>JANZXR010000007.1:26570739-26595842 GCA_027575705.1 Erythroxylum echinodendron
GGTGTCCCCTGTTACTGACACTTTGGTGTCTCCTGTTATTGAGACATAAGTCTCTCCTGTTCTGTGATACCGATCATCGTATCTCCTGTATTAGTCCCGTTACCCACTTCTGTATAAAGGATTAACAGAATAACTTGTTCTGTATTGTGTTATATGCTCAGTTTTGTTCTGAGATTTATGATCTTTTGGTTCGGTTTGGTAATGGATGAGTAAATACTGTTTATTAACTGATGTGATTTTGAATATGTGAATGTTTGGATGATTATGTGAAACAGTTGTCAACTTATATTTTGTTTAGTTTATTCCCCACTAACCTATATGCTTAGCACGGTGGTTTTATCCCCGTGTAAGTTCTGATAAGAAGACTTGAGATTGGGATAAAGACAACCGCAGTGGCCACAAAGAATGTGTTTTGTTTTGGAAATGTATGTTTGAGTTTTATGTAATAATATGGGACATGATGTATTTTGTTAAAAGTTTATAAATATTGTAATAATTTTAAATCAAGATGGTGTTGTAATTGAAGCATGTATCCAGCAAATCCAGTGTGCTAGTTGAATTTTGTTTAAAGTCGACTATGCATGAAAAAGAAATAATTGGTTGTTTGAATTATGATAACGCTTTGTATTGTTTCGATATGTTTAAGTCCCAGCTTAAGTAACATCAGCATATCCTTCCAGGGGATATTTGGGTGTTACAAGTATAGCACAATTATCTTGTTCTATCTTCAAGTCTTCTAGATTCATTCCCAAATGAGTCGACTTTGTTAGATTAATGTCTTCATTCTTTTTTAATAGCAATTGAACATAAAATTATGAATTTGTCATAATAAATGTGGATGATCTAATTGATCATGACTTTCTGGGCAATATTGTAAGAGTTGATCCCTTATATCTTCATATCCAATGAGAACATGTTATAGCTCAAAGATGTTGAAACCTTCAGTATACACATACAAATCTTGTTTATAACAAATTTCTTTTGCAAGATTTGCAACTTCTTTACTAGGTAATAAACATTGATTCCAATTAGTGATGGCATTTAGGTCTAAGTCTGACTTGACTCAGCTCGAGGTCAACAGGCCAAGCCCAGGTTGATCGGGCCTCAAGTTAGGGCCCGGGTTTGATTTTTTTAAAAAAATTAAGCCTCGGCTAGGCTCGACCTGGCCTAACCCAAGACCCAATACTATTGCAAAAACATGACGTCTCTTTGCAAAAAATGACGTTGATTTTATTTTTAATTTAAAAAATTAAAGAAAATCATGTTTGACTAGCCAGAGTCAGGCTCAGGCTGGAGCCTAACTATCTCCAGCTCAGCATGACCCATTGTCATCTTTAATCCCAATTAGTATGTTAGTATCAGGAAGACTACTTCCTAATATTTTTGTTCAAACTATACAACTTGGGAAGAATTTTATCCCAATCCTTCTTTTCAAGATAAGACTTATCTTGAATAATTTGGCATCAGCTGCAATATTCTTCATAAAGTTATTATTCTTTTGTAGGAAAAATATATGATTTCAGAATGCTCCTATAAAAGCCTGTATTTATGTAACCCAATAGTTGAAATTGATTCGTGATGTTTTTCTAAAAGAAATTGGAGTTTGACGCACATCTGTGTTACTACCAGCTTCCTTGGTTCTAGTTTTAAATAAGGCTGCTTCATCATGTACATTAGTTCATCATCTTCTTTTTCAATAGAAGACACCTCATCATTAATATATTCACAAACAACTAAAGCAAACAGTGTCTTTTTATTTTCCATAGACTGTTCTTTAAAAAGAGACTTGATATCCTTGCAATCTCTTATAGGCATTATAGCTTCAATAGACTGCAAGATCTTAATATCTTTTTTTATCTTTTCAAGACACCTTTTTGCATAATAGATTGGTTGTCTACAAAAGCAACATTTGTTTGACTTTCTAGTTTCATAAGCATATAGTTTGAAAAGTCTTATCCTCTTCTTTTTGTTATTGTTTCACGTGCTTGGACAGGGTGTATTCCTACTTAATGCTTTAAAAGTCAAAAGGCAACGGCCAAAGAAACATGACCATCATCTTAGTATGTGATGCTCAGGCTCATAAGTTGTTAGCACTTCATATATTAATTAGCCCAAACAAACTAAGCCCATTAAAACGAACAAATCGAGAAAGGGAGGAGAATCAGCTGCCATATAGGCAATTTTGTTAGAAGGTAGTTAGGGAGAGAGAATGCGAGGAGATATGGCTGAACATTGAGGATAAAGAAAGGATGGTTTTGTAGTCATTGTAAAGTTAGTTTAGGCCTGGTTCTACTAGGAGGGGAGGCTTGCTCCAACTTATTTTCATCTTCTATGTATTAATATTGGGGTTCTTATCAATTGGTGCTTTCATTGAGAGTCTAGAAGAGTAGAGATTGTAAGCAAATGCGAATGGAAGCTAGAGTGTCTGCAATAGAAGCGTCTCTCGGGAGACAACAATCATCTCTCTCAGCACAGTAGAAGATGGTTAAGTCACACGATACCACGCTGAAGGACCTAAGGACACAATTAAACACATTGATGGCCAGCATCAAGTCACTGGCAAAGTCCCTAAGCCTTCTACAGTCATAACTGAGAGAAGGATTTCAAACTCTTAAGGCCATAAATCCAAAGAAGCAGAGTATGGGAGAAGGAGGAGAAGGCTCACTAGTGCTAATCTATCTCGCGTCTTCTTCTTCTGGTGGGGACAAATCGATAAATGACTTACAGGAGTCAGAACCTCGCTGACAAGAGGATCGCACCATTTCAGTGGCTACAGAGCGTGCATGGGAGGAGTACAGAAATGTAGCACAACCGGTTGACTTTCCTTCATTCCACGGTGAAGACCCATTTGCATGGGTCATGGGAACTGAATCTTATTTTATGATCCGCGAGATTCCTTCAGAACTTCGATTGTGTATGGTTTAGATATGCATGGAGGGAACCATGTTGTATTGGTTCATAACCATACGCGAGTTAGATCCTTGCATGACATGGGAACACTTCAAGCCCTCCTTGTTTGACCGATACGGGGGAAATGATGAAGGGAAACCAATCGAGCAACTTAAATCAATAGTACAACGTGGGTTAGTGGATGGGTATATCGACGAGTTTGAACAGATGGCTTCACAAATCACCCACTTTCCCGAAGAGTGGTTTATGAGTTATTTTCTGGGTGGACTTCGTGAAGAAATTAGGAATCAAGTCAGAATCAATGACCCGTCGACCTGAGCCTGATTGTTTTCTGTCATAGTAAGGTAGAAAGGGAGCTGATCGGAGAGGAAATGATCTGACCCAACGAATCAAAACACAAGCTTGGGATTCCCCTTTCGGGGTATCGGTCTCGACTGGGCATTTCCAATGTCCAGCATCCTGGTCAAACGAGCAACATATCTGTAAACGTTAGGGGTGAGGGAGAGGAATTGCGAAACAGACCCCGAAACATCATGGTTGATGGTAACCAACAAAGTGGACCAAAACGGAAGGGAACTAGGAACTTATCTTATGAAAAACTTATAGAGAGAAGAGTTGGTTGTGTTTCAAATGTGGCCAAACCTTTGGTCCATTTCATTAATGCCCAGACAAAGAATACAAGTTAATTATTCGGGAAGGAAATGCAGAAGAAGATATAGCAAATAATATAGTCGCAGGAGAGGCAGAGGAGCATTAGGAGGATTGGGAGCTGGTTTGCAACTCGACTGAGTACAGAAAGATTGGAACAGATCAGACTTCACCAACAAAATCCATGGTTATGATGGGTAAGCTTAAAGAAATGCCTATTTTAATTATGGTAGATAATAGAGCTAGTCATAACTTTGTGTTACCCCTAGTCGAACCTTTGGAGTTAGATTAGGTGATGGACAACGATCTTTATCACAAAGTGTTTGCAAAGAAATTAAACTAGAAGTGAATGGAGCAGAATTTAGTGTGGATGCTTATGTTTTCGATATTAGGGGACCTGATTTAATATTAGGCATTACATGGTTGGAGACATTAGGGGTGGTCAAGATAGATTGGAAGAGGATGTTTACGTCTTTTGACTAAATGGGGACAAAAGTAAACTTACAAGGTATTAATGTGCAAGGCTGTATTCCTTATGCTCTACAACAGATGCTCAAGTGGGAGGAAGTGGATATTGAAGGGTTGTTGTGGTTCATGGGTATTAGAGAAATTGTAACCGAAAGGAAGGGGTCTTTAGATTAAGAACAACAATAGGAATTGCAAGCCGTTTTAACCAGATTTGATTCAGTGTTCCAATCGATAAAACAGTTACCTACAAAAGAACTAGTGATCACGCAATTATTCTGAAAGAAGGGGCAGAACCAATGAGTGTTCGTCCCTATAGACACGCACACCACCACAAGGATGAGATCGAAAGGCAGGTTAGGGAGTTGCTGGAAGCAGGGGCTATCAGACCCAGTATCAGTCCTTTTTCAAGTCTTGTGATTCTTGTTAAAAAGAAAGATGGATCATGGCAAATGTGTGTTCACTACAGAGCTTTGAATAAACTTACGGTGCCTGACAATTTTCCAATTCTGGTAATAGATGAGTTGATGGAGGAGTTACATGGGGCCAAGTATTTTTCCAAGGTGGATTTGAAGTTGGGTTTTCACCAGATCAGGGCTAGAGAGGAGGATGTCCATAAAATTGGGTTTCATACTTATAAAGGGCATTATGAGTACCTAGTAATGCCCTTCAGACTTATGAATGCACCCGCTACCTTTCAATCTACTATGAATTCCATTTTCAATCCTCTGCTGCACAAATTTGTTTGTCTTCTTTGACGACATCTTAATCTATAGTTCTGATTAGAATCAGCATCTGCAACATTTGGTCTCGGTGTTATAACTTTTATTAGACAATCACTTGTATGCGAACATAAAGAAATGCCTTTTTGGACAGCAGTCCGTGGAGTACTTAGGCCATGTTCTTTCATGCAAAGGGGTAACCATGGATCCACTGAAAATCAAAAGTATTGTGGAATGGCCTGTACCTAAGAATGTGAAAGGAGTAAGAGGATTTCTTAGGCTTACCGGGTACTACAGAAAGTTTGTAAAGAATTATGGCATAATCGCAAAACCACTTACTGAATTGACTAAGAAAGATGGGTTTATTTGGGGAAAGGAAGCTCAAGTGGGTTTTGAGGAATTCAAAAAGAGAATGACCACATCACCGGTTCTAGCTTTACTAAACTTCTCCAAGGAATTTTTAGTTCAATGTGATGCCTCAGTGAGGGGTTTAGGTGCTGTACTAATGCAAGAAGGTCATTCATTGGCTTAATTCAGCAAGGCATTAGCTTAATCGACTTATTCCAAGTTTGTTTATGAGAAAGAAATGATGGTGGTAGTGCTAGCTATTCATCATTGGAAACATTTTTATTAATAAAGAGGCATTTCAAAGCCTACACAGATCACAAGAGCCTAAAACATCTACTAGACCAAGGAATTCCATCCATAGACGAGCAATGTTGGTAGGCTAAGTTGTTGGGTTTGGATTTTGAAGTTATCTACCAGTCGAGGAAGCAAAATGAGGCTGCAGATGCCCTTTCCAAAGAAGAAGAAGATAAATTGTTATTTACAGCAATTTCAACTCCATTTTGGGTTGCTATGGGTGTGATCCAGGAGGAGATTAAGGAGGATGCAGAACTGAATTCACTTATGACAACTTTACGACAGAATCTGAGCTCCAAACCAAAATATCATTTGAGGGAAAACTTACTGTTCTATAAGAACATGCTAGTTCTCTCCCCTACTTCAACATTAATTCCCCATTTATTGCAAGAGTATCACTCTTCTCCTCTAGGGGGACATCCTGGTTTTCTAAAGACCTACAAAAGGTTGGTTAGTGGCTTACTTTGGCTAGGAATGAAGTCATCAATACATAAATTTGTATGGGAATGTGCCACATGCCAAAAGAACAAATATTTGGCTATGTCTCTAGCTAGTCTTTTGCAACCTTTGCCCATTCCTAAGCTGGTATGGGATAAAGTTTTAATGGATTTCATTACAAGGCTTCCCAAATCCCAAGGTTATGAAATTATAATGGTGGTAGTGGATCGATGTCAAAATATGCTCATTTTCTACTTCTAAAACACCCATTTGCGACTAAAACAGTGGCTAAAGTGTTCATACAAGATGTGGCAAAGCTACATGGTATCCCTAGCCCCATATTGAGTGATAAAGATCCTCTCTTCACTAGTAATTTCTGGAAGAAATTATTTAGGTTACAAGGGATAGTGTTGAAGATGAGTTCGTCCTATCATCCCCAAACAAGCAGTCAAATAGAAGTGGTTAATAGGTGTTTGGAAACTTACCTTGTTGTTTCCCGTTTGAGCAGCCTAAAAACTGGTCTCATTCGTTATCTTGGGCAAAGTATGGGTATAATACTAATTACCATCTCTCAATCGGGAGAACTCCTTTTGAAGCTATATATGGTCCCCTACCACCATCTATACTGCACTTCTTCCAAAGAGAGACTTGAGTGGAATCAGTAGCACTAGCCTTGGTTGATAGAGATGAGGCTTTACGCCAGTTTAAGCACAATTTATTTTGTGCCCAGTCTTCGATGAAGAAATTTGTAGAAGCTAATAGGAGGGAGGTAAAATACCAGGAAGGAGACTTGGTGTATGTTAAGCTAAGGCCACATAGATAGCTCACCATGGCAAGACGCATCTGTCCTAAGCTGTTTGCAAGATATTATGGCTCTTTTAAAATTATTGGAAAGGTACGACAAGTTGCTTTTTAATTACAACTTCCACCTACATCTAAGGTACATTCAATTTTTCATTTTTCTCAACTGAAAAGGGTGGTGTGTGATCATCCTATTGAGCAAGATCTTCCTCAAGGGTTAGAGGAGGACATTTATGAAAGGTTGGAGCCAGAGGCAGTCCTGGCTTCACACATCATCAAGTCTAAGGGAGAAAGATTCATTAATGGCTTATCCATTGGAAGGCTAAGCCAACAGAGGAAGCGACTTAGGAGGATACAGATTTCATTAAGGGACAATTTCCTTCTTTTCACCTTAAGAACAAGGTGCCTATTGAGGAGGAGAGAATTGTTAGCACGTCACCTATTAATTAGCCCATACAAACTAAGTCCATCAAAACCTATACTTGTAGGAACAAATCGGGAAAGGGAGGAGAGTCAACTGCCATGTAGGCAAATTTGTTAGAAAGTAGTTAAGAAGAGAAAATGAGATGAGATATAGCTGAACATTGAGGATAGGGAAAGGACGGTTTTGTAATCACTGTAAAGTTGGTTTAGGCCTGGTTCTACCAGGGGCTTGCTCCAGCTTATTTTCATCTTCTATATGTATCAATAATACAATCTCGATTGGGGTTCCTATATTCAAATGAATTTTTTTTAATGCACAACAGGCTTGACAATTGAAATTTTATGCTGTGATACAAAAATTCAACTTTTAACAATACATTATTCCGTCCGATACAAAAATTACACCTGCCTGGAAGCAAAATCTTCAAAGCTGCGAGCCTCTATAACTTAAGCACAAGACGAAACTCACCTATTGTTTCAGCTAAGTTGCTTGAAATACTACTCTCTTATCCAAAGAGCTAGAGCTGGCGTCCAGTGACAGACTTCACCTTCTTTAAACCAAAGGGCTAGAGAGAAGGTGAAGGATCACAATATTTGAAGAGACAGTAAATAGTTGTTATGAGTTTGAAGAGTGAAGATAGATATGAATTCAAGCAGTTCAAATTCGTAATCTCGCAGTTACTGCGAGTAATTTTCATAACTTGGAGAATGTAAGACAGAAAAGCTCAATGGTTCTTGAATGATTATAATGCATTGCCATGGGAACTCAAAACATATGAATTTTGAAACGCATTAAGCATCAAAGGACATACCTATTTCACGCTTCCCATTTTCAGGGCTGTCACTGCCATGAACCACATTTCTGCAAGAAATTGTATCATAGAAGTGATTAAAAGTGCTACAGAAAGACGGGAAAGTCATTGACAACCCACTGATTGAGTACACAATCACTCAAACAATCAGCTTGAAGGTTCTAACCTTCCAGTTTGAACAGCAAGATCCCCTCTTATTGTTCCTGGATCAGCTTGAAGAGGATCAGTAGATCCTATTAGTTTCCGAGCTGAAGCTACAACACCTACACCTTCCCAGGCCTGGTAAAGCAAGATCCTTGTCACTCATTTCAAGAAATGACTGATAAGATGACACTAGAATGGTAATTGTTTTGAGAAAAGAAATGTGTAGATCATACCATACAAACAACTGGACCTGATGTTATATAAGTGATCAGTTTAGGGAAGAAAGGCCTTGACTTGAGATCCTTATAATGCTCCTGTAAATAAAACAAGGAGAGACAATATATACTTCAGGACCTAGAACCCGACAATCGAAATGCAGAATCCATAAGTAATCCGTTCATACAGATACAGAAACTGATGAACTAAATTGTTTTTTCCTAGTCTTTTGCCTTGAAACTTTGCAGGTTTGTCTTGAGTACCAAGTTCAAAGAAGATGCAAAGCCATTCATTACTCCCTACTCAGGGTTTTATCAATTAAAGATATGGAATGCAGATGAAATATATCACCAATGTACAAACCTCCGCCAAATCTTTCGGGCACTGAAAAAGCTTCAGTCCAGTCAATTTAAATCCTTTCTTCTCAAACCTTGAGATTATTTCTCCCACCTGAAGGAACCCAATTGGAAAAATCAATGACAATGTCTACATCCTTAACTTCAACACGAAATAGTTCATTCCGAGTAAAATATGAGAAATCGAAACTCTCTTGTACAACATGAATCCGCAACTCACAAGGCCCCTCTGAACACCGTCGGGCTTGACCATAATGTAAGTTTGTTCAACTTGTTCCTGGACATAAAGACGGATTTTTTCAGCAAAACTTCCAAATGGGGTTTCACCAAATCCAGTCAAAACAAGTAAGGAAAGATTAAAATGCCAAAAAACTGGAATGGGACACCGTACTTTGCAATCATTAAAGGATTAACAACTTCAAACACCAAAACCAGATCACAGAAACTATAGCAGAAATATTAAGAAATAGAAGTTAAAAGAAAGAAATTCTAACGATTACCATTGAAGCGACTAAATGAGGAAGGAAGATGTGGGTTTTAGTGGATCCACGAGAGGTTTTAGCACGAAGAGGGCGCGAAGTAGAACACGAAAAATGATATGAAAGTGAACCGAATGGTGCTAAGTGACTGGAACGGAGGTTAAACAACCTCTCGGAGGAGGAGGCGGTCGAAGCAGATGTTAAGTGGCTGGAAATTCGGCCCGTTGATGATCGGAGAACGGATGATGAAGAAAGATGCGATCTTGCTCCTCCGAACACGCAGACAACGTCCATGTTGTCTCCACAGTTGCTCTGCGTGAGACAAGGAAATACAGAGCAGGAGAAGTCAAAGGTCTCGAGCTGCGTTTCGGCTATAACTACCGTGTTCGGTCCGAAGGAAATCTTTTCTTTTCCATGTCTCTTTGTTGCTCCTTACAAATTGTCTTAGGTCCACTTCACTCATTCTAATGATCTTGTGTTGCACTGAATTGAAATAAATTTCTTCTCTTTATTTAGCTACTTTGTTTATTGGTGAGGAGATTAGAAATTTTTTTAATGTTATTCTTTTGTAAACAAAAGATTTTAAGTTGCAGGAACAATAATTTTATAAAAATATAAAAAGAAAGTTACGTGTATAATTGATAATTCTCACTCGACCCTCGTAAAGTAAAAAATCTTATGCATTGAATTTGTCCTTTTAATATAGTCTTTATAAGATAAGATAAAAACAATTTTTATTTAATTATTTTAAATTTGAGAGAGACATTTTGTCTTAATTTAATGAAAGAATGAATTAATTAAAAAGACTGAAAAAGATAATAAAACAAATCAATTTAAAATTAAAATTGAAAAATTAAGTCTGAAACTTTTAAATTTTAACTATACTTAAAAATCTTAAACTCGTTATAAATTTTTAACTTTAATCTTATGTAGTATATAATATATATTAATTATTTTAAACTAAGTTTGAGATAAAATTTTTAAATTGATTCGAAATTAATTTAATCAAACTTAATTATTAATTTCAATCAAATTAAACTTAATTTAAACCTTTTTTCACTCAACTCTAAAAAAATATTAGATCTAATTGTATACGCATATAAAACAAAAGAGGCACAATGAGCAAGGAAATAATAAAATTAAAGAGAAGTCTAAATTTCATAAAGTTTTGCTTTTCCTTTTTTTTACATGTCTTGTGATTTTTAGGCATTGGAAGTGTTAGTTTAAGGGCGATGAAGAACAAGCTTTGGCATCTATCAACCAATTTTAAAATCCAAGCATTGATCAATTAGAGCTTACCACTGCCTTTGTTCTTAGACCTATCATGGAAGAAGTTGAGGATATTGTCCAAGATCCAAACTTGACACTTGTTTTGGAATTGCTCATTTGAAATGTAAGTTAACAAGAAGGATCCTCTGTAAAAGTTGTTAACCCTAACTTACCTTAATTTTCTACTTACTTTGAACGTTACAATTAAGAATGATATTTCAGTATGGATCCAATTTGATTTAAAGTTAATAAACAGAATTTACATTAATCAGTCTTTCAATGAAGTTCAAGTTCGAGGGATGGCTTGGTCGAGTTTTAGACTTTTTCTCAACTTGGGATTCTCTGGACTATCAGGCTAGTTGATTTCACCAGAAGAAAATGTGAACTCAGTGACATGACCAAATCCTGACGGAGCTCAGGAGTGGAAAAACAACTGCTAACATCTTGAGAGCCTCTGTGATTATCTAGGGATACCATAGAACTTGCACAGTTATTTTTCTGCCTTGCATGGAATCAAGCAATTGGATACATAAAAGCTTAGAATTTCTTTATTTATCTGTTCAATCATCTGAACATCTCAAACTTTAAACATCCATACTATATAGAACTTGTCGTCTTTGCTTGAAATTGAACGAACTTAATCCACTGACATGACAAGATGCCTGACATTATTTGAGTTGTAAACTAAAACCTTCCTGGAACTGAAACACACCAAATTACAAGTTTCAACTTGGATTTAGCATTTCCAACAAGAAACTGCAATAATTGGTTTTGATTTCCAACCAAATACCAAGCAACCCTTCTCTTCCACAACAGTGTAGCCATCACAAACCTTGGTCTTTCCCAACCACTGCTTGGCCTGGGCTACCATCTTGATGGGTGCCGCCTGAAACCCTGCACGGCTCATCCGACGTCGCCACTGATCCACCCTTTCGTGGCGTTCCACCCTCGCCGGACCTTCACAGCTTACTATGTTCTTGATTTCTTCTGCAAAGTAGAATTGTTCCATCTTGGCACGTCTGGTGTCATACTTGGGCAGCATAGCGTCCAGAGAATCAAAAATTGCTGAATAGTAATGCAAAGCTTCCATGAATCTCCCAAGAAAGAAGGGTCCATTGTGACCGGAATCTTGTTCAACGAGCACGAGAACTTTGGGTGAGAGCTCGTGAATGATTTGCAGAACAGAGTTCAAAGCTCCTCTGCTCTCCTTCACCACGCAGTGAAGCTGAAGGATGCTATTAACAACGAGAACTTCACCATCTTGGACCTTGATGTCTTGAGGACGCAAGTTCTCCAAGTTACTTTCCACAACCGAGAACTCCAAATTGATTCCCACGTCTTTTGCATGCTCCTGGAGTTCATGACCAATGACACGGAACCTATCAACACAAAGGCCAACGCCGGTGATCCGAAGTCGAATAGGCGGTTTGGCGGCACGAGTGGCGAGGCTTTGAATCAGCCGCCGCCATTGGTGACCATGTGGCAGACCAAGGGTCATCCCCAGGTCGACGACATGGACGTTACTCTCTCCCTCAAAGGCTTCCAATATGGATGAGTTGGCCACGAAGTGACCAAACTGAATATGTGGGCAAATTTCATAAACAAGGCTTAAAGCTTCTTCCTTTTTATCAGAGGCAATGTCCATTATGTTCATGGTGGGTGCCACGAATCCAACAGCCCCTAAAGGTTGAAGCAGCGAAAGCCTATCAGCGAGTCCTTGAACGAAGCAAGACGCAACTCGCTGGAACGAAGAACCAAACACCAAAGCACTGGATCTGAGTTCAGAAAGTAATGCAGAGGCATGAGTCTTGTCTCGACAGGCCACAGCTTCTGCACAAGCAACCAGAAGCTGAACAAGCCTCATCCCATTAGCACTACCGTCTTCTTCATTCCTCATCTCTTCGTCAGAAGCTGCCTCTTCTTCAATCCCCTCAGCTGCGAGATACTTTTGAGTGTAAGTCCATATATGATCCCGAAAATGAAGCCTTTGCAAGCTATTCAAGCTACTAAAGCTGTTGTTCCGACTCATCATGCCACTACTGTCAGTACTATTGCTGCTGCTTCCTCCACTATAAAAGCTGCCGCAGCTATTGCTTTCCACGGAGTCTGCGACACTCACAGTTCGTCTCATCCTCTTAGGATCTCTCGTTTCTTCAGGGAACTGGAGGATCAAGGTCGAACTAGTGTTGTCCAACATAGAAAAATAAGGATAAGGATAGGAAGCCATAGCTGACAAGCTGAGATCAAGACCACTCGCTGGATTGCCTGTTCCAATATTATTATACTCATTCGGCAGTAAAGATGGAGCCATAGCCGAAGCCACGTTATTCCTTGCTTCTGATCTGAATACTCGGACGCAAAGCTCTGAAAGAACCAAACGTATCATCTAGTAAACATAGTATATGTAGACAGCTTTTTTCTTGTTTCCTGCTGTTTCTCTAGTTCTTAACGGTTTAATTAAAATGTAGGAAAGTGACAAAGAATTGCTGGCTTCATTGTTGTCGACCTAAGCGGTGGCATATAGAAATTTACAGGGACGAGCATAGAGGAATCAAATAAATCCCTGCCCTTCTTCTAACTAATAATGAATCCTCCCTCGTTCTAAGCTTAACTTGTTCAAACCTTGAGATAAGATGGTCAGCTTTTTGTTCTGTTATTAGTTTTTGTCTTTTTCGATAAAAGCCTTGGAGTGTTCCCATTTCATTGTACACAACGTGGTTCAGTTGTTCCGTTGTAAAACGAGGCACAGGAAATTGAATAACAAGGATACGGCAAGCGCGAAACATGAACAGACTAAGTTGACCAGAGTTAATACTGGTTCACTAGACCAAAATGTCCTGTTTTTCCAATTATTACATGATTCAAATGATATTCATAGATTTCATCCTGAATATGTGTTTGATACTGCCACTTTCATAAGAGTTCGGTAATTTTGGCTATTGGATAAGGTTGGACAGGATAAAATTGGAAAGAGTAGTAACTTGATAAAGAAGACAAAAGCAGGGTGCTTCAGCAATCTCGTAACCAAACATGTTCACCTATCGAGGAGCCTTGACCCTAACTGACACAGTTACTTGAACAGGCATTTGATAAATTTTATCTTTACTTCATTAAGAGCACTACAATAGTAAGAAACGCACACGACAGTTACAAGGTTGGTCCAGTCAAACAGTTATACGATAAAAACTTAATCTAAGGATTACTCATAGATAGCTGAACAATGTCCATTTTTATTCTGAAATCCGACCAATAGGTCAGTTTAATGCATTGATTTACGGGACATTCCATCCAAGAACTGCACGACTACTGCCTCTTGGTCTGAATTTTTGTATGCTTTGTTACAAACATCCTGTACAACTACTGCCCAATATAAGTAAAGTTTCACGAATATTCTGATACAAATATTCAGTGCAATGCAACTTGTTTCAGTATTGTTTTCCCTTCAGGTATAATTCTGTATACAACACTTTGTGTCAACCCTTCAAAGAATGTAGCTTATAAGACGATATTTCTGCAAAATGTTAAACAAACAGATAAAAGAACAGGAATCAAAACATTCTATTTATCTCGGATTGCCAAGAAATACCTAAAAGTATATGCCTCGCACAAGGAGAGGGTGAAGAAAAGAACAGAGGAGGAGAAACTTTAATCATGTCAGGATTCCAAGAAACCAAAGAAGCAGAAGTTTACCGTAAGATTAAGAAGTAAAGTAATTTATAAAATATTTCATATATCCGATAGTTTATCCACAAGTTCCGCTGATGCCAAAAAGAAAAAGGTTTCGCTTAGACATTGCTGGGTAGGATACATCCTGAGTTTCAGATACATTCTTTGCATGTTTATCTCCTGAATTTCGAAGACAACGTGAGTTATCCTCCTCTGATATTATGTTGCAGGACCTGGACTGCTGCGAAGCTCGTGACATATCTTTCCAAGGTTCCAGAAAACTCTAGCAACTCAGAGACAGCAGGCCCTTTCAACATTATTCCTTGTTATGCATATAACGACAGGGAAGATCGGCTGTTACGTTTCAGAAGGGAGGGTATGGGATGGGACAGCCTGATAAGCACTCTACAAACGTATGCGAAAAGAAAGCATCTTTTGTGAAAGTGAAGTTTTGTTCTTTGGACTGCGAAACAAAACAGGAACTCCCTTGTTGCAACAATTTCAACAAGGAAACTTTCCTATCAAAATATTGAACATAAATTATTATATAGTCCTTTTATTCCCATTTAACGACACAAGAACTACATTCACTTTTTTTTATAGTAGTGAAATTTGTAGTTATTAGTTTTTAAGTATGTATTAAGTAAATGTTGGGAAAATTTTGCAATTTCCCTAAAACGAGATTTGTGAGAATGCCCAATAAAGGCGGAATAATAATACACAAAATTGATAACAGTTCGGCCAATTATGCCTACGTCTCCAGAGCTGCTGTAAATCTTTTACTAAGGAGAAAATTTATAAAATGTTTACAACACTAACAATTCATACCCAATTATCCTCAAGAATTTTTCCTCACAAAAATTCTAAAAAGAAACACTCTCTGTTTTCTTTCCTCACTTTGCTCTCACAGATTGCCTCTATATTAGAGAAGGAAAAATGGGAAGTCTTCTGTATAGGCTATTCCTTGCTCAGTTAAAGCCAAAAAAGTCTACCAGATAAAATAGCATAAATCAAGGTTGTAGATAAGGAGCTTTTGACTTTTCCTCTTTTTTGCCTTTTTTCTTCTTTTCGGTGCAGTCATCCTTGACAATCTCCTACTTGAAGACAAATTTCAATCTGTTTTCATGCCTCGATCAATGCAACAACTTTTTTTTGTCTTGTTATTCTAGCAGGCTAACTGAAACTGAACACAATTTCAGTTTGTTAATAGTCACCGTCTTTGTCAACATATCTGCTGGATTTTGAGCTCCACTAATTTTCTCAAGTTTCAAAACCCCATCTTCCAGAAGTGACTGAATAAAATGATATCGCAACTGTATGTGCTTCGTTATGAACTGAAAAGACGGATTCTTCGCTAGATGGATAGCACTCCGACTGTCGCAATATAAGACATTGTTTTCTTGTTTCTTACCCAATTCCTCCAAGAAACCTTGTAGCCAAATCATTTCCTTGTTGGCTTTCGTGACAGCCACATATTCTACTTCAGTTATGCAGAGAGTAACTATTTTTTGCAGCTGAGAAACCCAACTCACTGCCATTCCTCCTAGAGTATAGACATACATTATAGTGCTTCTTCTAATGTTGACATTTCCAGCTAAGTCAGCATCCACATAATTCATTAATATCGTATCTCCATTTTTGAAACAAAATGCCTGCGTTACCCCGTAGATATCTGAGGATCCATTTGACTGATTCCCAGTATACCTTGCTTAGATTATTCATGTACCTACTAATAGCTTCCACGCTTGAGCAATATCTGGTCTGGTATAAACTATGACATACATCGGACTTCTAATTGATGAGGCATACGACACCTTTTCCATATGTGCACCTTCTTCCTATGTCTTTGGTGACTGTTCTTTGGAGAGTCTGAAATGAACACCTAAAGGTGTACTCACTGGTTTAGCATCTTGCATGTTGAACCTAGAGAGCACCATTTTGATGTACTCAACTTGTGACAACACCAAAGTCCCCAACTTCATGTCTCTCTTGATCCTCATTCTAAGAATCTGTTTTGCAGCACCAAGATTTTTCATTATGAACTGCTTTGACAATTTTCATTTCAAATTTTTAATCTCTTGCATACCCGAACTTGCAACCAGCATGTCATCAATGTACAATAATAAAATAATGAAGTTGTTGTCGAACTTCTTGTTGTAGCAACAACAATATACTTGGCATCTTGTGAAACTACTGCTACCCATAATGCTGTTAAATTCTTGTACCACTGCCTAGGAGCTTGTTTTAAACCATACAAGCTCTTCTTCAAATTGCATACCAAATTTTTCTTGCTTGCCTTTATGAAACCTTTTGGCTGTTTCATATAAATCTCTTCCTCTAAGTCACCATGAAGGAAAGTTGTCTTTACATCTAACTACTCAAGATGTAAATTCTCTGCAGCTACAATTTCCAACACCAGTTTGATTATAGTCAGCTTCACAACTGGATAGAAAATTTCATTGTAGTCAATACTTTCTTTTTGTTGAAAGCCTTTGACAACCAATCTTGCTACAAAGCGTTTGCTTCCATCATGCTTTTCTTTGATCCTGAAAAACTCACTTGTTATGGAGCCCTTTCTTACCTGATGGTAGTTCAGTTAATTCTCACATCTGATTTGACATGAGTGAGTCCATTTCTTCTTTCATGACAGACCACTTGACTGAATTCTCCACTTGCATAGCTTCATCATAACACTTTGGTTTTCCACTGTCAGTCAGCAACAAGTAGTGCAAAGAAGGCGAATAAAGATGGGTTAGTTTAGGAATTTTGGAGGAGTGTCTCAGTTCTAGCGTGCTTAGTTCTTCTTGAACTGCTTCAGGACTATTTTGAACATCATTTCCTGAAATCTCCTTGAACTCAGCAAATTCTTTCGTTTCGGCATCTATATTGGAGGTGGTTGGTTATATCGTTGACCTGTCTTTGTACATCACATTCTCATTGAATATGACATCCCAAATTTTGATGATCTTCCGATTTTCATAATCCCAAAACTGGTAACCGAACTCATCATGACCATATCCAACAAAGACATATTTGTTAGACTTAGCATCAAGTTTACTTCTTTCAATAGAATCTATGCGTACTTAAGAAATACAACCAAACACTTTTAAGTGCAAAAGATTTATCTCTTTTCCACTCCAAACTTCCTCTGGTATTCCACCATCCAAGAGAACTGAGGGTCCACGATTGATCAGGTAGGCCGCGGTGTTAACGGCTCTAACCTATAGTATCTTGGGTAAGCCGGCATGTATCCTCATACTTCTGGCACGTTCACTCAGAATTCTGTTCACGCGCTGCGCTACGCCATTTTCCTACAGTGTCATGGGAACTGTTTTCTCCATCTTGATCCCATTGTTTGCACAAAATTTATAAATCTACTATCTCTATACTCTCCTTTATTATCAGACCTTAATCGTTTGACTTTCAAACTAGTTTCATTTTCTACCATGGCCTTCCATTTTCTAAAGGTATCAAAGACTTCTAATTTCTTCTTCAAAAAATAAACCCACACCTTTCTTGTAGAATCATTGATGAAGGTGACATAATACAATGAGACTGCAAGAGATGGAACTGGAGATGGTCCCCATACATCGGTATGAACCAACTCTAACTTTTTTACCTTGGGTGTCTTACCAATCTTTGCAAAACTGACCTTCTTTTATTTCCCAAAGATGCAATCCTCACATAGGTCGAAATCTACACTTTTCAGATCCGACAGCTTCCCCTTTGACAAAAGTGTCTTCATCCCTTTCTCGCTCATATAGCCAAGCCTTTAGTGCCATATGTTTGATTTTCCATCAGCATCTGATGTTGTAATGATATTTTCTAAATTTAAAGTTACATAGAGAGTACCAGTATTCTTTCCACCAGTAATGACGAGTGCTCCTTTAGTAGTCTTCCATTCACAATCTGAAAAGGTTGTACAATATCCTTTTTCATCAAGCTGTCCTACCAAAATCAAATTTCTTTTAAGGCCAAGAATATGTCTCACTTCTTGCAGCTTCCAACTATTCTGATTTTGCAACTTTAATCGGATGTCTCCTTTTCACACGATCTTCAAAGTTTCATCATCAGTTAGATGAACCCTCTCAAAATCACCACTGACATAGTTTTCTATGATTTCTCCGCATGAGGTGGCGTGAAAAGATGCCCCTAAATCCAGAATCCATGATTTAATTAGATTGTTGACGCTTATAATCATAGCATCACCTGCTTTCTCGGTGACATTTGCAGATTCCTATGCACCGGTATATTTCTTCGGTGCTTGACAATCCCTCTTAAAGTGACCCTTCTTGCCACAATTGTAGCAGTTAAAATCTTTCCTTCTTGATCTAGATTTACCCTTCTAGATTTTGATCTGCTATGATTTGAATTTCTTTCTGAAGTTCTCCCTCTAGACTCCGTGTGTAAAGCTAAAGAGTTTGATGCTTCACCCTATTCTGTCCACCGAATTTCTTCACTCAATACCAGATCCTGAATATCATCAAATTTCAATTTACTATTTCCCGACGAGCTGTTAACTGCTATAACAGTAGCATTCTAACTGTCTGGTAGAGATGATAACAGAATCAAAACCCGAACTTCATCATTGAATTCAATTTCTACGGAACTCAACTGGGTTATGATTGTGTTGAGTTCATTCAGATGTTGGGCCACTGATGCTCCTTTTGCCATCCGCAAATTAAATAACCGCCTCATTAAGTGAACTTTGTTTGAGGCTGATGGATTCTCATACATACTAGAGATAGCCGCCATAAGACCTGTTGTGGTCTTTTCTTTTACTATGTTGAAAGCAACATTGTGGGATAATGTCAATCGAATAACTTTGAAGGCTTATCTATTGAGAAGATTCCAATCTTCATCCTTCATGCCCTCTGGCTTCTTTCCTAATAGAGGTCGATACAACTTTTTCTGGTATAAATAATCTTCAATCTGCATCTTCCAAAGGCCAAAGTTTACACCATCGAACTTCTCAATTTTCACCTTCCCTTTATCTACAGCCATCGCTCCTACTCCAATTTGGCTTCCTCTAGATCGTTTCTGATTATTCCTGTGAACCAACGTGTACTAGGACACCTTTGTCGACAAATTGGAACTGCCAACAAAATTTCACTATTCACAAAATTACTATTCACGTGAATAGGGACCTCGCAGAAAAAAACTGACAGAATTTACCACTAAAAGCTCCGATACCAGTTGTTGGAAATTTTATGCAATTTCCCTAAAACCAGATTTGTGAGAATGTGAAATAAAGGAGGAATAATAATACACAAAATTGATAACAGAGTTCGACCAATTATGCCTAGGTCTTCGAAGCTGCTGCGGATCTTTTACTAAGGAAAAAATTTACAAAGTGTTTATAACACTAACAACTCATACCCAATTATCCCAAGAATTTTTCCTCACAAAAATTCTCTAAAAGAAAGACTTTTTTTTTCCTTTCCTCACTTTGCTCTCATAGATTGCCTCTATATTGGAGAAGGAAAAATGAGAAGTCTTCTTTATAGACTATTCCTTGCTCAACTCAAGCCAAAAAAGTCCACCCGATAAAGTGGCATAAATCAAGGCAGCAAACAAGGAGTTTTTGACTTTTCCTCTTCTTTATCTTTTTTCTTCTTTTCGGTGTTGTCATCCTTGACAATTCTTCTTTGCCTTTTTTTTCTTCTTTTCGGTGCAATCATCCTTGACAGTAAATTGTGAAATATTCACAATAATTCGTAAATTAAATATTTTAAATAATTTATTAGACGAATTAATTTTTCTAACGAATTCAATAAATTTTAGGGTTAATTACAAAAAAACTCAAACTTTACTTAATTTTACAATTATATCCCAAACTTAAAAGGGTAGCAATTAAATGTTCAATTTTTTTCAATTCTAGCTTTACGTTAATATTTTTATTAACATTGCTGACATGATTTGTCAGATAAGATAGATACGATTAACACTTATACACGTTAGAATTAATTAAACTAACTAACTAAATTTCATTAATTTTTAAAAATAAATTACGTCATTGTGGAATTGAAAAACCTTAATAAACCTTGCTACCTAAATTGTTGAAATTGAAAATCCTAAATTAATTTGTTATTGTACAAAAAAAGGCATAAGGCAGAAAATTAAGATTTCATTCATATTATTAGAAACTATGTCGTTGTCGTCTTGCACCAGCATGATAGAGTGTTGTTGTCGTCTCACATCATCATAACAAAATATTGTCATGAATTGCTTCGCATGATAGATTCTTCTCCCAATTACAGAGTAGCTGCGGTTGTTGCATTAAGCATTTCACACCTTTTCTTTGATTCCAAAATGATAAAGTTTGATTTAAGGTTGACGAGTCATATCAACAACATTAACGGAGGTACTAACGTCATATTATAATTGAAAAAAATTAAAAATTTAAGCATTTAATTGTTATTTTTTTAACCTCAGAATATAATTGTAAAATTGAGTAAAGTTTGATCCTAAATTTTATAAACTGTTAACATTTCTCTATTTTAAACAATTGTCATCTTTGAAATGAATTGCAGACCTTCTTATGAGGAGGATCAAGTCAAAATCTCTTCAATTTGGAAGAGTTTAGAAATATTTGGTCCACCAAAAAGGACCAAATGCTTTCACTACATTAGATCATACACAAAGTCCTATAGCTTTAGTAGTTTTATGTTTCAAATAAAAAAATAATTATTTATCTAATAAACCTTAAAATCAACTTCGCAGAAAATCTTTAAAAGGATGAAGGAATTTTTCCTTGGTGGTTTATATACTATAAAATATTAAAATGAAATAATTAATCTAATTTGATATAAACTGAAGTTTATGTCTTTTAACATCACTGCTTGTTTATTTATAAAATAAGGTTTATTTTTAATCTTAAAAGTTAAATTTGAAGAGGAGGATTTTATAAATTTTATTATGCATACATTAGCTATCAAGAATTAGAAATAAAAAAGATACATATTTACATATATCTTCCATAATTTTTACAAGGATTTTTTATATTTTAATCCTATTTACATAATTATCGACTAAGCCTATTCAAAAGAATATGTTGATTAAAAATAAACATATTAAATAAATTATTTATAATATATAATTAATAAATAATTTTGAATTATTAATTCAAACAATAATTAATAATTTTTTACTACCGTCCAAAAAGACTATTTAAATTTTAATTATATTAGAGTAAATTAGGTAATTAATTTTAATAATCAAAATTATTTGATATTTCTTAATTTTTAAATACGTATAACGTATGACCTTTTTTATTATTATTATTTACTACGAAATCCATTTTAAAAACCTTTAAAAATTACATTTCCAAATTTTATTATTATTATTCAAATTTTTTATTATTAAACATGGCCAATTTGTTCAATTTTTTATATAATGGGTAAAAACTAAAACTTATTATCTGAAGTTTCTTTAGCCACCACATGAAATAGAGTTGGTGAGTGTGACTTTGGATGGAAAACAAAATTAAATAAGTTAACGATAGTTATTAAGGTATTATGCTAAAATTTTTTATAATTAGAAATATTAGTAGGAGCAATCAATCATATATTTTATTATTGGTTTTTATACTTTTAATTAGATAAAATTTATATATAAATTAAATGATATAATAATTTATATTTGATTTGAAATTTATTAAATTCATTTTGGACATTTAAAAGAAAAATAGTTTTATTTTTTATATTTAGAAAATTATTATTTATTAATTAAGATAACAATTTCAAAAGAATATATTATTTTCTTAGCAAAAACTCAACATTTTCTCATAAAGAACAGAACTAATGTATAACCCAAAAATTATATTCTCCTTGCATTATATGGCATCTATTAATTTTTAAGTATCTAACTTAAAAATTATAATTAATCATGTTATAAGCTTATGGTTGCTCAACTTCTTTTTATCTTATTTGGTTTAATTTTATATCTATATTTACTTTCATAATGAAATTGTATTAGAATTTAAAATATTGATATTATATCTTTTTTACTAAAAATAATTATAATAACAAAATATAATAAAAAGATATAATAATTAAATAATATTATAAAGATTTGTTATAATTTTCAAAATACGAGTATTAAATAAAAAATAAAGCTAAAAGAACCACATCATACCTAATCCTAAAAAGTATATTCTCGTAACATTAAATTAGATTAAAAAATTACTGGATTAATAATTAGTAAGCATAAGTAGTGTATTTGCAAAAAATAATATAAATGCTACATTAATATAATTTATTTAAAACAAAATTTTATTTGACAATAATAACCACTGAACCTTGTCAACTTCCTGTTACAGTATATGACATGGATGATATTAATATTTTCTAAAAATTGAATTGATAAATCAAGAGATTTAAGATTTATAAAAATCAATTAATTTATAAAAAAATAATCAATTAATTAATTAATTAATTTTTAATAAAAAAGTTATTATCTAAATCAAATGAAAAGTTAAAATCGAATTAAAAATTAGCTATTTAAAGGATTTACTAACCTTTGTTGACTTTTTTTTATTGCAGAGACGGGGCCATGTTATTGGATTTTTGCTTTGTTTGCAGACATTATTGACATTTTCAGTAAGATATTTTTATCTTGTATCGGCCATTTAAGATTTATAAAATTACACAATATAATATAATTCATATCTTCTTTATATAGAGGTAGCATAATTTCAAGAATACTTTGTTTTGTTTTTTTTTTAATTTTGTAATTAAAATTTAGTCAAAGAAATTTCATAATTCATAACTAATTAAATAATATTTTACATAATGTACAAGTATTTAAATTATAATTACAATCAACTAACTACTAGTTAAAACTTAAGTACACATAATTTGATATATTCATATAATAAAATGCTAAAAAGCATTATTTGGCTAATTGAAAATTTTTAGAAACATCTTTCATTCAATTAAAACTACATAGATTTTTAAAAATATCAAGCTCATGATTATAATTAATTATTAAAAAATGCTTATGATTAAAGTTTTAAAATTAAACATTTTGTATTAAACATTATAATTATTTTATTTATAAATTTAATAATTTTACCTTATCTCATTTGTGTAGATTTATGTTCTATATATACAGTTGTACATCATGTACTGTTGTTTATCTTTGGGGGTCCATTCGTCGTTGGATTTCTGATTTATAAGTGAAGAAGGAGACATTTATCAATGTATGATAATATTGAAGAGTTCCTCCAAACTCAAGGAGATTTCACGCCAATTCGATATTCCTATTCCGACATCAAGAAAATAACCAAAAACTTCAAAGACAAGTTGGGTTAAGGAGGCTACGGCTCTGTATATAAAGGAAGACTTCGAAGTGGTCATCTTGCAGCTATAAAACTATTGGGCAATTCCAAAAGTAATGGCCAAGATTTCATTAACGAAGTTGGTACTATTGAAACAATTCACCATGTCAATGTGGTGAAACTCATTGGTTTTTGTATTCAAGGATCAAAGCGTGCTCTTGTGTACGAGTTCATGCCTAACGATTCTCTAGACAAGTACTTGTTTTGTTCTGAAGTCAACAATTCAATCAGTACAGAGAAAATGTATGAAATTTCTCTTGGAGTGGCTCGTGGAATTGAGTATCTACATAGAGGTTTTGCTATGCAGATCCTACATTTTGACATCAAGCCTCATTACATCCTTCTGGATGAAAAATTTGTTCTAAATGTTTCAGATTTTGGTATAGCCAAACTTTGTGAAACAAAAAATATAGTTGTATCTTTGACAGGTGTAAGAGGAACCATTGGCTATATGGTTCCTGAATTGTGCTACATGCATCTTGAAGGAGTCTCTTTCAAAGTTGATGTCTATAGCTTTGGGATGTTGTTGATGGAAATGGCAGGGAAAAGGAAAAATTTGAATGTATTTGCAGACCATTCGAGTCAAATTTACTTTCCCGCATGGGCTTATAAGCAATTCAGAATAAGGAAGTACATAGAACTTGAAGAGTCCAATGCTACAGAAGAACAAAACAAAATAACAAAGAAAATAATTGTGGTAGCACGTTGGTGCATACAACTGAAGCCTGATAACCGACCTCCTATGCATAGAGTGATAGAGATGCTCGAACAAGATGTAGAAAGTCTAGAATTGCCTCCAAAGCCTCTTCTGTCTTCACAAGTTATAGAAGATGAGGATACTAAAATAGATGAACACCCACTAGAGATAAAAGATCCTGCAAGTGACTATTCTGATTTCATTAGTTTACTTGTAGATGCAGAGTAAGTAGTAATTTAAGGTATCCATCAGAAGAAAAATGAGACTGTAATTAAATTGTTGCTACTATCGTATTTAAAGCTTTGAATTCAAGAGTCATCTAGAGTACTTTAGAACTATAGTATGACAATATAATTGTAATCACAAAGTTGTCTTTTTTGGCAATCTGTCTTATGCAAATTATCACAAGTCTTCCTTATTGTACAAAAGACGAATATCTAAACATTGTAAAAACATTTTTATACTTACTGAAAGACTTTATTGGAAACTTTTAGTTTTGTACTCGTTGAAATACTTTATAGTTTCTAACTATAAAAAGTGTTAGCCAATGATTTATTAAATTCCTGCGCTAGAAATAAAAATTGTAGTCTAATTAATCTACATATGTCTAACTTAGAAAAATATTGACACATGTCAGCATCAAAATTAATTCTAAAATTTAACATTTAGTTAAAAAATTTTAATAAGTAAAAACATTAAGATATGTAATTATAAGATAATGTTATCCTAATCAAATTAATAAAATCATTACAAATCATATCTTTTACATGTGCATATAAGTCACTTTGATGATAAACAAAGATACAACAAAAGATTAATCATCTTAATGTACTTTTAAATGTATTATGCTGTATAATATTTTTATTATAAGGATGATTAAAATGTTGCCTTTCTTAAGTTTTTGTAAAATATGAAATATTTTAAAACATTTTCTTAATAAAGAATGACGCATATTTAGTTAGGAAGATGGCCCTTTTATAGGCTTACAAACCCTGACTCTAAATAATATCGTCGCTAATAATACTCAATTAACAGCTTAAGACTAGGAAAACACCATGACATACTATTGATAAGA
>JANZXR010000007.1:26595942-26608259 GCA_027575705.1 Erythroxylum echinodendron
ATAAGAAAACACCATAGATGTGTTATTATTAATTTGTCACATCTATGATAGAACGTAAACCCTGCTTCTTTTTGAATGTTGAGCACTGTGATTCTGTGAACAGCTTAAGACTAGGAAAACACCATTACATACTATTGATAAGAATAAGAAAACACCATAGATGTGTTATTATTAATTTGTCACATCTATGATAGAACGTAAACCCTGCTTCTTTTTGAATTTTGAGCACTGTGATTCTGTGTAGAGTAATAATTAAGGTGAAATAGGATCACCTTGTTTGAGCCCGTTTCTCCCCTAAAAATCTTAGTTGGTTCTTCATATATCAGCATAGTGAAAACATCAAGGTCATACATTCTTTTATCCATTCAAAAAATTTTCTTGGGTACCCCATATAGGTTATTGTATCTACTACAAAGCCCCATCTTACCATATTATACACTTTAGCAAAATCAATCTTAAGGCATATGCTTGGATAGATTTGTTACTATTGTAAGCTTTAAAAATCTCCTATGCTAGCAATATGTACCTTCCACTAATAAACGCACCTTGCCCTGGATTTATTAATTTTATGAGATTATTCTTCAATCTATTGGTTAGCATTTTTGGGATAGTCTTATAGATCATATTATAACATGCAATTGGTTTATAATCATTGAAGCCAAAAGGGTTTGTCTTAGGACAAGGCACAAATAGGTTTTGTTCATTTCCTTGAGCATCTTGGCCTCCCTTAAGAATTCCTTAATTGTATTGATTATCACCTACCTAGTGTCTTCCCATGTAGCTTGGAAAAATCTAACATTAAATCCATCATATTGAAGTAAAATATTGTCTCCTTAATCTCTGCACTTATAACCTCCATAATCAAAGCTTGATTTTGGTGCATCTGAACATAATCTTTAATTGAGCTTATTAGCTCTATTGGAAAAGTATCTACCTTCCCTTTTAAGCCTTGAATGCCCCCAAAATAATCCAAATGCTTTCCTTTTGATCACACTTACATCTTTTATGTTGTTTCCATCATTTTCTTTAATTACAATGATCCTATTTTGATTCCTTCTCTTTTGGATTTTATTGAAAAAATATTTATAGCATTTGTCCCTCTCACTTTTGCCTTCTATCCTAACTGAGAATTGTATGCACCAACCGCTTCCATATATGTCACTAACTTAGCTTGCTCTCTTTCCTTCTTAATGGGGTTAGTTAGATCAGCTTTCATATCTTCCTAACGTTACTTAAAAACCTTTATAGCTTCTCTCATATCCATCTTCGTAAGGTCAGATTTGTCCTTTGATATTCCTTTCTGACCTTCTTTAATAAATTTCAATTTCCTTATACATTGAAACAATAAGGTATCTGTAACTTCCTTTTGAATGCCTTGTCTTACTACCACAGCAAATTCTAGGTGATTGAGTAAGGAATTTAAATATCTAAATGGTTCCTTCCTTCTATACAACTCCATTCCTAAGTGTATTTCAATAGGAGAATGATCAGAGAAGAGAGGAGTATTGAAGGTTGCATAGCTCTCTGTTAATTGCTCAAACCATTATGCATAGCTATCAGAGATAACTTTAATGATAAAAGAATATGTTTTTGTCTTTCATGCGAAAAGAGAGGAAAGAAAGAGAAATCATGATTGGCTCTATTTAGAGTTTGGAAGTTGTATGATTTGGAAATATTAATTAAAACCTATCCATCATTATGTCACTGATTTTGAAAAATTGAAGGACAGTTTCACCTTGATCTGACATCCTTATGCACAATTTTAAATGAAGGCCAAAAGTCAGTAGTCCATTTTGGTTTTTTTTTATTGTGGCACCTATGTGTAAATTATCTAACATATTTAAGTAAGTGTATTATTAAGATATTTATGCTCAAATTAGCAAGATCTAGCAATCCTTGTTGCTTTATTAAGGAGGGAAACTTCAAACTTCTAAGGATTGTAAACTCTTAGTCATTCTAAGCTCGTTTCTAGGTATTTTATAATATTGTTGACAAATATAATTCTATTGCAGATTTCCAAAGATGTTTCAATCCCAGACAAATTGTTTCATAATGTGAGACTATGTCTTTATTTTTGTTTTCTAATGGTAGCAAGGATGCTACATTTATGAAAAGATAAGGTTGTTGGACTAGGTTTTGTTATCTTTAATTTTGTGTTTCACAATAAAGTGATCAAAATTTGAGGGCCTTTTATCCCAAGGGGGAAAATTTTGGATGATTAGATTATTGTTACTATGGATATTCTTTGGAACTTAATGTTGGATTGAAGGGGAGTTCATATGAAGTGTGACTTTGATATCTATATGTCTAATTATGTGATATAGAGGGAGCTTAGTATTTGTGACAAATATACCAAAAAGGGTGAGATGGTTAAATATGTGGTTTATACATCTGCTTATTTTATTTTGGCATATTTTTATAAATTGGACTTATCAGATTTTTATTATCTTAGATTCAAAAAGTTATTTGGATAATGTTCTAGATAGAATAAAATTCTATCTTGCATAGAAGTTGATTTTGTGAAGAGTTGTGGGTCATACGTGGATGAAGAAGCTGAAGGGCATTATTGTATTTTAAATTATGAATTAAGGGGTTTTTGCAATTATATGTATGCAGCAACTTGGGAAAAAAATTTTGTGACTTACGATTTATGGGTGTATGTGCAATGTGTGTGTTGTAGTCGTGGGTGAAAAAAAGTTAAGCAACCAAATTTGTCTTATAAGGTGGACTGCGTAAGATGTTGAAGGATTGATTAGTGTGCTGTGATTTGAGTTGTATGAGTGAACAAAACAAACCTATAGCAATTTGGTTCTTGTGTGGGTGAGTGAATAAAATTCTTAACCTATGGTTGTTTTGTGCTTTGTGTGTGCGTGAGTGCCCTGGTGGTTGCATGTTTTATTTTTGTTCTGCAGTTAGATGTGACCTAGGTTGAAGAGAGTGTGCTGCATTTCTCTTCTGTTTTTGTCATTGAGTATTTTTCTATTATTCAACAAAAATTGAGGACGTTCTTGGGATGTTTTCAGTTGATTAATTTTCTGGTCTCTATATTCCTTGTGCTGCTACTTCTCATTCATTGCGTGATTTTTTGGTTAATTGGTTGATGATGATTATGCCACTGTCGATAGTGGAAGTGGTGTCTGGTAATTCTAACAGCTGAATATGATAGTATTATTGACGAACAACTTTTCGATTTGTCATTAAAGGAGCTGAATTATTTAGGGAAGTTCTCTTTTACCTCAAGTGTATTGTTGTTCTTTTATCAGTTGATTAATCACTTAAGTTATTTCTTTATTAATTGTCATTCATTAAGTTGTTCAGAAAAATCCTCTGACGAGGTTAACACTAGTCGGTCGTGTTATTAGGAGTGAAAAGCTTTCACGTGAAGTGAGGTTGAGAGATAGTGTTAAGGGGTGAGTGATGTCAGCTCAGTAAAGCCTTCGGTAAATCTATTATACTTCAGTGAAAGAATTAATCTGGGTGAGGGCCCCGCAGACGTAGGCAAGGAGTGCCGTACTACGTTACCAAATCTCGATGTTGATTAATTTCTGGTGCTTTTATTATTTCGTTTTGATTACTTTGTTTTCGTTTGTGCTAGAGATGTCCACGATAAAACTTGGAAAGTTTGCGAAACTATTACCCCCGTCAGTTTTTCAATTGGTATCAGAGCGGGTCACTGTTTCAGAACTTGTTAGCAAGTTAGTACAGATCTTAGTTTCGCGAACATGACTATAAGAGAAGGAGCATCAATTATTAGGCCACCGTTGTTGGACAGTTCCAATTATCCTGCATGGAAATCAAGGATGAAGGTATTTATTCAGGCACAAGGAACAAGAGCATGGAACTTAGTATTATATGGGTGGACGCATCCGATGATTACTGATGAAAAATGAGAGATAGTTCGAAAAGATCTGGCTGAATGGACAAGAGCCGAAGAAGAAGGTGCGCTTGGAAACTCACAAGCAATGCTTGTAATTTTTAGTGTTGTTGATGAAGAACATTTCTCAATGATATCAGCCTGCGAATCGGCTAAAGAAGTGTGGGATGCTTTGCAGATTATTCATGAAGGGTCCAAATCTGTGATAGCGTTAAGACTACAGATGTTAACTGTGAGATTTGAAGAACTGAAGATGGATGAAAATGAAACTATTGGGGAATTTCATGAAAGCTTACAAGATATAACAAATTAGGCACATCAACTCGGAAAGAAATATTTCGATAAGAAACTTGTTAAGAAGACGCTAAGATCAGTGTCTCTAAGATTTATTCTGAAAATTTCAATAATAGAGAAAGCCCATGACATCAATGATCTGTCATTGGGGAAGGTAATAAGAATTCTTACAAATTTTGAAATGAATCTTTTAAGGGGTAAGTAAGAAAGAAGCAAAGGATTGGCATTACTGGTTAAAACTCAAAAGGGTGAAAGGAAGGTGAAGAGAATCAAATGTCATGAGTGTCAAGGCTTTAGGCACGTTCAAGCCGAATATGCTAATACCTTCAAAAAGAGAAA
Organism: Erythroxylum echinodendron; assembly: GCA_027575705.1. Classification (NCBI taxonomy): domain Eukaryota; kingdom Viridiplantae; phylum Streptophyta; class Magnoliopsida; order Malpighiales; family Erythroxylaceae; genus Erythroxylum; species Erythroxylum echinodendron. Next base: position 26,600,450 of record JANZXR010000007.1, read on the forward strand.
AGGAAAATACTTTACTAGCATTTGGAGTAAGAATGAATCCGAGAGTGAGTATGGCAGTAAAGAAGAAATCGTTAATGGTAATGCGTTAGCTGCTTTACATAGCAAATGTCTAGTTACTTGTTTAACAATAACTGAGCAGGAAGTAACTGAAGACAAAAAATTGAGTAAATCAGGAAATTTCAGAAAAACATAGACGATTCAGCTCAAAACTCGATCTCAGATTACGACACTGATGAAAATGGTTCAGGTGATAAAAAGGAGAATATTTATGAGACTTATGAATTAATGTACGAAAAATGGGTAAAAGCATGTAGAAAGAATGAAAGATTGAAAGAAGAGAATATCTCCATGAAGAACACAATCCAAGAGTTAGAAAAGAAATTGATGGTAGCTTTAGACGAGCTCGGTGAAGCCAGACTGAAGTTAGCAAGTACTAAAAAGGGTTTGAGAATGCTGAATAGAGGCACAAAAAAGTTAGAAAAGTTGATTGAAATTGGTAAGGTTAAAGGGGATCTTTAAGGCATTGGTTACAAAGGTGAGTGTTCTAAGGTGAATGAGGAGAAAAATGATATGTCCAAATCTATCCGAGAAGAAGAAACATCGTAAAAGAATCGAAGATTTGAACCCACGTGTCATTTTTGCGAAGTTATTGGGCATATAAGGTTAAAATGCTACAAGTTACTGCAGATATTATTTCAAAGAAGCTAAAACTGAAGGACCCTATATCCCCCATATAATTTTCAGAATCACTCTTTAGCATCGAAATCTACTTGGGTTAGAAAGAGTCAAGGACAAGCATAAACATGAAGTAAAGGAAAAAAAAAGTATCCAGATTTACAGTTAGTTACTGCTTTTGAAACAACTGTTCAAACTAAGGATAAGTCAGTTACTTCAGATCAAGAAATCAATTAGACAGTTGATGACCGAGATAATGTGATGAGAAATAACCTCAAGTTTGAATTTATTTGAGGAGCACCGGGACTGTGTGCTTTACATCTTTTAAGTATAGTTTATTGTTATTTATAAAAAAAAAGGAAAAGAAAAGTTTTAAAAAATTGTTTTCTTTAATTCTTCTTTAGTTTTTACGTTGCCATTGTTGTCCCATCTTTTTAGTAGTTTGTATTTTGACTTCTATTTGGCCCCACCGAAGACTTTTCAGCTTTCTCATCATTATGGGTATCTCTCTCTCTTTCGGGCATATCTCTCGGTATTTTAAATGGTGGCAAATTGTTATCTTGGCGTGCGTATGATTATTCCGCTTCAACTACTGTTAATATTTATGTTTCTTTATTTGTTGAGATTGATTGTGTTGAAGGCATTCTTCATTTTGATACTGTTGTTCTAAAAGAGAGTTATTAGATTGTTTATGGTGATTGTTCCATTCAGGAGGAGATTTCAAGGTATATGTGTGATTATTCATCTTGCTTTTTGGCATATTTTATCCTAAGGGGGAGAAATTTGGATGATTGGATTATTGTTACTATGGATGTTTTTTGAAAATTGATGTTAGATTGAAGAGTTCATATGAAGTGTGAATTTGATATCTATATGTCCAATTATGTGATATAGGGGGAGCTTAGTATTTGTGACAAATATGCCAAAAAGGAGAAGATTGTTAAATATATGGTTTATACATTTACTTATTTTATTTTGGCATATTTTTATAAATTGGACTTATCAGATTTTTATTATTTTGGACTCAAAATGTTATTTGGATAATGTTCTAAAGAGAATAAATTCTATCTTACATAGAAGTTAATTTTGTGAAGAGTTGTGGGTCTTACGTGGATGAAGTAGCTGAAGGGCATTATTGTATTTTCAATTATAAATTAAGGGTTTCTGCAATTATACGTAGACAATAGCTTAGGAAAAAAAATGTTGTGACTCACGGTTTATGGGTGTGTGCGCAGTGTGTATTGTAGTTGTGGGTGAAGAAAAGTTAAGCAACCAAATTTGTCTTACAAGGTGGACAGCGTAAGATGTTGAAGGATTGATTGGTGTGCTGTGATTTGAGTTATGTGAATGAAAAAAACAAACCTACGGCAATTTAGTGGTTGTGTGGGTGAGTGAATAAAATTCTTTATAACTCATGGTTGTTTTGTGCTTTGTGTGTGTGTGAGTGCCCTAGTGGTTGCGTGTTTTATTTTTATTCTGTAACTGGATGTAACCTAGGCTGAAGAGAGTGTGTTGCGCTTCTCTTCTATTTTTGTCATTAACTATTCTTCTATTATTCAACAAAAATTGAGGGCGTTCTTGGGAAGTTTTCAGCTAATCAATTTTCTGATCTCTATATTCCTTGCGCTTCTATTTCTCATTCATTGCGTGATTTTTGGTTGATGATGATTGTCTCACTGTCGATAGTGGAAGTGGTGTCTGGTAATTCCAACAGCTGAATATGACAGTACTATTAGCGAACAACTTTTCGATTTGTCATTAAAAGAGCTTAATTATTTAGGTAAGTTCTCTTTTACCTCAAGCGTAGTGTTGTTCTTTTATCAGTTGATTAATTACTTGAGTTGTTTCTTTATTAATTGTCAATCATTAAGTTGTTTAGAAAAATCCTCTGACGAGGTTAACATGAGTCGGTCGTGTTATTGAGAGTGAAAATCTTTCACGAGAAATGAGGTTAAGAGATAGTGTCAAGGGGTGAGTGACGTCGGCTCAATAAAGTCTTGGGTAAATCTATCGTACTTCGGTGAAAGAACTAATCTGAGTGAGGGCCCCGTAAACATAGGCAAAGAGTGCCGAACTGCGTTACCAAATTTCGGTACTGATTAATTTCTAGTACTTTTTATTATTACGTTTTGATTGATTTTGTTTTCATTTATAATAAAGACGTCCACAATAAAAATTGAAAAGTTTGTAAAACTATTATCCCCTCCGTTTTTCATAAACAATATGGTTATCTTTTCTGATGCCATTGTCGGTGAACGAATGGAAGCACTGATAACACTATCTGAGGAAGGTATGGCAAAATTCGAACAAAACCCTGATATCCTTCGTTATGCCACTTCATTGCCAACATCTATGTCGAAGAGGACACATACCAAGAGGTCAAGCAAGTTATAATCCAAGCAGGATCCGACTAAATAGTCATCTTTTTAGTATGGTCATTAATAATAATTATTAATTACTATCATCAGAAATTGCTCCGGTTGCTGACATTTGTTATCGATGATGCATTTGCCTATTTGAAAATTTTAGCTGTTTGTGCTCCACTGTTGTTTGGAGTGCTATTATAAGCTTGTGCAATGCTTGACTTTATTTTCTTACGTGTTTTTAGTCTTCCATAAAGAATATAAAGACACTAAGTTGCTTAAATCTTCATAAAGTGATCGTGCTTGCGATGATTATGGAAAGTTGTTCTATATTTTGTCGTTTGAGTGAGCCTACATTAAACTTTTGAGGATTTGGTAAGAAAAGTTGAGAAATTTGGGGACCAATTGGAAGGTGATTCTGGGAGTTCTAACGTTACTGGCCAACAGTTACTAGCATTTCAAATGAATCTATTACCTGTTATACATATTTATTTAATATTTGTGTAATTTTTCTTTTTAGATTATTTAGCCGGATTAATGTACATGATGTTTGTGCATTGATTCATAACTTTTTGTTACAATAATTACTTTTTTTACTTATTAGTTAGGAATAAGGTTGGGTATATTGACTCATATTAGTGGTAATTATTAGTAATTATTTTTTAAATAAAAAATTTATTTTATAAAAATAATATCTTTTATAATAATAATGATAGACACTAGGACTATCAATTAATATATAATTTCTTTTTTAATTTGTAATCGTTATTGTTGGAAAAGAAATATATAATTTGTTAAGACAAATACGGGAAATGCATATACAAACCAATTCTATTATAATTAGGGGATGGTTGGTTCAGTAATAAGAATGAGAATGAATATAATCATTATAATTATGATGATTGGTTAAGAGTAAAGAATGATTACCACTACCATTAATATAGGCGTTTTATTAAAAACATCAAAAAATAAAAATTTATGATATTTTAATTAATTAATTATTTATTTTTTATTAATAAATTATATTTTAATTAATTATATTATAATTAACTATAACTAATTAATTATATTTAATTTTAAAAAATTAAAAAAAAAACACTTATTGCCACGATTGTTATAGAGAATATTATGCCCGTGACACTTACCTGTTAATAAAAAATAAAAGTCATTCTTCTCAAATTTGAAGGGTACGGAGTAATAATATTGAAATGTGAGATATAAAAAAATTTAAATAACCAATCATTCCCAAACCTCTTAACCAAGCATTTTCTTATATTACTTATATTTAAATGACAATAAAATTAAAAAAAATGTGGATTCAACTCACTGCCTATTAAGTAATTATTAAAAGTATTAAGTACTTTCGGTCGATTCAAGTTCAAACCTTTTGTCCGATTTTATGATGTTTAACTTTGTCTGATGTCTAAAACGAACAGAGTTGAATACCATAAAACTAGACCGAGGATCTCCGCCGCCTCGATTCAAGGTCGGTAACTCCTATTTGCAATTTGAGAAAATCATGCCTAGTAATGTAAGTGGTTAGGTAAGAATATCTGCTCATTTGTCCTGCAATATTTCAATTTTTTTTATTTACTACCAAATCACGAAATAAAGTGGTCAGGTGAAAAAATGTAATTGCTTTTGTTGATGAAAAAATTAATATCTTTTTTTAACTCCAAAAAATAACATATATACCGAATAAAAAATATAAATTTCTATTATCTAAATAGCATTTGTAATCACTATCAATCAACATGAACAAAAACAATTACTATCAATTGCAAAAGTAATCACGTAAATTGACAATAAATATTTATAATACAATATAATATTTATTTTTAATTAATATTAAAATAAGAATTCAAATTTTAAATTTTAATTTATCTGTACTTATTTTTGTCTAAGATAATCATGTCTTACTCTGTCCAATAAACAAACGACGTCGTTTCTGCTTAAAAATTTTAAGCAGTTCCTTTACACACCGATGTGCACGGGTGTGCTTCTTATGACTTAACAATCACGCCGGTGTACCTATGTTTTTATTTTTTATTTTAATGTTAATTATTTAACTATTACTTTAATAAAAATTAAGTTAAATTTTAAATTTAATTATTACTTTAATAAAAATTATATTATATTATACTATATTATATTATTATTAATTTTATACAAATAAAATTAAAAAATGGATGAGTGCATGGGCTTTTTTTATATTTTATTTTAATTATTAATTATTACTTTAATAAAAATTAAATTATAATTATAATTATTAATTTTATAAAAAATTAAAATTAAAGATGCACTAGTTTTGAATTTGTTGTTGTTTTGTACTTTTATTTTATTTTTAAATAAAATTAAAATTAAAATGATAAAAAAACAAATTTTGTGCCAAATTTTCAAATTTTGTTTTTCTATTATTTAATTTTAATTTTTGAGATAAAATTTGAATTTTAAAATTTGATTAATTTATTAAATTATACAATATATTATATGTAGAATAATTTGTTTTAATTTCAACGACATATTTTAGTTGATTAATTTACTAAAATTGTTTATATAATTTATAATTTTAACTTGAGCAGTAGATACCATTAGCTACTTATTAAAGATGTTTAATAAAATTAGCTGTTTATGTATAAATTTTTATAATTTATTAATTATATAAATAGTATCTGTTGGTTAAATTAACGCACAAAAACTATCAATTATTTATTAAAGATGTTTAATAAAATTAACTGTTTATGTATAAAATTCTATAATTTATAAATTATATAAACAGCTGATAGCGTCTTCCAATCAGGTCAAATCAGCAGACACTATAAGCTGCTTATTAAAGATTACTCAACTTTTGTTTATTAGAGAACAAAAGACCTGCAGGAGTGGCTTCTATCCCTCCGTGTACTGTTAGAACAGATTACTCAACTATTACTCAGTTTCATAACCATGTAGAGCTTCTTTTAAGCCCAAAACACCACAAGCCTAACCAAAAACGACTCTTGGCTTCTTCCAGGTAACAAAACCAAACCATGAAGGGGAAGAACAATTCCAAAAAAGGAAAAAAGTCGTATTAATCTATTAAACAAATTTGTTTCTAGTTACTACGTATATAAAAAGTAAAATTATATGAATACTCGTTTTTAATAATTTTGATAGAAGACTAACAAAAAAGTTAATTCCAATAATTGTGAATACCTGATTCTTGAATTTAAAATTTGCTATAAGGGTGAACTCTGGGTAAGTGCCCTGCCTACCTCTGCCTAGGGCCGACACTACTAAGAAGGAGCTTAAGATTCACGCCAAATCTTCTGTGTCTGTAAGCGTGTTTCAACTCTATTTTAATCGATTTATCCATACATCTGTAAAGATCTTATATAAATGAGTGAATGAAATTTAATAAAATATGGTAAGAGAATAGAAGATCTAGTTCCATAACATAGAGTTTGGTTCATATCTTCATGGGTGGAAACAGATGACAAGGACACAAAAATTCTGTGCTCCGTAATGTTTGCTTGCTGTTCCTATCTATTTTTGTCCCGACTCCAGAGCACAGAGACAAAAAATTTTTGTTTCTTCCAAGATTGTGGTATAAAATTTCTTGTCCCCGTCTCCGAAATAAAATACATAAGCAACTTCCAGAAATACCCCTCCCCCACATAAGCAATTTTTTATTCTTAATTATATTATTAAACTCATTATTATTATTATTATTATTATTATTATTATTATTATTATTATTATTATTATTATTATTATTATTATTATTATTATTAATTATTTTTATTATTAATAATAATTATTGTTATAAATTTTCTACTTATTATTATTCTTTTTATTATTAATATTATTATTTTTATTAATTTTATTATATAAAATTAATTATCTTATTATTGTTGTTATTATAAATTTTGTAGCTATTAGTATTACTTTTTATTTTTTATTTTTTATTATTAATTTTATTATACGAAATTAATTATCTTATTATTATTATTATTATTATAAATTTTGTACCTATTATTATTAATTAATAATAATTATTATTATTATTATTATTATTTTTATTATTATACGATATTAATTATTATTATTAATTATTTTTATATTATTATTAATAATTATTATAAGTTTTCTACTTATTATTATTCTTTTTATTATTAATATTATTATTTTTATTAATTTTGTTATACGAAATTAATTATCTTATTATTATTATTATTATTATTATTATTATTATTATTATTATTATTATTAAAATAATCAATGAATTATATATTTTTATTCATATTATACTGCAGGGATATTTTAGTCATTGATATTATTTTTATGTTCTATCAATTGCAACCAAACACATTTCTGTCCTCGAGACGGAGACAATTTTATCTGTTTTGTCCATCATAACTAAACACCTCACTGTCTCCAATTTTTGTTTTGTTCTGTCTCTAAATTTTTGTCTCATTCTATCTCTATATATGAGAGACAGTAACCAAACGCAACGTTATAATTTGACGGGACAACAATAAAAAAGTAAGGAAAAAGTTAACATAGCCATGGAATAAAAATCATTCTATATAAGCTTGCAATCCACAAGCATATTATTACATAGTGGAGTTAAGTTGGAATGAACGGAAAAATAATCTCCCAAGTAGTAGGGAAAGTGAAGATATGAAAACGATCCTCTACTTTTATAAAACAATTGCAATTTCCTTGGCCAAAAGCTTATATATATAAAATAATTGCAATTGCCTTGGCCAAAAGCTTATACATACATATATATA
>JANZXR010000007.1:26609829-26625484 GCA_027575705.1 Erythroxylum echinodendron
TCGCTCGCTTCCCTTCTCTCAGGAGGTCTTCTTCTGGTACGTCCCTCTCTCTCTGGCCTATTTTGTACTTTTTATGTATATATATGTATCCTAATATAAGGATTCGTAGCTACGTGGAAGTTAGGGTATCGAGTTAAAGCTATGTGTAATCAGATCTGCCCGTGCTAATCTATTCTCTACCATTTTAATATAGATCAGATCTAGTATGTCTCGGGTATCTCCTGTGTTGTTTTTTGGCTGGCGTCTTCTTTTTTTTTTTTTTTGAATCGTCGTCCACAGTTGCTGGTAGTTCTCTATATTAATTGACACGCTGTTTTCTGGTTCGAGTTTGATTGTCCCTAAAAGTAGAAATAAATTTATTCCTTTGTTTTTTCGTCGGAGGAGTTTCCTGATTGGTAAGGATTTGCTTAGAAGTCGGTTTGCATATATAATTATAGGAAATTCTGGGTTTCTTTTAACTTATTGAAGGTTTGTGGTTCAGATCTGTTGTTGCTTATGTCAATGATGTGACTCCTGTTGTTTCGTTGCTGATGTCATGAACATGGAATATAAGGATCATTTTAACTAATTGCTAACTTTTGGTATTTAGTTTTATGGTGGTATAAAAATACGGTGATTAACATTTTTGGGCCCTTTTTTTGGATAGTTATGTTAGGATTTGCAATATCTTGTTTATGAATTACATGATATATATACTTATGGCTATAATAACTTCAATATCGTGAAACCTTTGCAATTTTTTCCTTATTTTTAATTTTCTTGAGGATCTCAAGGGAGAGCTACATGCAAAATCTGGTTCAGTCCAGGTAGGATTTAAAACTCCAATCTTCTTCTTGTTAAGCATGTTCTATTTCCCAACATATAAGCTGTTCCTTGACACTTTGTAAAATTGTTTTTAATCAATACATCCTTGGAAATTTCATTGTTTTGGAACTCCGTTAATTCCTCTCTATCCATATCTCTTGTGCTGTTATGGCTAGAATGAGCACCTTCCGCTTCCAGATTCCCTTTTAAGTTATGTGACATTTATGTTTCATTTTACTAATTTTCTCCAATTTTGACTTCACTCTTGTATACATTTATTTTATCATTTCTTTACTGGGCCATGTCCCTCGACTCTTGCATTTTTAAATTACGGATTTTCTTGTTCAGAAGAAGCGAAGACAAGGAGAATGGGGTTGCCTAGTGACTCGGGGGACTTGTCATCAGAGATGGAGGTGGATGCTTATAGGCGTCTTTTCCCTCTGCACTTTTATGAAAAACATCTCTCTCTCTCCATCCGTCCTGATTCCAGGCCACTTAGCAAAGCAAGAGATACTACCTTAGCCCTTGGTGTGTTAAAACCCTTATTTTGCTTGTTGATTTTGAACTTCTATAACTTACCGTAGACATATTTATATTCTTTTCTAATTTTTACAGGGGCTGTTGGATCTGTTGATGGTTCAGCTTTGGCAAAAATTGGTTCAACTGTTAGTGTTTGACCTATCTCTCTTTTCCAGGCATACGCACACACACAAGCATGTTTATACAAGCACAAAGTATCCTCAATCGTGTCCTATCATATATATTTTGTGTTGGTTTATGAAACAAATCTAAATTTTTTTTATTCACTTGTGCAGACCATGTTGGCTGCTATAAAGATGGAAGTCATGACCCCTTGCACGGAGTCACCAAATGAGGGCTCTATAGGTCAATTATCATCTTTATTTTATTTCCATTTATTACTTATATATACATACTGTGTTGTCTTTGTGCAAAATTATGATATTTTAACACATGAATGTTGCTATTTTCAGCTATTGAGTTTCACATGCCTCCAATTTGTTCTCTGATAGTTAGGCCTGGTAGGCCTGCTGAGGCAGCACCAGTTCTTTCGAAGCAATTATCAGATACAATATTAAGGCAAGTGAAGGTTTTCTTTTGATAATGTTAGTTGTTCAAAAATTCTTTTCTAATGTGATGCTTTCTTGGACTGTTGACACATGCTCTTTGATTGCTCTATTTGTGAATGACACTGATTAGGTTTTTGTACTTTTCCCTTAATTCTAGAAACATTTTTGTTTTAAATCAGATGCATATATTGACATACTCATTTGGAGTAGTTTCACATTAAAGGTGTTTTGTTCCAATTTTTAAGAATTAGATTGGATATCATATCAGTAAGAGAGAGGTTCAAGGTTCAACTGATAATAAACAGTTATTAAACTAGTGATTAAAATGAAGAAATGATACTGAAAAATTATCTAAAATCAATATTGAAATTGAAAGTAATACAAATAGTTTAAAATAAACCCAATTTGTTTTGTGCATAACCAAGACATACAATTCAAGGCGAACTATATTCTTGGGTATCCAGGAATAAGAAATATCGCTAGCATAGTTGGGGCCTTGAAGGAATAAGCGAGTACCACAAAATAAAATATCAACTAAGTGCATTCCTAACTCTTTTAAATCAACCACTTTACTTCTTCCTTGGGATGATGCAGCCTGTAAAGCGAATGAGTGATCAGTTTGATAGATTTTAAGTTCTGAATAATCACTATTTGCTTCATTCTTCATAATTTTTCTGAGGCCCAACCATAAACTTTCTATGGGTCTCATTGCTTTCTTACTTTTGACTTTGCCTTCTGGTAGTAAGGATTTGGAAATTTCTAGAAAGATGGTGAAGAGTTAGATGGGAGGGGGGAGGAGAATAGATGTAACTCTAAATATCTCTCTTTGTAATACCTTAAAGCCAACTAGGAGGAGAAGAGAGCAAGAGCGGGCAAATCAACCAAAAACACTCTAAGATGAAAGCGAAAAGGATGGAACAAGTTTTAAAATAAAAGTTAAAATTACATAGTAAGTTAGGACGGTCAAAGGATAAAAATTAACAAGCTGGTTAACTTGTAAATACTTATTTTGAGCCATTGCAGGATGTTTATTTGACAGTTGCTTTATGCTATAATTTTTGTAAAATCTCATAGCTGCATGAAAATGAAGTACACGTCAACAAGGAAAACAAACCTTGCTACCTGTGAGAAAAAGTTGCCGAGTTGCCTGCTGTTTGAAGAACTATGTTTGAAATTGTTGCTCTCAGATCTTGAAGTTGTGGCCACTGTTTGTGTGGCTACATTTACAATGAGAGCAGATTATGGACCCAAAATTGTTAGCCTTTGTCTTGTTTAAGGTTTTGCTTGCTCTTTCTTAAGTTCCTTAGTTCCTTAATGCGACAAAAGCTCCTTGAGTTACAGCATTCCAAAACCGTAATTCATTGTTCTAGTGTGTCATTTATTCTTTATTATGTATTCTATTTGGGGTATATCCATGATGGTAGATCTGACCGTTGTGATAAATTTTGATTGATCACTTCTTTTCCTTTTAGTTGGTTTCCTTCAATTGAAATTGCTGAGCTAATGTGGAGATGACTTCTGATGCATTCATAAGTAGAACCGTTGCTTAAGTACTTTTTTTTTAACAGAATTTCATTATAAGCATACTGCTTAACTAAGTCATTGAATTCTCACGTCTGCTTTTTATTCCTTCTTTTGTTGAACAATTTTTATTCAAGATGGTGCCTTCCTATCCTTGTTTGGCTTCTGTTTTATAACAACTACTTATGTTTGTTAACACAGTTCTGGGATGATTAATTTGAAGGAGCTGTGTTTAATACATGGGAAAGCTGCTTGGATGGCTTACCTGGTAAGTGTCACAATCTCTGCAATTTACCCCTTCCTCTTCACCTACGATATTAAGGTGATAAGTTTTGACTGTCTTTTCTTTTAAAGAAATATACAATGTTGAATTAGTTTTTCTTTTTTCCTTCTATGTGACTTCCACTATAATAAAAAGAATGGGCACTGATCTACAAACAGATCCATTTAAGGACTAATGGTAGCAATTTCCTCCTGCTGAAAACATGGAATAATTTTAATTTATACTATTTTTATGTACCAACTAAACATTGAACATTATTTTACTTGAAATTTTTATTTTCCCTAGTGAAAAGTTTTCATTATTATTTTCTATCTTCTCATGATTGTGAAATCATTTGATAGTTATTGTAGTTTTCTTGCCTAGGACAATTCTAAATCAGCCCTTGCTGACCCCTAATTTCGTAAGAAAGTTACTTGAGACAATTTTCAAGAATTTTTCTTCTTTGGATGGAAAATAAACATGAACTGTTTGTGTCTGCAGGACATCTACTGCTTGGATGCTGACGGTGCTCTCTTTGATGCTGCATTACTTTCTGCAGTTGCTGCCTTCTCTCATTGTAAGATTGCATCCTTTTGGTGATTGGAATCAAGTGTTCTCTGTTGGAACATGTGATCCCAAACCAAACAAGTGTGGTAGAGAAAGTTAACTTGCTTAAATATCATGCACCCGTGCTCTTTTGCTAGATTTCTATCAGCTCTTTGTGGTGAAGGAAACTAGAGTTTCATCAATTATGATAATTGGTCGTAATTATCATATCCGAATTAATAGTTTAGATTATTAATATATAGTGTCTAGATTTAGAGTTATCTTTCTCTTTTCCTGTTTAAATTTCATGTCCCTGTACTTGCTACATACTTCTCTTAGGCTTTTGTTCTGAACTAAATTAAATAGATTCTGAAAATTGTATTAATTGATCTGTATTCTCATGTCAGAACTATAATTTATAATAGGTATACAGTGTTATTCAGTGTTTCACTGACATTATGTTCTCATACCTTTGAGGATGTGGAAACCAATTCTTGATAGAAAGGATAAGCTTATGTCCGATAGTTCTCCTTTCATGCCTTGATTCCAATTAAAGTAGCTTTGTTTCAATTCTAGTGAGCTGAGTGTGTAAGATGGATTTGGGGTTCTTTTCCTGGTTAGTGGAGTTGGGGTAAGATGGAGACAGGAATAATGACAATTTCTTGGTACTTGGGCAAAACAGCTGTCCAATGTAATGTTCTGTATTGCTTTAATTGTCCTAAATGATCCGGTCTGATTGGATGAATCAATCATAAAGCAGTGCTTTATGTAACCAAATTTCTTTTTCTGCCTTCAGTGAATAATTTTCTATTGATAGTAGATGACATACTACCACACGTTGCCAAACCTGACATATGAGAAATATGAACTTTTATAAGTTATGACATCCTCTTTGAAGTCTCTAGCTATGAATAACATTATTATTGTTTCCTGGAGTGATGTAGCTAAGCTGCTAGTTTTGGTTACTACCTTTGAATTATTATTGATTTCAACCTCTCCACATACGTATTGGGCACTTTTCTCGTTTATGTGTTTTTAACCCATTCCTTAGGAGATTGGACTTAGCTCATAACATGCCTCTCTACTTGTTACCAGCATAGTTATCTAGAACTTGCATGTCTTGCAGTGCAAATTCCCACAGTTTCATTGACTGATAATGGGAAAATAGTAGTCTTGTTGGATGAAGATGAGAGCAGGAAGCTGGGAAAGGAACCAGTTAACTCAGGGAAGAAGAAGCTCACTCTCAATAATATACCTTTTTCCTTGACATGCATACTTTACAAAAATTACATCTTGGCAGACCCCACTGCAGAGGAAGAATCCATTATGGAAACTCTTGTAACTGTGGTTTTGGATTCATCCGCCAGACTTGTGTCTTTTTACAAGCCAGGTGGACCAGGTCTTGCCTATATGTCAGCTATTCAGGTTAGCTTTTCTTTTTTTGTTGGTAATATAAACAAAATCTACATGATAGAATCAATTTTATGTATATAAATTTGGAATTAGATGACTATTAAGTTGTACAACTGTATATGTAAATTTGGAATTAGATGACTATTTAAGTTGTCCGACTGCGTATTTCACTTGAACCATCATTAATGGAGTTTATAATTCCATTTAAACTGAGATTTTGCGGAGATCTATTCCAATTAGGGGCTAATGTTTTAATGCAACAAAAAGAAGTCATGGCATTTAAACTGAGTTCATTTCTTAAAGGTTTTGAGTTTTGTGTTGGACAGGAAATTAGGTGTTGAACTGTTTTTCTATCTCAATTTCAAGAGCTTTTGCTCCAAAGTAAAATAGATTTTATTTTTCTCTTCAACTTTTTCGATTTGTCAATATTGTTGCATGATTATCTACCGTCAGATTGCCAAGGACATGATATATTAAAGAGCTCTATTAATGATAAAGCGCAGCACCATGTCAATGAGTACATATTTCATCGTCTTCTGCATAAATCAATGTGCACACACTCCTAAGAACAGTTAAATGTTTTAGCCTGAATAATGATGACCACTGTATCAGAGAAGGTACTTTATGGTTGCAGGACTGTGTTGCATTAACAAGGCAAAGAGTTAAGGAACTTCAGAAGATTCTAAATGAGGCTGTTTCGGGTATGGAGGTTGATTAAGAGGTAGTTATGTCCCAATGGGAAAAAGTAGTAATCGTAAAGGACATTGGTGAATTTTAGTCTTACCAATTAAAGAGCGATTGTGTTACATTTTCTTCTATCTTTTGACAATTGTTTTACATTTTTTCTCTAGAGAACGTTTATGTGGATTTATGGCAATTTTCACGTTTGGTCAGTGTCAATTCAATCTTTATAATGGAGAGATTTAGCCCAGTTATGCTAGGAATTGTATTTCAAAATAAAGTTATTACTGGATTCTTCTATCGGAATTTCATCCCGCTGTCCAAATAATCCAAAGGTCATTGTTTTTTTAGTTTCTTTTTTGCGCTCTTATCTTTATGTTTAGTAGTCACAGGCGTGACTATAGGATGTTAAGTTCTTTTTTGGTTTTTTCGTTTTTCGCCGATATTAATTTATTTATTATTGTTTATTTTATTCTGTCAATCTTTCATTTCTTTTTTAAATTCCTTCATAATATTAATACGTATTATTTAAATATACTTTAATTAAAGTTAATTATTTAATTTTGATATAATTAATAAATTAGTGAATAATGCAGGGTCATGATTAATATATATAGTAAATTTTAATTAATAATTTAATAAATAAAGTAATTATGTTTTATTTTCAAGCAGTTAAACCGAAATTAACTATTTAGTTAATTAATTAATTATATTTTAAAGTAGCAATTTTTTGGATAACTGTTAAATATATTATCATTAATTAATACTAATTAAAAATATTTTAATTATATAAATAAATTAATTTATTATATTTTATTTTCCAGTTAATTTTTATTGTACTAAAACGGGGTTCACCACTGTTGAGGACACGAGCAAACCTTTGCTTTTGAAGGAATTGAAAAAATTATGGGACAAACGTGATCCTTGTCTTCCATGGAATATAGGAGATTACAACGAACAAATACATTATTTGTTGGATGATTCACCATACAAGGCTTTATGCAATCCAGTACATCCATTTACCGTTTCTTTCCTATCATTATTATGATCATGTAAATCATTTTCTTCTTGTAGTCATTTTATACAATTCTTTATACATGTCTGGACTTTTATTTTCAGATGTATACTGGAGTATTTCCTCATTCGTACCGATACCAGGAGATTAGAGATTCTTCCTTAGGTGAGATACTCTCATGATTATTGATGATTTGCTGTTTTTAAGAATATGTAGTATCCAATAAACTGATGGAAAAATGGCATTGTGGGAAAGCTCTAAGATACATGGCTGGTGAACCAGGTCAAATTAGAATCTTGAGGATATTACTATGCTTCTAGGATATGCCATTGTAAGTTGTGGATTAAATGCAAATTTGTTTTCCTATATATGCTATAAACCTATTTTGTTCATTCATTTCTATTCATTCCTTTCAATTGAATCGATAATCATAAATTATACAAGAACGTCAATAATTTTTCATCTTGTGATATATATTTATTCATGGATATAGGAGAAATATATTGAGCAACTAGGACTCGTAAATGCATTGAAAGCAAACTATTATATGATATTAGATTATGAAATTGGTTTCCTTGCTTAGGATTGGTTATAATTTCATCTGCTTATCTGTTTCATCATTTGAGTCCTATTGTCACTTTACTATTCTAATTTTAATTTTTATTGTTTTTGTGACTAATTTATTACTTGTTACTGCTTTTCTCCGTATCTTGTTTATTGGTTCTTATATTTATGGTTTTGAAAAGGACCAACTGGTGGTCTTCGGATGTATTTAGAACGATTAGCAGAGGATCCCAGTGTTCCTGATTATGTTGCACAAAATCCATATGGTCAACGAGCTATTACAGAGAAATCCTTCTTGGAGTTTTTATCAGAGGATTATAAACAATTGATCACGTCATTCCTAAGATATCGCTATCCTGCTGCTTTTAAGGGTGATTAACACCATTGAATGATGTGCGCGATACTTGCGAATCATCACTTTTCTGTGACAGAAATATATCATAGTGCTTCTAAGGGCTCCCTGATTTTAGAATCTTTACTGGGTCACTTCTCTGCTACGGGTGAAGTTTGTGGAAACCTATAAACATAGTTTTTTGTTACATTTTGTTACTTGTAGGAATGATTTGACACGAACATCATTTGATGGACTTGAAGTTTAGTTTCCTGGTTGGCTTCAAGACTTCAACCTACCGTTAAATGGGAAATTTTGTTTTCTTGTATCGCTGTTGAATTTGATTGAAAAGATACGTTGTACATTTAACCAAGCAACTGAGCGGTTGGTGAAAGCAGACTAGAATTCAAGAAATCAGGTGATGAAGCTATGACATATTTATATAAAATTCTAATGAACTCTCTCTATGGTAGATTTGGTATAAATCCTGAAAGTCAAGTAACAGAGATCTGCAATCAAAAGAAATATGAGGAATTGATGAAGAAGGATAATTTTCAATCAGCAGAGAAGCTTACCGATCACTACTATATTGTCAATTACATTACCAATAATAATAGCATGGCTGACGACATTGAATAGAAAAGCTCTTAAGATGTCGGCTGTTCAATTGTCAACTGTTATAACAGCTAGTGCTCGGATTCATATGTACCCGTACATTTCCCGATCTAAGTGTTACTACACTGATACTGACTCTGTAGTCTTAGGAAGTCCTCTTCTTGACGATATCATTTCTTCCAAAGAAATGGGTATATTTCTCATGCAAAGGTACTTGTTGAGAAACAGTTATGCAGTCAGCGATCATGTCAAGAAGTAGGCCAATACGTTGAAGCCACAAAGGTTTGGTTCTGATTTATAACTTCAGCAAGCTTCCCTTTATTTATGTATTTTCTTGGCTTGCAGATAGATAATGAATGCCATGGTGGAAAACTGAAGGTTCAGAGCGTGGTTTGTGAGAGGTGGTGCTTCATGAATATTCCCCAGTATTGAGTGGTTTCTTTGTCGGACTTCATAGTTTCCATCTTCGCAAATGCAGTATTGTCTTCACATTAACTAAAACTTGTTTCAGGGTAGCATTGCGTATCAATCAAAATTCCCGTACTATTACACATACAAATATGTAGGTATGTGTTCTAGAAAATTTAAAAACCACATTCACGTATTAGTTCCCTTTTACGGGTGTAACTTAACATGTAACACCCGTGACATATTTATAATTTTCCTTAATTTTACTCCTTTCTCGCCTGAAGATAAAATCTCATACATATATGTAAATCTTTCAAATAGACGTGTAAGTTTTTTCAGGGATACGCCGGCTAAAATTTCAAATTTTTAGGTTTGACTATTTAAATTGAAAATTTATTTAGTTGTTACACATAAAATCTGCAAATAATTAATCTTAATTTAATAAACATTGAATATGTTTTACATTTTTATAAAGAAGTCTTCCTTTATTTAAGATCTGCTTTACAAGAATTCCATTCCATTCTAATTTCATTTCCAATTCCGTTGCCTTTCTGTTGTTTTACTTCTTCAATCATTTCCGATTCGTTGCATTCCTCTTGTTTTAATTCTTCAAAATGAGTTACGCACATAATATGTCTCAAGTTGAGAAAATTAAATCTATTATTCGTTATGTTACGAAGGAAGTTCCCTCGTCACAAAATCAGGTCAAATACTTCTCTTCTGCTGCTCTTTCGTATTTTTAAGTAGGAAGAAGCAATTTGATATGAATATTGCATGAAATATTTGCTTTATCTAACATTATTTTTTATTTTAAGACAAAAAATTTTGTACCAAGAATTGCATTGAAAGGTTCTTGAGAGCTAAAGCCAACAACGTTAATGTTAGAAAAAAATAATTAAGATAAAACACAATTACAGAGATCATGCGATAAAATCTAATCATAAAGATCATGTTAAACAGGATCTTTTCATATGCATATAAAACAAAAAACACATACTTGGTTTATTGTTGTAGTTCCACCGATTAAAGAACGTTCTCACCAACTTTAATTGTAGAAATCTTCTTTTATTTTTCTGTACACTTGATAGATAAAGAACCAATCGAAACATATACACAGATGCATATATATCTCGTTTTGTTCTTCACATCACTACCTTTTGTAGTTATTTTAAGAACAATGACTATTATACCTTTAATAGGTGTATATGAGTCATTATCTCCCACTCACACATGATGGGTTTAATCTCATTAAAAACAAACTCTGCAATACTCATACTTGTTCAATAACCGGTGTGACGAGCATACAACGAGAGCCCGTTGCCATATATCTGTTAGGAGTATATGACATCTCGATTAACAAATTGATCCTAGGACTTAAGTGTCCTTAAGTAGACATTGTATGCTATACCCTAGGTCATATCTTGCATTAGCACGTTTTTTTTATCTCATTTAATTTTGTTTTGTGTCATAACTGTATTCAAGTTCTCTACTAAAAAGACGATGGCCATCTATGAATACTTTTTATGCAAGTCAATGATCTAAAACAAATGACCTTCCTCTGTTCTCAAATCTCTTTTGAATTAAATTTAATATGCTTTCCTAGAATTATTCTATAGGATCGCATCTTGCATGATCTTTTGGCAATAACCTAAAGTAGCAAATTTTAAATTCAATTCTCAAGAATGAAACAAGAGTCAAAAGGGTATATTATGAGGTTCTACTCAACCTCAAGCGTCTCACACAATGTAAGATGAGATCTGTAGACTTACATTAATCCCTTGTTGTGGTCAGTTGTGCACACATGGTACGAGTCATTTGCTACGATATTTACCCACTTCGTTTAACTTGAACATCTTTCATTCAAAAAATACTGTACGGATGATAGTTCAAACATACTTAATGTTTAACTTGAGTTCACTTATCTACTAAAAAAAAACTTATTCAGAACTCACATCTAGCAACGTACGATAGATATAGTGATTAACAAATCACGTTGAACCAATTTCCTTACGACATTTATAGTTTAAGTTTTTCACTCTCAATTATCACCTAGATAATAAACTTTAAACATGCCTCATCTCTAGCGAGCATAAACACTGAAGGTGATTTCCCGTGTGAGAAGGCCAATCTATAATCTGTCTCATATACTTATGATTCATCCCAAAATATATTTATGTTTATGAATCAAATGATACACAATGTATAATCTTTATCATACATTATATCCAAAATATGACATTATAATGAGTGAACATACACAGAGAAATGTTTATCAGTACATTTCAACATTGACGTAGTCCTATTGACTTTACATGCCCAATGTATACATCTCTGGAAATTGGCTTTGTCATTGGGTCTGCTATCATATCTCGCGTAGATATATATCTCATGTTCACTTCTCCTCGTGCAGCTATATCTTTCACATAATTATACTTGGTATTTATGTGCTTTTTCTTAAAATGAAATTTGGGGTATTTAGTATACGCGATTGAAGCTTGACTATCACAATTGATAGTCACTGGATTAATTTCTCTTTTAATGACTCCCAACTGCACTAAGAATCGATGAATCCACACAGCCTCTTATACTGCAGTTGAGAATGCTATGAATTCAGCTTTCATTATGGATAATGCAACGTAAGATTGTTTCTTACTTTTCTATGATATTGCTCCATAGTTTAGTAAGAATACATATCCTGTAACATCCCGTTCTCATATTAAGGGTTAGGACCTGAAATTTCAGTACATATGAGCTCAAAGAGAGATTAAAGAAATGCATTTTCTTGCTCATGTATAATGTTGGTATATATGCACATAAATATTGAATGTTTGCACATAAAAAATTGGTACATGCATTCATTGACAACTTCCAGGTATAATTGATGTTAAATGTGATTTTATTGAAAATGAGAAGTAGAGGGAGTAGAAAGTGGTCTTGGTATGAGTTGTGATAAGGAAATATTTAAATTGGTAGTGATCTAGAAAATGTTCACTGAGTGTGCTTCGGTTTGTTAGCCATAACTTTTCTTCTAGTTATCCAAATGGGATGATTATTTTCTTAGATTACACTTAAACATATGGCTACATTTCTTATGAAGAAATCGAATTTCCATTCTGTTTCTAAGAGTCTCAAAATTTCATGAAGTTGAGAACTGGGTGCAGTATATTGGTGGATGAATGTAAAAATTCTCTTTGGACTTTAAGGGGAAAATTTGGGATTGATCTAGATAGATGTTGGCAAAGTTGCCTTCTTGAGAAGTATATATCATTCTTTTATCTTTCCAACGATATATAGCATGAAATTTTTAGACATCTGACCTGAAAGTCATGCTAATTGTAAAACACCTTCTGTATTACTATTTATAAACTCCTTCTGAGTTACTATTCATCATGTACATTTTGTCCTATTTTTGACCCTTCAAAAAATAAAATTTTTCTTTGAAATATCCATAGAAGTTGTAGCTCTTAAAGTCCTCTTTCGAACCATATATAGAAAACCTAAATCTGATATCCGTATGAAAAGTTATGCTAATTGTAAAAAACCTTCTGTGTTACTATTCATAAATTCCTTCGGGGTTACTATTCATCATTTACCTTCTGTCCTATTATTGACCCTTAAAAAGATAAAATTTGTCTTTGAGGTCTCCATAGAAGTTGTATCTCTTGAAGTACTCTTTCTAACCATATATAGACAACCTAAATCCGATATCCATAGGAAAAGTTATGCTAATTGTAAAATACCTTCTGTGTTATTATTCATAAACTCCTTATGGGTTACTGTTCATCATGTACCTGACCCCTTCAAAAGATAAAATTTGTCTTTGAAGTCTTCATAGAAGTTGTAGATATTGAAGTCCTCTTTCGAACCATATATATAAAACCTAAATCCGATATCCGTAGGAAAAGTTATAGTAATTGTAAAACACCTTCTGTGTTACTATTCATAAACTCCTTCTGGGTTACTATTCATCATGTACTTTCTGTCCTATTTTTGACCCTTCATAAGATAAAATTTGTCTTTTAGATCTTCATATAAGTTATATCTCTTGAATTTCCCTTTTTAACCATATACATAACACCTAAATCTGACACCTATAGAGAAAGTTAGGCTAATTTCCTCGAAGTAAATTCAATATGATAGAGGATAAAAATAAATTGGATTCTTTTGGCCATAACTTCTTCTCTAGACACCCAAATGACTTGATTCTTGAACCATTGGACTTGTAAGACATTTATCTACATCTCCATAAAAAAAAGCATAGCCATCTCAATTGAGTGAAAAACGTGGGGCGGGTACAGTGTGTGTACTCTTAAATAATATAAACTGGTGTTATTCCATTGAACATACTTCAGTATTTTGATGATTTCTGGATAGGTAGAGCTCCAAATGAGATGATTTTTGATTTGTGGTAAACTAGAGACATGGAGATACAAATGGTATAAATAAATTGGAATCAAATTTATTGTCTAAGATATTTAAATTTTAGATGGAAGTTGTGCATAGTATACTATTATAGACAAGAGCAGTCCAAAAATGTTTGAAGTATATCTTTCAAATCACTGAATCGAATTGAATGATTTTGGTGTCATTAGAAACTTGAGACAATGGGGGACATTTTTCTGCAGGAAAGTGTTATGTTAGAATGTTCAAGGGTACTATTAGTAAGACACTTAAGTATAAAAGACATAAGACATAAATGGAAGGGCAAATGGGACAATTCTCAATCATTAAGGGCATAATTGGAAGAAGTGGTGCTGTCTTGCCTATAAATGAAGAAGAAAAACGTGAATGGAAGGATAAGCAGAAGAGAATAGCGAAAATGAGTAAGAAAGAGAAAGAGGGTTTGGTGGTTTGAGAGAAAAGAAGAGAGTTGAGCTAAGGTTTAATTCTTCTTAATCTTCAAGAAAGATTTTGAAGTTGTTCAAGAGACGAAAAAGGAAGAGGAAGAAAAGAACTTCCATTTGAGCTAAAATGTCTTCATTTGGTGAAGAATCAAGGTAAGATCATTTTGAATCTTTTGGCTTTTCGAAGGATTCTAGTTCATGGAGTTTAGATAATGCTTGGGTTTAAATATTCTAGAATCAATTTTAGTGATTTTGCATTGTGAAATTTTTAAGTGGAATCCTATTGAATAAGATTTGGTTTGCTTTAGGAAACCAAAAGAATCCTACCCAAGAATAAGGGGAAAGACAATCTTGACTTGGAGTTTGCAAGCAAACTAGGTGGGTAATATATTTATAGTTATGGTGTAAATGGACGATGTGCCTAAGTGTGTGTATATGTATGAATTGCTAAATTATGAATGGGAATTGGATATTATAAGATCATATGAGGTTAGAAAAGAGATGAAGAGAAATTGAGTTATGATATAAAGTAACCAAGTGTTCTTGAGGTGTGAGATTATGACTAAGCTAGACACATGCAAAGGGTAAAGATTGAAAGGGGAATTTAGAAAGATCATGTATAAACAAAGTGTAAATCTAAATTCAATTAGACACATATGAATTATGAAATGGGAATGAGCATGATGTGTGATCTAGAACATATATCCGGGATTGTCATTAAGTAAGCATTGTATATAGTTCATTTATACAATTGTGCATAAATGAATGCTTACACGGGTGCAATTATTAATGAGTGTGCAATGTGTGTCTTGCATAAATGGGTTGTGCAAGTCAAGTATCCACATTCAGGTGTTTCCAGAATTTGAAAGCAATGCTAATCTGGAGTGTACTGTGAGTAGACCTAAATAGTCTCATTTTATTGTTTGTTTCATTTGAATTTTGGTATTGATTGATTTCTGAATGATTGTGTGAATGTGATTGTTTATGTTGGTTACCGGATAGAAGGTCTGATGAATGTGTTGTATGAGTGAAATATTGAAGTGCTACTTGAATGTGAATGAGATGAACTAAGTGTACTTAATGTAATTGTTAAATGTGTTTCCAATGTGAAAGTACATTTGCATATGAATGATAGTGTGAATTCTCAACTATAATGTTGAATGCCGGATTTAGGTCCGATGACTTTGAAATTTTGTTTGAGCTTTCATATAAGATTATGATATATGAAGTATTCAGAATGTATTGCATTTCATAAAATGCATGCTTAGACAAAGGAGTTGTGACTTGAGTTGCCATTATGAAGCGCTTCTATGCAGAGCTTTGCTCCGTGATTTTTTTCTGATTTGGCACGTAGAGCTAAGCTTCGTGATTCTGTCTGATTGAGCCCTGTGGGCCAATACTTGTATAAGTATGTGATAGGCACTCAATCACAATAATAAGAAAGAAAGTGAGTCTCATGTGCATTGCTAATGTAAGATCTGAATGGTTATAAAGTGTTAAATGTACAATGTGGCATGATTGATTAAGTGTATGTGATCCAATGTGATTATGTGTTATGTGACT
>JANZXR010000007.1:26627490-26653393 GCA_027575705.1 Erythroxylum echinodendron
GTAAAAGGATGTAAAACTGTATGGTTGAAACTGTATGATAATCTTGAAAAAGGGAAAAAGGAAATCTGAGAATATAGCTTTAGCAATGCATAAGTGAAGCTGACCATAGATTTAGCAACGCATATGCCTGTAACTCCTACTCACACCCTTCCAAAAAGATAAACATTCATAAAAGGAAAGGAAATACAAGCATAAATATTAATTTTCATGAACAGAGAAACAATTGCTGAAAAATAGTTTTGTGTACGCTTTAGGCACCTGAGACAAAGATACTCTAACAAAAAGGTAACACGGGTTCAAGCATATGATATCAAGTTATGAACAATCCAACTCTAGGACATATGTTATCAAGTTACGAACAACAATTCCACGAAATGTCTATCAAAACTTGGATCAATCACTACCACAGGTTCAAACAACCCAATATCATCAGTAGATGGAAGATTCAAACAAGCCAACAAGAAGAAAGATAATACGGATCAAGCAAAATCTATCATTTTCAACAGCTAACAATTTCTGAAATTAGTAGATTCTCGAAATGAAAAATCAAACTGATCCACACCCCAAAATGCTATAAAGATAAAAAGTATAATTAAAAAGAAACTGAATTCGATACTCATACTCTGTCTCTTTTCAGTGGCAAAGCAGCTTTCCCCTTCTTTGGCTTGGTTTGGGTAATTGTGGCCGTCGATCCATCTCCTTTCTTCTCCTCCATATAGTCCACCACCGCAAGCTCCGCTGCCGCAGAAGGCGCTGCAACGACGGAGCAAGTTTTCCCAAAAATCGGCTGTTTTTGACCGTAGAAGCCGACCCATTTGCCGGAAACTCTATCTCCACCACCACAACTTATAGCAACAAGTGGACAGCGCGCGAAAGACTTGGGCTTGACATTGAAGGAGAAGGAGAGAATAGAAGGGGTTAGGTCTTGTGAGTGTACAGATGAGGCGGCGTACGTTAGCATCAGAGATTGGGGACTTGTAGCAGAAGCCATTGTTGCTCGCCTGAAGCTTCTTCGTCTCGGGCTTGTGAGAGTAAAAAAGGTTTTATTAACTATATATGCTAAGTAGGAGTGGCATGGACACCGTAAAATCCATTTAACCTAACGTTTAGAATAGCTATTTTTTTAAAGTCACGCTTTTACTAAATTTCGCTTGTCTCTTACGATCACGTTTTATAAGATGATTTATTTGTTAAGTATATATACTAAAGACTAATGTTTATTTGTTAAGTATATATACTAAAGATTAATGAGATAAATGACTACGAAATTCATCTCATTCGATTATTTCATCTAATGGATAGAATAGTTCTTCCTTTTGTCACGTTTGTGATTAAAATAGTCACAGCATTGACACATGGCTTCGTTTCTCTTCCTACGACAACGCTTTATAGGATGACTTATTTATTAAGTATATATACTAAGGACGAATGGGATAGACGACCACAAAATTCATCTCATTCATCCATTTCATCTAACGGTCAAAATAGTTCTTCCCTGTGTGGCGACTGTGACTAAAATGGTCACAATCGTGACTCATGACTTCACTTCTCTTCCTACGACCACGTTTTATACGATGACTTATTAAGCATATATACTAAGGATGAATGGGATGGACGACCACGAAATCCATCACATTCATCCATTTCTTTTATCGATTGGAATAGTTCTTCCCTGTGTCACACTTATGACTAAAATGGTCAAAGTCGTTACTCATGGCTTCGCTTCTCTTCCTATGATCACATTTTATATGATGACTTATTTATTAAGTATATATACTAAGGACGAATGGGATGAACGACTACGAAATCCATCTCATTCATCCATTTCATCTAACGGCTGAAATAATTCTTCCTTGTGTCACGTCTATGACTAAAATGGTTACAACCGTGACTCATGGCTTCGCTTCTCTTCTTATGACCACATTTTATATGATGACTTATTTATTCAGTATATATATTAAGGACGAATGAGATGAACGACCACGAAATTCATCTCATTCATCCATTTCATCTAATGACTGGAATAGTTCTTCCCTGTGTCATGCCTGTGACTAAAATGGTCACAACCGTGATTCATGACTTTGCTTCTCTTCCTACGACCACGTTTTATAGGATGGCTTATTAAGTATATATACTAGGACGATGGGATGGACGACTACGAAATCCATCTCATTCATCCATTTCATCTAACGGTTGGAATAGTTCTTTCCCGGGTCACGCCTATGACTAAAATGGTTACAACCGTGACTCATGGCTTTGATTCTCTTCCTACTACCACGTTTTATAAGATAGCTTATCAAGTATATAAACTAAGAACGAATGGGATGAAAGATCATGAAATCCATCCCATTCATTCATTTCATCTAATGATTGGAATAGTTCTGCCCTATGTCATGCTTGTGACTAAAATGGTCACAATCGTGACTCATGGCTTCGCTTCTCTTCCTATAACTACGTTTTATAGGATGACTTACCATCTACTAAGCACGAACTTCATATATACTCATAAGCATTCATATATACTCACGGGCATGAAATGACACCGATATTAAATCATCTTTCGTTTACCTAACTAATAATATGCATGTTATTATCAATTAATAATAATAATTAATTAATTATGATTTATTTGTTAATTATGTTATTATTGCTTATTAAGTATATATACTAAGGATGAATGGGATAGACGACCACGAAATCCATCCCATTCGTCCATTTCATCTAACGATTAGAATAGTTTTTCCCTGTGTTGTGCCTGTGACTAAAATGGTCACAGTGGTGACTCATATTAAATATTATTAATTATTAACCATGCATTATTAATTATTATTTATTATGATTATATTACTAAGTACTATATATTAATATTAAGTATATATATTAGTCACAACGTGCATTAATTCATTCATTAAGGTCACAGGCATGAAGTTATAAGAATAAAAGTTCAAAATTTTAATATAAATGCCTCTCACGGGTATGACATCTTAAGTCACACATGTGATTTTAACAAGTTCCATTGTCACTCTCGTGCACAAGCACGATCCTGACAGAAAGATGATCGCGACAGAGAGGTATTCATATTAAGTATATATACTAAGGATGAATGGGATGAACGACCACGAAATTCATCTCATTCGTCCATTTCATCTAACGGTTGGAATAGTTCTTCCTTGTGTCCCGCCTGTGGCTAAAATGATCATAGTCGCGACTCATAGCTTCGCTTCTTTTCCTACGACCACGTTTTATAGGATAACTTATTTATTAAGTATATACTCAGGACGAATGGGATGGACGACCACTAAATCCATCACATTCGTCTATTTCATCTAACGGTTGGAATAGTTTTTCCCTGTATCATACCTGTGGCTAAAATGGTCACAACCATGACTCATGGCTTCGCTTCTCTTCCTACGACCAAGTTTTATAAGATGACTTATTATTAAGTATATATACTAAGGAAGAATTGCATGGACGATCACGAAATCTATCCCATTTGTCTATTTCATTTAACGGTTGGAATAGTTCTTTCCTGTGTCATGCCTGTGACTAAAATGGTCACAAACGTGACTCATGGCTTCGCTTCTCTTCATACGACCAAGTTTTATAGGATGGCTTATTAAGCATATATACTAAGGACAAATGATATGGATGACCTGGAAATCCATCCAATTCGTCCATTTCATCTAATGGTTGGAGTAGTTCTTCCCTGTGTCACACCTGTGACTAAAATGGTCACAACCGTGACTCATGGCTTTGATTCTCTTCCTACGACCACGTTTTGTAAGATAGCTTATTAAGTATATAAACTAAGGACGAATGGGATGGAGGATCATGAAATCCATCCCCTTCTTCCATTTCATCTAATGGTTGGAATAGTTCTTCCCTACGTCACGTTTGTGACTAAAATGGTCACAGTCGTGACTCATGGCTTCGCTTCTCTTCCTATAACCACGTTTTATAGGATGACTTACCATATACTAAGCACGAACTTCATATATACTCATAGGCATTCATATATACTCATGGGCATGAAATGACACCGATATTAAATCATCTTTTGCTTACCTAACTAATAATGTGCATGTTATTATCAATTAATAATAATTACTAATTAATTATTATTTATTTGTTAATTATGTTATTATTACTTATTAAGTATATATACTAAGGATGAATGGGATGGACGACCACGAAATCCATCCCATTTGTCCATTTCATCTAACGATTAGAATAGTTTTTCCTTGTGTTACGCCTGTGACTAAAATGGTTACAGTCGTGACTCATATTAAATATTATTAATTATTAACCATGCATTATTATTTATTTATTATTATTATTATATTACTAAGTACTATATATTAATATTAAGTATATATATTAGTCACAACGTGCATTAATTCATTCATTAAGGTCATAAGCGTGAAGTTATAAGAATAAAAGTTGAAAATTTTAATATAAATTCCTCTCACGGGTGTGACATCTTAAGTCACATATGTGATTTTAACAAGTTTCATTGTCACCCTCGTGCACAAGCATGATCGTGACAGAGAGATGATCGCAACAGAGAGGTATTCATATTAAGTATATATACTAAGGACGAACGGGATGAACGACCATGAAATTCATCTCATTCGTCCATTTCAGCTAACGGTTGGAATAGTTCTTCCTTGTGTCCCGCCTGTAGCTAAAATGGTCACAGCCGTGATTCATGGCTTCGCTTCTTTTCCTACGACCACGTTTTATAGGATCACTTATTTATTAAGTATATATTAAGGACAAATGGGATGGATGACCACGAAATTCATCTCATTCGTCTATTTCATCTAACGGTTGGAATAGTTTTTTCCTGTATCATGCCTGTGACTAAAATGGTCACAGCCGTGACTCATGGCTTCGCTTCTCTTCCTATGACCACGTTTTATAGAATGACTTATTAAGTATATATACTAAGGACAAATGGGATGGATGACCAAGAAATCTATCCCATTCGTCCATTTCATCTAACGGTGGGAGTAGTTCTTCCCTGTGTCAGACTTGTGACTAAAATGGTCACAGCCGTGACTCATGGCTTCGCTTCTCTTCCTACGACCACATTTTATAAGATGAATTATTATTAAGTATATATACTAAGGAAGAATGACATGGACGATCACAAAATCCATCCCATTCGTCTATGTCATCTAATGGTAGGAATAGTTCTTCCCTGTGTCATGCCTGTGACTAAAATGGTCACAACCGTGACTCATGGCTTTGATTCTCTTCCTACAACCAC
Source organism: Erythroxylum echinodendron (assembly GCA_027575705.1). Taxonomy (NCBI): domain Eukaryota; kingdom Viridiplantae; phylum Streptophyta; class Magnoliopsida; order Malpighiales; family Erythroxylaceae; genus Erythroxylum; species Erythroxylum echinodendron. The sequence continues at coordinate 26,632,763 of JANZXR010000007.1, forward strand.
ATTTTATACGATAGCTTATTAAGTATATAAACTAAGGAATAATGGGATGGAGGACCATGAAATCCATCCTATTCATCCATTTCATCTAATGGTTGGAATAATTCTTCCCTATGTCACGCTTGTGACTAAAATGGTCACAGTCGTGACTCATGGCTTCGCTTCTCTTCCTATAACCACGTTTTATAGGATGACTTACCATATACTAAGCACGAACTTCATATATACTCATAGGCATTCATATATACTCATGGGCATGAAATGACACCGATATTAAATCATCTTTTGCTTACCTAACTAATAATGTGCATGTTATTATCAATTAATAATAATTACTAATTAATTATTATTTATTTGTTAATTATGTTATTATTACTTATTAAGTATATATACTAAGGATGAATGGGATGGACGACCACGAAATCCATCCCATTCGTCCATTTCATCTAACGATTAGAATAGTTTTTCCCTGTATTACGCCTGTGACTAAAATGATCACATTTGTGACTAATATTAAATATTATTAATTATTAACCATGCATTATTAATTATTAATTATTATTATTATTATATTGCTAAGTACTATATATTAATATTAAGTATATATATTAGTCACAATGTGCATTAATTCATTCATTAAGGTCACAGGCGAGAAGTTATAAGAATAAAAGTTGAAAATTTTAATATAAATGCCTCTCACGGGTGTGACATCTTAAGTCACATATGTGATTTTAACAAGTTCCATTGTCACCCTCGTGCACAAGAACGATTGTGACAGAGAGATTATCGCGACAGAGAGGTGTTCATATTAAGTATATATACTAAGGACAAACGGGATGAACGACCACGAAATTCATCTCATTTGTTCATTTCATCTAACGATTGATATAGTTCCTTATGTTCCGCCTATGGTTAAAATGGTTACAGCTGTGACTTATGGCTTCGCTTCTTTTCCTATGATCACGTTTTATAGGATGACTTATTTATTAAGTATATACTAAAGATGAAAGGGATGGACGACCACGAAATCCATCCCATTCGTCTATTTCACCTAACGGTTGGAATAGTTTTTCCCTGTGTCATACCTGTGACTAAAATGGTCACAACTGTGACTCATGGCTTCTCTTCTCTTCCTAGGACCACGCTTTATAAGATGGCTTATTATTAAGTATATATACTAACGAAGAATGGGATGGACGATCACGAAATCCATCTCATTCGTCTCTTTCATGTGTCATGCATGTGACTAAGATGGTCACAACCGTGACTCATGGCTTTGCTTCTCTTCCTACAATCACGTTTTATAAGATGACTTATTAAGTATCTATACTAAGGACAAATGGGATGGACGACCAGGAAATCCATCCCATTCATTCATTTCATCTAACGGTTGGAGTAGTCATAGCCGTGACTCATGGCTTCGCTTTTCTTCCTACGACCACATTTTATAAGATGACTGATTTATTAAGTATATATACTAAGGATGAATGGGATGGATGGCCACAAAATCCATCCCACTCATCCATTTCATCTAACAGTTGGAATAGTTGGTGGACTACCACAAAATCCATCTCATTTGTTCATTTCATCTAATGGTTGGAATAGTTCTTCTCTGTGTCATGCCTGTGACTAAAATGGTCACAATCGTGACTCATGACTTCGCTTCTCTTCTTACGATCACGTTTTATAGGATGACTTATTTATTAAGTATATATACTAAGGACGAATGGGATGGACGACCAAGAAATCTATCTCATTCGTCCATTTCATCTAACGGTTGGAATAGTTCTTCCCTGTGTCACGCCTTTGACTAAAATGGTCAAAGCCGTGGCTCATGATTTTTTTTCTCTTCCTACGATCACGTTTTATAGGATGACTTACCATCTACTAAGCATGAACTTCATATATACTCACGGGCGTTCATATATACTCACCGGCGTGAATGACATTGATATTAAACTATCTTTTATTTATCTAACTAGTAAGGATGACCAGGAATTCCATCTCATTCATCCATTTCATCTAACGATTGGAATAGTTCTTTCCTATATCACGCCTGTGACTAAAATGGTCACAGTCGTGACTCATGGTTTCGCTTCTCTTCCTACGACCACATTTTATAGGATGACTAAGTATATATACTAAGGATGAATGGGATGGACGATTGCGAAATTCATCCCATTCTTCCATTTCATCTAACAGTTAGAATAGTTCTTCCTTGTGTCACGCCTATGACTAAAATGGTCACAGACGTGACGCGTGGCTTTGCTTCTCTTCCTACGACCACGTTTTATAGGATGGCTTATTAAGAATGTATACTAAGGGCCACGTTTTATATGGTCCCTTCATATATTCTCGTCAATTTTTTGCAGGGTATCTTTACAGTTTTCATTCGAATGAATTATTCAATCTGCTTTATACACAAGAACTGCCTGAAGGTCTAGCAAAATTTGGAGGTCTGTGATATATAACATATATCTACAATTTCTAATTTTCAGACATGAGATCCTATTAATAATTGTTGATACTGTCAATTATTGTTAACAGTACTCCTGAGGCAGATGTATTTCCTTAGGTGGAATATCTTTTCTTAATGAAATATTTTGGACTAGGAGTGATGCAATCAAACTATTTAGTCCACCAAATATTTATGTGCTGAAAGATCAAAATGTTGAGTTCTTCCATAGCCTCACTTTCGAATGGTTTAAGGCAGGTTGATCTATGATAGTGTACAATGGCAAATTATAAATAAAATGGAAGGTTTTTGGGCCCAAGTAATTTTTGAGATTCTTCAAGCAAAACTCTGTACTCCCGCACGTAAAGGCAACTACGACTCTGTCAGGATAGGTAGCATGCAGAAAGTTAAAAGCAAAACTCTTTCCTAATTTGTAATACCAAGATGCTCTTTAAGAACTTAACAGCAAGTAAATCAACTGGAGTTTGGCGCCAAATTTCAGAAGTGCTTACATCACAGAGAATGTATTTATCTTTGAAAGCATGTCTAAGGGAAATTCATTGAAGTTTCAAGAATGCTTTGAGGAGACTATGTATTAATCTTTATGTATGCATCTATTATCTCCTTATGTGGTGAAGTGGGTTATTATCTCATGGTTGAAAGTGACTTGTTGCTTCTTGATGTCTTTTCTTTTGTTTTAGCAATACTAGTTTTGTTTTGATTCTTAGACTATAGAAAAATAATATTGTTGGGTATTTGGTGAAGTTCGAATGAGCAACTTACAACGACCTAGTTGATCTTTGTGTGTCTATGTAATGAAACTTAATAGAACTCTCCGTGATTTAATCTATATATAAAGGGTATCTTTATTTTCTATTCTTTTTCCCTTGTCCGTTTCTGACATGAAAATGGAGAAATATGTATGGATTCATCCTTTCCAGAGCTTTTTAAGATAAGCTAGAATGCCAAAACTTGACATCAAATGGCACAAACGTTAAAGAGTAACTGGTTGGGAAGCTGACTAAGTCTTAAAGTAATTAATAAATTTTGGTTGTCTTGACAATGACTGAACAATTAACATAAATCTGCTCATATCAAGTTGTTGATTCATTTACAACAGCTACTCTACTTTGCTAAGAAAGTTGATGTTACTGACATCCTTAAGACCAGAGGAGCTCAGGTTTGAGAAGAAAAATTTGTGCCCTATGTTGTCTTGAACAGCTTAAAGTTTTTAATGTCTCAGCATCAAAGTTGCATCTTTTTAATATTTAGGCCATAGTTTCCATAGCTTGGTGGATATAATCTTGCCCTACGGTACTGATACATAATTTTCAATTATGTACATATTGAGCTGAAATTTCTGAAATTTTTGGTACTGTTATCGCGCGCAACCAAATTAATACCAACTCTAGCGATAACAGAAAATGTAGTTAGTGGAGAGTTGAGATCATTCCCACTAGGAATTCTAACAGCAATTGTTATACGAGTTGAAAACTAAAACAAAGTGGGAGGGGGGAGGGGTTTGAATTCACGTAATTGAAAGAGATTAAAATTGGCTGAAATTGAAAAATATAAAAAATATTCAAATCTGAAAATTTAGTAAATAAACCTTGGTTTCGGTCACTGATATTATCAAATTAATATAGATCCTTGATATAAAACTCAATCCATTAACAAACATTCATTGAGGGGTGTTTTCTCTTAAGAATAAATGAATAGAAACATATATTCTAAACATTCTTATTAGTCAAGAACTTAGATACGATCTTAAGTTTAATTGATTAATAGCTTTAAGAACTAAGAAACTAATGAACAAGACAAAACATGTATGAAATGCATTTAATCTAGTTAAGCGTCTTCTTAGAATTTTCAACTCTAACGTAAAGATGATAATCTTAATTGCCATTTGTGATTAGCAAAACTGAATGTCATATCCTACTAATCTAGCTGTAAATTAAACAAATCAATTCTTAATTGCGCACTCTAGAAATCAATTAATTCAATCATAAAAAGCAATTTGAAAGACACTTAATATTCATCAATGAAATAACTTTATTTATAATTTCACTATACTAGATGATAACACGGTCCCTTTCAACCAAGAAGAAAAGTTTAGCTACTCATAACCAAAGCAATAACAAATTACAAAGTCTCCATCCCTGGTCTTTTCTGAAAAATACGAAAATTTTAACCTAAAACCAAAAAAAAAGAAGCTATCTGTAGAAACGTCAAAAGCTCAAGTTATACGTGAACAATACACGTTTTTAATGATTTTTTATCCTTTCTCTCTTCCATCCTATTGTAATCTTCAGTAGATGTCATCCCCCCGTATTCAGGTTATAGATTCCCTTCAATAAAGCAACACTTGATTTCCAAAATCATAAAGATCTTGATGGATTGAATCTGATTTGAACACAGATTCTACAGATAGGCTTGTCTTTTCCTTGCACGTGCCCATGCTTAGTCATCTATTTTTCTGCCAGCTTGTATCTATTTCCTGATCTGTCCATTTTACATCTTTTTACTTTATAATCAGCTCCAAGAATGCTCAAGACTCTCTAAAGATGAGTAAGTCCATTAAGTTGAACTCAATTTTCACTCAACAAAAAGAAATTAGAAATCAAAATACTAAAAATTAATCATCCTATTAATGTTCATATTGTTTGAACGTGCCTTTGTGTTGATTCTCGTATGTTTATTTTATGTTTTTTTCCCTTGTCTGTTTCTGATATGCAAATGGAGAAATATCATAGAGTAAGGGGTATGTGCAAATAAATCAAAATTGAAGGATTCATTTCATCCATGTCAAAAGTTTCAAAAGTAATTAATTTACAAATACACTTATCTTTTCACGCAAAATTTATGATTTCGGTGGCCAAGTTCTTGGTAAGAGCAGTGCAACTGTCACTTTCATTTGGGGAAAGAAGTTGGTTCAGAATTAGAATAGATGGCCACTTACAAGTTTGGCTTGCCTAACAATTCTACTGAAAAATATGAGGACATTGTAGATGATTATGTATTTGTTAATAGTAGATTACCTGATACATTGGACTAAGTCTTAAATTCTGATTGTATTATCAATCCAAAATCTACTCTTCTATAAAGAGATTTTATAATTATTCTCTCAGGGACATCAACAAACAGGTGTTTGCACATCATATCAAGTCCCCTTCTCTCGTTATAGGCAATTAAATCATATTCTCGAAGAAAACAAAGAAAAAAATCCACATTGTGAAAAGTTAATCAAATGGTTTCATCCATGTACTGTACTCCACTTGATAAACCATATCTTCTATTTCTCATGTTTTTAACTGTTGCATAAAACAGAAGGCTTCCAACATATAGTTTTTGTCAGAAAAAATATTTTCCAAGAGTATATTATTACGTGTAACTAAGAAAATCCTAGCATCTCATGTACTCTCCCTTTTCCACCATTCATCTGGATAGCCATCTCATCTAATTAATGAACACAATAACACTAGGAATTTATATCATTTTGTGTCTAACAAGAAAATAAGCAAGCACCAAGAGACCATAATCTCATAATGATCATTCCCACCCCTTTAAGTAGAAAGAAAGAAACATAAAGGAGCAGTTGTTTCTTCTTTCATTTTTTCCTTCTTTTATTCTTCTCCATCTCATCTTAATCTACTTCATTAAGATGATAAAATCATCATTTCTATGATAAAGATTTAATTTGTCAATTGCATTTTAAAACATTTAGAGACATGGGCATGCTAGGACTTGAGGTATGATAAATAAAGTGACTAATCTATGGTGCTTAAATATAATGCTACGTCTGGCTTAAGATCCTTTGTAGCTCCAAAAATAGAATATGTCTCCAACTCAATATACATAATTTTGGTCCTTATATATATATATATATATATATATTCATAGTTTTTGAAATTAATATATATTTATTAAATAATTGATTAAGAATGTATAGTTTATTACTTGTTATAAGTATTATAGATAAATGGATAGTGAAATTAGAAAGAACAAATGGAAGTGGAACGTTTAAGAAAATCAAGATAGATACCCACTAATAATAAAGAGAGATCAAACATAGATACGTAAAAGCCATTTAATTTGCTCAACAGAAGAAGATTATGTTTGTAAGGGAACTCCAAGATTCCCTACTTAACCAACACTCTTGATCAATCTTTGACTCTCGTCAGTTTCAAGTTGAGTATAAATGCACTCTTTCTTTATTTAGACGACTACACCAAACACCTCCGCAATTTATGCCTCCATTATCATTCATTTGAGAGACTTAATGAAATGAAATGAGTGGCATCTTCCCGCATGAGACAAGAAAGCCAGACCAATTTGGCAAATAGACGTCAATAAGAAGGTGACTTCAGTTGCAATTAGAAGACATAGATACGTAGCTCTAATTTTCAAAGCCTAAAATTTTTTTAACCTCAATTTACCTCCCTCCCTCCTAAAAACTAATAGGAATAAGAATTGTGGAGCAATGCATTTTACTGTTTCTTTATACCAATAATAAACCCTAGTTACTAAGTCAATAAATACATTAAAAAAGAACTGGTAAGTAAAATTTTACTGATAGTATTTATTAAACATGAGACCTTGACGGACATAAAGAAAAATAGTCGACATTGGGAAAAGAGACCTAGATATCGAGTGCTAAAAAAACAGTAAAAAGAAAATAATTAATGGTAGGTCTTTGATAATGATGCAACGAAAATTTATGGGTTGTAAGCTGTCGATTTAAAACCGCGGTAAATAAATAACTTAGTGGATGTCAAGAGTAGATTAGTTTGAATTTAAAAGATAGGACATGATCAGTTTTTTTATTTATTATTTATCAATCAATTAAGAAGTGAGTATGTATCATCCTAGTCTTTTGTTCTCTAGCCATAGAGATGTTTACTCGCGAATATATTTAAAGAAGTTGGTCGAGCTCCGAACTATAATGATCCATACATTAAATTCATCATATCCTCCGTGTTTGTGTAAATAAGAGTTTTGAGAAGTTCTTTGCTTTTGCCTCGTAATATATTTGCAAAGTAATTCTAGTTTTTGTCAATTTAGTAATTATATGTATTTAATGAAGTTCAAAAAAGGAATTACGTGTGTGACATTATATCCAACGTCTGTTAATCCTTCATTCATTCTTATTATGTTGCGTAAAAGATATGAACAACATGTTTTGTATTCCTTAGCACATCAATCTCCAATGATAAATGCAAATTTTTTTATCGGGACTTCTAAGCATAGCTTCAACTTTCCTTGGCATGAATATTAGAAGAATCATAACCTTAACAAATCTTAAGATTGAAGAATTAGGGAATAAAATCCTTTGAAATGTGGGATATAAGTAAATGGATAATAGAGAAAAGTAAAATTTTGAGAGGACATTCGGAAGTTGTCTATCATGGGACCACCCACTCTGGTTGCTTCTTTTTATGACTTGTTTAGTTAGATGTTAATTAATAGAATGGAACAGAACGGAAGAGAACAATTTATAATAGAATAAAATGTAATATAATTTCTTCGCACAATGGGTTTGAGTACTGAAGAAAATCACAACATCAAAATATTTTTAATGTCCTTGCTCTCCTTTCGCAATTCTTTTCCATTTTTTCCTACGCTAATGATTTCTAACTTTGACTTAGCTTATGTCTTTTTCTCAAATTGCTTTCTTTTCTTAGATATTATTGTCTAGCCTTGCATTTGCTTTGTAATGTTGGGGTATGTCTTATTTTTCTTTGATAAAATATTATATCAAGTTTTATTTTCTTTGTTGGGTGCTTCGATATTTTGGATGAAGTTTTAGTATGTTAGTTTTTTTTCCAATTCTTTCAAATGTCTTTAAGCACTTTCGGCCCATGCATATAAAATTTTTTATTGTCACTAGAAAATATGGTAAGAGGAAACTTATCAATACTAAAGTTATTAGGAAGAAACTAAGAACAGAAACGAGGAGCTAACTTAAATATGGCTTTATAAGTGGTAGATCTATAACTTGTTTATCTATATATATATAAACAAGTGAGCAAATGATCCATAATTTTTAATTAATAATTTCTAGAAAATGTCAATACTGTAATAGTTTATTAGATTTAATGATAATAATAGATATACTATATTTCAATTTATATTTAAATTAAAGAGGTGTGATTTTTTATTTAAATTTTTGTAATTCAAAACCAATAAATATTTATCAATTCAAAATCTTTAAAATTATTCCAATTACATTTTTGAATTGATTGTAAACTTTGAATATGGTTACACAGACAATATACAAGTATTTACTAATTTTACTACAATAACTAAATACCAAATATATAATATTATTTTTTAAAATCTAATCTATATTCAATTTAAAATAAGTATATTAGTTTTTATTCATCAATATAATCATAATACATTTTTTGGTGCCTAAAATATATATAGACAATATTATATATGCGTATATTTATTTTTAAAAATCTTAAAAAGTTATAATGTAAAATCTTTTTAAAATTTAGAATGATGTGTAATACATTATTAAACATCTATTATTTTATTAAAACTTAAAGTTTTTAAAAAATTAAATTAAGATATAATTTCTTTTAAATATACAAGAAATTAACCATTTTTAGTAAATATATGATTTTATAATAAAGTTATTACAAACAATTCTCAAAATGTGTTTATTTTTAAAATGATTTTAAGTTTAATCGTCGCATGAAGCTTCTCCGTAACAATTAAAACGTCATATAAAAGTCAAGAAATTAATATCCATTTATAGAAAGAGAAAAGTTCGAATTTTTATTTAAATTTGTAAAATTTTTAAATTATTGTTATGATTTAATATCATATTTATAATTTGATAATTTAATTATATTTCGTCAAAAATTAATTATAAAGAGTTATTTCTAATGACTTCTTAAATTGTTTTGTGAGAGAATTAGATATATTAAAATAATATAAACTTATCAAAAGAGTTGCATATCTGATTTTTTAGTTTGAAAATTGTTAGTTTATTCTTAACTTAAAATTGATATTCATGTCAATATCTAGTTTGCATAAATTTCCATTTTATGTTAAAATTTACTAACATAGGTTAAAATTATTTTAAACTAAATTATCACTAACTACTTAAATTTATTTGCAAAATATAATTATTTACTATAGAGTTAAATAGTATACATATAAAAAATTATTATATAATTATACAATGAAGAACAACAATTACATGTTTCTTCTTCTGAGAGTTAGACAGTATCTTCACAAAAAATTAAACTAGTACGTGTATCGACCTCAGATATTTTTATTAATAATCTTAAAAAAAAGCCCAATTATCATGTTGTAACTTTTAAGACAATCAAAGGTTGTAACTTTTGCTGATAATTAATTAATGTTGTCACCTCGTAAGGCATACTACGTACTTGTTAATGACTTCCGACCTATTATTTGCTTTTTCCATGTTTTTCTATAATGATTTGCCTTTGCTTTTTTTTTTCTCTTGCTTTTTTAGTATTTATCTTACCCTTTTACTTAAACATACTTTTACGTGATTTGAAAACAATTATCCAATATATTACAAATTTATAGGCAATAACTTATTAATATTACCCAAGGAAATTCTATTTAGCATGTTCTAGTTGAGCTCCGTATCATACGTTTGCGATTTTTTTTTATAAGAAGGAAGCCAAACAGTAAAATTACACAATTAGTCTAAGGAAACAAATTCCCGACAAATCCTCTAGTAAGATAAGGTGACACCCAATCGGTGAATGATGAAAGTACATAATTCTCACAGTAAAATGACTGGCATAATTAGCTAGCCAATCGGTTCATCTGTTGCTCTCTCAAAACACATGTCAATGAACAACAGTACAACTCTGGGAGAACAGCTCATGTATACTCCGGACAAGAGGGTTAAGTGTTTGGGATTGCCAGTCGGACGAGGCGAGGGGATCGGACACCCTTTAGAATCAACTTCCAGTTCTACTCGGCGGTAGCCCAAGTTCCAAGCCATTGTCAGTCCGGTATGAACGCCCCAGAGTTCCGCAGTCAGAGGCGAGCATCAGCCAATGTGTTGCGAGAAGCCTCCCAGCTACTGTCCTGAACTATCACGTAGAAGGCTCCCAACTGTGGCGGTAGACGAAGCCTGTTTTGCAGTTCCATCAGTATTGAGCTTGATCCATCCCGTGGGGCATGTGCTCCATCCTATGAGCCTCTCCTGCCGAAGTAGGGGTCCAGTAAAAATCGCGCGATGTTGACACCAAATAACATACATTTGCGAATTTTCACTGTGCATTTGTTTAGTGCCCACCTGCTAGTCGCTGTATACGATAGTTTATTATTCCTGGTCTAAATATTAATAAAATTATAAAATCCTAAAAATATTATAGTTTCCGGTTAACTAGGGTGGGCCCCTGTGAAATTGACAAGCCAATCAGGTATCGGGTTTGAATGTTATGTGGTGAGGTTAAAGGAAAAAATATGATGACGCGGCCATCGCAGCAGAGGATGGGAGTTTTATATTTGATTTTTAAATTTTTAGTTTAATTTATTTAAATAATTCTTATTATTAAAAGTGTTTCTTTTGATTAAATTAAGTTGTATTTAAATTAGTAGTGGAGATCTGTACTTATTCATTATAGTTTTTAAATACAATTATATGTTTGAATCTGCGGCTAAATAATCGAAGGTTGGAAAAAAGTGCGATGCGACGCAGAAATCGATAAATAGAAAGAGGGTTACAGTAAGAAAATATTTTTGCGGTAAAAATTCTACTTTTTATTAATAATTTTATGATAATTATTATTATTTATTATACTCTTAACTAATAAAAATTAAGTTTCATCATACCTTATTAAATAGTTTTTTCTAAATTTTATTTTCTTTATTTTAATTTAATATTTTACTGTTTTTAATTTTAATTATATAATATTAAAAGTAACTAAATTTATGAAATATCTCCGAGACATTTAGTTGGCGCATGAGGGAGCTGTAACGGGTTTCAAGCAAAAGCACGTGTGTATGGACGATTAAAACGTACTAGTTCCAAAAACGATCCTTTTTGGAACTATTTGTTGGTTCCTTTGGACTTGGCGCAGCTAGTCACTCTTTGATGAGCATTTTACTTGGCCTTCATCACCTCCCTCTCTCATATTGTCTTTTGCAGGATTGATTTTTCAGGCCCCTGAGTGGCACTGTTGAGCTGGTACCTGGTTTCGGTCCCGCCAAGAGCACATGATCGGTTGGAGCAAACCTCCTCCTAGATGGGTAAACTCAATATTGATAGCACAAGCAAACAATCCACATCATTAGCCACAACAGGAGGCCTTATTCGAGACACTGAAAGCAACCGACTCGGAGGCTTCTCTCAAAACATCGGCTGGTGTTCATCGCTCAATGCCGAACTTTGGAGAGTCTACACTGACCTTACTCTGGCATGGAATCAGGAATACCGCAAAGTGGAACTTGAAGTGGACTCGGCAGCAGTGATTAGCATCCTTTCCTCAGCATACGATCGAGCTCAGACTCACAACTCTATCGTCCTGGGCATAGACGAGCTGTTCCACCGGAACTGGACTGTTGTTCATCGACAGGTTTATCGAGAGAACAACAGATGCGCTGACTGGCTGACGCACTACGCTGAACATGTAGATATTGGAGTCACCTATTTTAATACTACACCTATTGGGTGCCACCATTTTATCACAAAGGATAGATCGGAGATATGTTTCTCTAGATTCATTATGTAATTTTCGGTTTTATTTTCCCTTAAAAAAACGTACAACTAGTTTGGTGAATTTAATTATAAAATTTTTAATTTTTTAATTTTTTAATTTTTAACCTTTTTGTTTATATTAATTATTAAAATTGGTCGATTTAATTATAAAAATTTTAAATTCTTCATTTTTCTTAATTGTTAGTTTTTTAATTTGATTTATTTAAATAATTTTTATTATAAAAATTGATTAATTGATTAATTAATTTTAATTTTTATTAATTAATAAATTCTTATAAATTAAAATAAATATTTATTTGACAATATTTTTAATTAAATTTTAAATAAAAAAAATTTCTTTCCGTTATATTTTAAATTCTTTAACTTTATTCAATCTTTAACTTACGACGGTTTAATACTAACTAAATATTTTAAACTCTAAATTTCTTTTTTTATCGTTTAAAGTTTAACCGTAAAATTTGTATTCCTTAACTCAGCCACCACCTCTTTTCTACTTGCATTACCACCTTTTTTATTTTTAATTATATAATTTTAGATTAAAAAAGATATTTTTAATAATTTAATTTGTTCATAATTTTTTTATATTATAATATTTTTAAAAAAATATCCATGCCATTTATTGGAGAAAGGTAAGCACAGATTAACGTGAATAGGTGATATTAACCATTTTCTAATTATTGCATTTGTTTATTAAATGAAATAAAAATAACATTTTTATTTATTCAAATTAACCTGTTATTAACTCTAGTTAATTATTGATTCTCTTTTAGGAATGGGCAAGTGGTGTCTCTATCAATAACAAAGCCCTGATTTTGAATTCAGAACTGTGGAATTCTCAAGTCAATTATATAGCTGTTAGGCTCTGGATTCTTCTTCCATTTTTTAACCGTTTCTTATCACTGTTGGAAAGATCATCGCTGGTTTTGTTGCTTGGAAACTTGGTGGAAGAGCGAGGAGGAAAAAGGTATCGGGTGTTAACATTTTGGGGCAGATCACTATTGATATAGTTAAAGTTTCGATCTTTGAATAGCTTTTACTTTTTACTTTATATATGTGTTTATGTGTGTGTTTCTGGGTAGCCGAAGAGGGGGTCTCATGATTATGTGATAGCCCTTACATATGTTTACAACAATCTACGGAACCTATGGCCTTTTTGGATTTTTAAATTCGATGATTTGAGAGAATCAGAGTGATTGGTACAAAAGCTCTCGATACCTAAACATACCAAGAGATTTATTTATGCTGTTCTTGATCGTGAATCTCAATCTGTTATTTATATACTATCTACCGAGTGTCTCATTAGGGAAATTCGGCCTCAAGCAGTTGTGGCTCAGGTGGGAAATTTGGGAGTCAGTGAAATTCAATCGGGGAAGAGTGAATTGGATAATTATAGTGATGAACCTGTTCCGACTTCTTCGTTTGGAGTGCTTAAACGATGTTTTGTTTATAAGATTACTAAAGACAAGTATGAAAGCTTGGCTGGTAATATATTTCTGAGAGAAATATTTGGGGTTGGATTTCATGATGATAGGAGAAAGTATAGAGATTGTGTATTATTTACGTATAAAGCTGAATTACAGCAGATAGACACCTCCTAGGAAGAGTTCCTAGGCCAATACAATATGCTATATTTTTGAATGATAATCATTACTCCTCCTAAGATCTTCTATATGCTCTCTGCTGTCCTCTACAATCTCTCACCATAACCAACTTCTAACAGCCTGCCTATGTGTCAATTCCCCTTCCCCATCTTACCCCTACGTATATAAGTTTGGAAAGGCCTAGGCTGCTGAACTGTGGGCTGAACACTAACATGATCATTATTGGGAATACTAGGGGTGCTAACACATGAGCATGTCTTTACTGCCAAGGATGTGGCCAAATAAGTTGGTTCATTGTTTTTGGTGCTTCCGGCTTTTGTTGGAGAATCCGTTAAGGACAAATCTTCTTTGGGTGAGGTTAATGCTGGTAGCAAGGTTTAGAGTTTAGCTACTGGCCTGGTGTCACATCATGTTGGCTTGATGGTTTTATCGAGGCCAAGAGGGTTTTATCTCAGTGATGATGTGCAGTTACAAGTTGTTATCTTCATGTATGGATGTGTCTTTGCTGAAACCGAGTCCATCAAGTTCTGTTTCAGTGGCAAAATACCAAGAGATTCCACTAGCTAGCTCCTTCCAGGTTCCATCATTTGCCAATTCTTTCTATCCATTGCTTATGGATCTAAATAATATATTTCATGATTTGCCATCAATTGGGACGGCCCTAGCCTTTGAACAGAAGATGCTGCATGATGTAAGCAAGGGGGAAGTTGTGGATACTACAATTTTATTTGAACTCTACACTTTCCGAGTTGCAGTTGAGGGGTTGAGGGTTGCTCTAAATAATGCTGGCCGGTTGCCAATCCCAAGATCAGGAAAGCTTGAGAAAGCTAAGATTGAGTTCTCTGAGCTTGCGGTTCAGGATAAGGAGCATGCACTTCTTGCACATGCCCTTCGGAGCCAGACAAAGAAGTTCAAGATTGTAGTTGCAATAGTGGATGCCTGTGGCTTAGCAGGTCTCAGGAAACATTGGAATACCCCTGTACCTCCCAAGGCTAATGATTTGGTTGAGCAGCTTGTCTATAATTGTGAAAGTGATGGGGAAGTTTCAGAAAGCACAGATAAGAAATGGCAATTTTCTAATAAACCTGTGGTGGCAGTTGGTGCTGGGGCAATAGTAGTTCTAGGAGCATCATCTCTCTCCAATGTATTCCTGCATCAACATTCATGAAGGTTGTCACACTCAAGATAAGTGCTTCTCTCAAGCTTATGCTACTTCAAACCTAGAGAACAATGGGAATAGCTATGAACAAGACTCTTTTACCATAAAAAATATTTGCCCTGGGGCTCGCAAATTCTAGAGCAAGTGCATCACCTGTCATAAAGACGGTTGTTTCCACCAAGAAATCCAGGATGTTGGCTCACAACGTCATAGCTTCTATGGAGAAAACCAGTTTTCCAGCAATGAGAACAGCATTTTATGAAATAATGAGAAAAAGACAGGTGCAACATGTTGGTGTCCAGCCTTGGGTGACATTTGGTTGCAGTATTGCAACTTGCTCAGGCTTGTTAAGTATATATAGTAAGGACGAACGGGATGGACGACCACGAAATCCATCCCATTCGTCCATTTCATCTAACGGTTGGATTTGCTCATGCATGTTCGCTTCTCTTTCTACATTACGACCGCGTTTTAGGAGTTTTCTTCCTATAATAGTCACAGCCGTGACTGATGCCTGCTCTAACAACCACGTTTTAGGACTTCCAATAAGACCCTACTTTAGGGAATCAAGCCCTTTAAATCTCCTTTCTACTGTGACTGTACACAGCCGTGACTGATGCTTGCTCTAACGACCACTTTTTAGGACTTTCAATAAGACCCTACTTTGGGGAATCAAGCCCTTTAAATCTCCTTTCTGCTGTGGCTGTAAAACTCTCGTCATTGGACAGTAGATATATGCCTTTTATCATTAGCATTTTGTGTCTGATAGGTACAAAATCTTTTTGAGTTGTTTTTTGGGAGTCCTTATTCACTCTCCTGGGTAGCACCCTTTAGACGAGCACCTCTTATTACCCGGAAACTGATGGGCAGACAAAGAGAGTAACTAGGTGCCTTGAGAATTACCTACATCGCGTGACTTTTTGCAAGCCAAAGCAGTGGCAGAGGTGGTTGAGCCTGACTGAATGGTGGTATAACTGCAACTGCCATACCTCTCTTAAAATGACTCCTTTTCAAGCCCTTTAAGGCTACCCACCACCTCAACATGGGTTGGAGTCAGTGTACACTCACTAGTGGATTCAGTGAACAATTTCTTCAGCAGAGAAATCACATATTGTAGACTCTCAGAGAACACTTACAGGAAGCTCAGACCGTTGCCATCCCTAAGTTGAACTTCACAAAGTCTTAGTATTTGTTACAGAACTATAAAAGTAGGAAATAGTAGCTTATGTAAATGTGTGACAGATACTTTAAATATTGAAATTACTTAGACTCGATATTGGTTGATATTTGTAGTAGATGGTGGGTCTAGGCCATCTAAAATGATATAAAGCTGTAATCCACCACAGAGCTTGAGAAAAGGAAACACAAGAGCCTCTGTCAGTCTTCTAATTTCTTTTCCATGGTATTATTGCTTGTTTCCAGCTGTATGTGACGCGTGTTTAAATGCTTTTGTGGTTTTTGGAGTCAATTTTTTTGGAGGCCTTTTATCTTTCTAAATTCCTGTTTATATCCGTCTTGTAATAAACTAAAGAAGATGGGAGAAAGTTCAGACTCATTCTTGAGAAAGCACTGGGAAGGTTACAAGGAGTTTTGGAAGGATAGATTTTCATTTCTTGAAAATTACACAAAGTTTGTCAATCGCGATGCTCCTCTTCCTTCATGGTCGTCCTCCGATGTTGATGAATTCATTGCCTCAGATCCCGTTCACGGTCCTACTGTACGTATCTTTCTCTCTCACCTCCTTTTGATTCTTTTTTTTTTTTGGTGGGGTTGGTTTTGCTTGTCATCTATTTTCACGTGTATTGTGGATTTTTATTATAGTTAATGATATCTAGTTGTGCCCATATTGGTTCCACTTCTATTATCATTATCTTTTTGTCTTTATCATTGTCGTGAAAGATTGTGCATTGAGTGGCTTTCTGTATTTCTAGTTCAGTGATTATGCTTAATGCTTCCCCTGCTTTAGCATATACCTATTCAGGAACTATGTGACCGGTTATGTGATTGCTTTGGTTTTCTTTCTTGTTAACCGTAACCATTTTTTAAGTGTTTGAGGCTTTTCAGATGGTTAGCCTTTGACAAAACTGCAAGTCTTTTGAAATGACATTAATATGAAGAAATTTTATGTCGGACCTCTCATTTTTGTTGCCTTGGTGTCAATGTAGCTTTGGAATTAATTTATGTACATTAGTTGACTTTCTGTTTCATATTTGCAGTAATTCCTCCACTCTTTTGAAGTTAATATTTTTCGCATTTTCGTCTGTCAGCTGAAGACTGCTAGGGAAGCAGTGCAATTCTGTCTTGCTGGAAGTGTTCTTGGAGCAGTATCCACTGCAGGTGTTGCTTGGAAATACTCGCGAAGTTTACATGGTAGTATATTTTTGATATTCCTTGCTTTACATTTGTAACTTAACATTGTTATTTATCTTATTTTTCTGTTGTGAAAAAGGACCTAAGTCATGTCCATAAGAGGAGTGACATGAGATTAACAGAAGTATTTGGGGAGAGAATCAATTGTTGTTGGAGTGGAAGGAAAATAAAAGAGAGAAGTGAAGAAATATGTTGTTAGTGTATGGAGGGGTTTTATGTTCGTTACAACTTTGCATACTAAAAGCTATACCATTGTTTTAACCTTGTTTGAGAACAACTAGTCAAAATGTTGAAGTAAGAGTTTACTTGATTATAATTGTGATGGACTATTTGTTGCTGTACAACCAATGCTACGTACTTACTGCAGCAATGTTACGCAAGAGGGGGAAATTAAAAACGGCTTTATCTAATCCTCGTCAACAGGTGCTGGACTGTCCTTTCTAGCTGGAGGTGCTTTCGGTTGGACATTCGGGCAGGAAGTTGCAAACCACTGGCTGCAGCTTTACAGGGTAGACACCTTGACTGCTCAGACGAAGTTCATGGAGTGGTGGGAAAAGAAAAGTGCAGGGCGGTTCTGAACTAGCCTGGTCTCCTTGTGCATGCACCGTTCAGGGTATTTCAAAATTTTCATCTAATAATCAAATGGTGCAAAACATGCACTTGTTTGATGCTAAAGACGCTTGCAAGGGTTGATGGATTTTTTATTATCAATGGATGATGAAAATGCAATTAGTAGCAAGCGTGGCATTCTTGGTTTATGATCTTTGAGGTGAATAATTGCATAGAACTTGTTTTAACCTTGAGCCAACTGTGCCAAGCATGTTACGTTCTTCTATGCCGTGGACTTGCTAGATGCAACTAAAGTTGGTGTGTGTGTGTGTGTTCACTGTTCTTAAACTTAGGGTTTTCTCTTAAGGGGTTTCGTTTGTTGGTGGCCTCCAATTTCCATTTCACAGCCACAACAATGGTGAGTTTGTATCTATCCTACGTTATAATTTAGTCACTTAACCATTAAACAACCAAGCGAAACTTTATATGGGGAGATCTTATCCATTTCAGACTCATTCGGAGGGATTCAAGGAATTTTGGAAGAGTATTAGTTTAATTAGGGTTTATTAGATTTAATTAAAATTTATTAAAAATTAAATACAATTTACAGTTATTAAAAAATATAATATAATAAAAATTATATTTTAAATAAAAATATTGAATTTGCTTTGTATCAACAACTAATATGACACTTAATTAATAAAAATTTAAATTCAATTAATTTCTAATTCATAATAATAATTTTATTGCATTTAAAATTTTAATATTTTAGTAAAAATTAAAACTTAACGTACAATTTTTTATTTATATCAAAACTTGAAGAACAAACAAGTGAAGGACACTTTTTTTTTTTAATCTACAATCTTTTTTAATGGTCTAGCTTGGAAACTTTATCTACTAATTAAGGGTTTGTTTATAGGAATGTCAATTGGGTGGGTCAGGTTAAATCTTTTTAAAGAATTTTTTAATTAAAAATATATAACGATATTTTTGTTAATTAACCTAGACATAGTCCAAGTTGAAACTTAACTTTTCTACGTAAAATAATGTCATTTTTTAAAAAAGAATTAGGCTTTAGGTCGACCTGGGCATGATAGCCTAGGCCAGACTCAATTGATAACACTGGAGTTTGGGCTAATTGCCACCTCTATTTGTTTGTTTCTATTTTTATTTTCAATTTTTTACTTTAGTTTTTAAATTGTTTCAATTTCTTTTGGTTTTAGTTTATTACACTTTTTTAAAATTTAAAAAATGGTCGTTGTTTTCTATCTCTGTTTTTCATAATTTAATTTACTATTAACTAAATATATATTATTTAATTATTTGATATATTAATTTTTAATAAAATTATGAATCATTTAATTAAATATTATATATTAAATTTATTGAATTTAATTATGAATAAGAATTATGAATAATTTAAATTCACTTAATAATTTTATTTAATTTTTATGATTAAATTTAATAAATATAATTAAATTTAAATATCTTTAAAATATATAAATTTCAAATAAATTTTAATTTAATAATTAAATTTTATTTAAAATAAATATTGATGTATAAATAAAAATTAATTTTTAAATTATCTATTTTAATAAAATAAAATAATTTTATTAATAACGGGTTAATAAATATTATATGAGATTAAAATAAATTTATGTAACTAAAAATAATCTATTTTTAAGTTTATCTAATATATAATTATTATTAGTGATAATAATATAATTGACATTACCAATTAAACAAGTTTTTGTTTGAAAAAACAAAATTGAAAAATGAAAATCACAAAAAAAATAAATAAGTGAAACTAAAGAGCTCTTAGACCATTATTAATGAAGCCACTCGGGACAAGAAGGAAGCACTTTGTGATGAAATTAGGATTAGCGGGTTGAACTAAATCCATTTAAGCCCGAACCAAATCCTAAATTTTATTTTTTGAACCCAAACTTAGTAATCGAATTCAAAGTTTTAAGTTCATATTTGATTTTTTTTATATAAAATGTAATGAATTAAGCCTTAAAGACATTCAACAGTAGGCATGTCAATGGGCTAGGTCGGCTCTGGCCCAATGGCGAGTCGGGTCGAGTAGGGTCGACCCATCTATTTATTTTTTTAAAATTTAAATCGACATCGTTTTAGAAAAATGGTCCGATCAACCATGATCGGCCCGTAGCCCAACCAATTCAGGCCAAAAACGAGTTGGGCCAGGCTATAATTGTCATAATTCGAAAAATGAATTTATAGAAAGTAAAGATATTCACATGTTTAGATACTTATAAGAATTCTGATAGGAAAGTTGGGTGAATTCTTATTATAGTGTTTGATATGCAACAGTATTTCATAGAATGTAATATAATTTTGACTTATGTTTTCATTTATATCCTTACAGACTGAATAAAAATTGAATTTGTTAAATAATGTTAATTTGTAATACAAGTTATATTATTAAATGTTAATTTTTTTCATTTCTAATATCTCAATCATATGATACTGTTATATCATAAATATATTATTGAAAAATACTAAAAAACCTCAACCGATTATAAAGATAAATCTTAAAATTCAAGTCAAATATCAACATTTTTTCTAATATTAAAAATAAAAATAAAAATAGTGCATTATTATTAAATTTATTATTCTTATTAAATTAATTATTCTCAATATTATTAATTCTCTACTTATTATTAATTGTATTATTACCAAAATTATTATTTTTATCAATTACATTTATTATTATTATTATTATTATTATTATTATTATTATTATTATTATTATTATTAT
>JANZXR010000007.1:26653493-26731340 GCA_027575705.1 Erythroxylum echinodendron
ATTTTTTATTTTTATGTTATTATTAATTTTATTACACGAAATTAATTATCTTATTATTATTATTATTATTATTATTATTATTATTATTATTAATGAATTATATATTTCCAATCATATTATACTGCAGGGGTATTTTAGTCATTGACATTATTTTTATGTTCTGTCAATTGCAACCAAACACATTTTTGTCCTCGAGACGGAGACAGTTTTATCTGTTTTGTCCATCACAACCAAACACCTTACTGTCTTAAATTTTTGTTCTGCTCTATCTCTAAATTTTTGTCTTATTTCGTCTCTGCATATAAGAGACAGTAACCAAAAATAGCATAAGAGTGGGTTCTACCCTCCTTGTCTTGTTAGAACAGATTACTCAAGTATTATTCGAACCAGTTTCATAACCATGTAGAGCTTCTTTTAAGCCCAAAACACGACAAGCCTAACCAAAAACGACTCTTGGCTTCTTGTAGGTAACAAACTGAAGGGGAAGAACAATTCCAAAAAAAGAAAAAAGTCATATCAATCTATTAAACAAATTTGTTTCTAGTTACTACGTATATAAAAAATAAAATTATATGAATACTCGTTTTTTATAATTTTGATAGAATTCTAACAAAAAAGTTAATTCCAATAATTGTGAATACCTAATTCTTGAATTTCAAATTTGCTATAAAAACCCTCTATAACAGTCTAAATCGTTGGAGTGTTTAACTCAATTTACTCCAATAAATACAATGAAAGAGGTTTACCATAAAAGTCTGTAAGTACTTGGATGTTGAGTTTATGAAAACTAACTAGAAGAGATAAGGAGATTAAATCCAATAATCACTATAATCCTATGAACCAACTTTGTTTGGAAACAAAAGTCAGATGCATATTGCGCTTAGACCAAGATTACACATCAGACATTTTACAATCTGATCCGATACCTTAGGTGTTAACTTGTGGGTAGGGTTGGTGCAAAATCTTCATTTACTGGAAATTTACTACCATGTACGAAATATGATTGGATTTACTCTTAGATAGTCCTGAAGAAGCCACCACATCTTTGAGTTTTTTCTCTTTTGCAGGATTTTAACACGAACGCAAGTAAAAGATTGTAATTATGGCCTATCATTCGTGGAAACCCATGTGTTAACTTTGGAAACAGTTCTGCTAAATTTCAGGACACAGAAGGTAGATACTATCTGTCCTTAATCAACTCAAAGGTACGTTACACAAAGTATGCCAAAAGTGATGCTACAGAATTTTAGCACAAACGACCAAAATGGCTAAAGGGGGATAAGATAAAGCTAAGGAATAGATCAGAAAGATTCTTGTACATATCAATAAGAGGGAGTGCAAGCAATGCAAGCAAGCAACAGTATGGCAGATGAAGCTCCATCCTCGTCAAGATTGGAGCTGCTTCTCTTGAACTTGCAAGTTTTGCTTTTGTTGCATTGAATCTGCTTCTGCATATGCTTCTGCTGAAAGTTGTACTTCTCCCTGTCCCCGACCTTGTTCTGTATTTCCTGTGCCTGCTGTTGCCTCTTCTTCATTGCAACTAACTCTTGATCTTCTAAATGTGTTACGATCTTGTTAAGGAAGAGAAGCTTAGTGCATAGGGGACAACCAAATGGTTCTCAATTTATAGAGCCAACATATGCCAAAAATTGCCCTTGAACTCTACTATTATTCACTTTACTCGGTTCTTTGTTTGTGGGACCTTTGGATCTCCGAGTCCTACCACTACTCTCTTCATTTTTATTACTAGGTAGATGCTCGAGTCTAAACTTAAAAACACTCCGCTGCTCTAAACGGTGTTCAATTCAGGTGGTTGTAGATTCGGGTCGTGGTAAGAGAATTCAATTCACCTCAACGTTAAAAAGGATGATTGAGTTAAAACTTGTAAACGATCACTTGGATTGAGCCGTTAACTCGTCAAATAATTTATTTAGAGTACATAGTTTATAAATTATTGCATGCACCATACGATTTTCACTATAAATGTATGGAATAGTCACTAACAATACTACGTGCTCCAGCCGTGGAAACAAAACCGATATGATCATTCCAGCTGAAGCAGTCAGGAAGAATTTCTAGTCATTGGATTCTCTTCAAAATCCCTCCAATCATCCATAATGATCAGTGGGAAAATGGCTATTCTTAGCTGGTATAGTCTTGAATCTTGAACAAACTAGAATCCAAGCAAGAGCAGTCTCATTAACACGCACAAGACTTAAAAATATACAGCGTCCAGACATGTGCAAGTAACTACACAACACACAAAGACAATGATTATATGTTTATACAGTACAAAGTAACAATGATTATATTGTTTATATAGTATAAAGTAACTGATGGTAGTAATTTTCTCCCAAGTCTTGAGGCTGCATTGAAGTGGAGATGACCTGAAGTCGCTAATCTTCTTTTGTCGTGTTACTACGTGAAAGAGACTCTTCATGTGAAAAGCCACGTGATCATGTGTGTATGTTCTCGTCCTCTTCTCAGACAGCAGGGTCCCCATGGAAATGATCCTCCGATATTCTGTAACCTGGATATCTACAAACGCTAGTGCTTTGTAGTAGTCGTATAGATTAGGATTCGGTCTTATTTGAGTTTCTATTATTGGCCCCGACCTTGAGTCTGACAAGTGAAGCAAACTGTTGCAGACGCCTAGTTTCATTCACATCCATCAATTTCGTAATCATATTAGACTATACAGGAAGATGTTAGTGTATGCTTTGCAACAATCCATTAGTTGTAGTTTAGTGATAAAATAATTTAAAGATATTCTTTATCTTGTATATATTTAAATATATATAATAAAATTTATAAGATAATTATATATTGCAAATAAAATTACAATAAGATTATAATAATAAGGTTTATATTGTATTTATATATTATCACTAACTTGTTTCAAGTTATTATCCTATCAAAACTGACATTAATAGAACACAAAAAACTAACATACGTTTTGTTTTTCCTTATAAAGGAAGTATTCGATTTTATAGGCTAAAGTATGGAGATATTTAAACAAATTTATGGGTGCTTGCTAGAGAACAAGTTCACTGAACAGACCTGATATGAGAAATCCATTTGAAATATTACTTGTACATCTACGAAATTCTCATTGTGATAATTGTATAAGTGATCATTTGACATGAGGTCTTCAAAGTTATCTTGTATATGAATTACTATGTTTTAATACTACTTATGATCTATTTAATCATGGGTCGTTTAAACGGTAGTAATTAGATGCAACATGAATTATATGGAGGTAGTTATGTAATCAAGATAAGATTCATCACCCTAAAGTAATTAGGAAGTTTGTTTCGTTGTTCTCGATTAGTATTGATTCAGAAAATCCTTGATCAAAATAGAATGATATTTTGTAAATAGTTTACAAATGTCATTAATTGAATCAACAACTAATAGCAGAGTACTAATATGATTGGACTCAAAATAAAGTAGTTATTAATTTTATGATCTATGTCTAATCAGAACATTAGTTAATAAAAGGGTTAAATTATACGAAAAAATCATGCACAAAGAGGTTAGACAAAACTACTTTAACATTCCTAAATATTTTGGTGGTCATGATGTATTGCTAAACACCAATCTTGATTTATGATTGTAAATTGTTTAATTAGATAATTAAAGATAAATTAAAAATAATATTAATTTATCTAATTATAATTATGAATTGAAGTTATAATTTATAATCATTGTCAACGTATTTGGGAACCTAAAGGGTCTTGCATAAAAAATGAGTTGAAAAGAGCAAAATTATTTTAATCAATTTAGATTTGATTGTAAAATTTGAAAAACTTTAAGATTACATATGAGATATTTAATAAATAAAAATCAATACGAGATATTAGATTTTATTTAGGTATAATTAGTATTTAATTAAAATTATTTGTAATTCTAATTAAAGTTTTAGTCAAAATTACAGTTTAATTTTAATTAAATTACTAAAACATTCAAAATCTATTATAAATAGGGTTAAGCTCTATGTAGCTAACACTCTTTTCTTAACCCTCTCTGCAAGTGTCTTAAAATTCTCTCAACCTATTATGTGGATAATATTGAAGGTCAGATACTTGTGCGGCTCCGGTAGTTGAAACAGATCAGTTTTAGAAACAATTCCAGAGATATGACAAGATAAGAATCAAACTTTGGAATAAGATACGAATTTTTAATATTCATATTTTATTATAATTATGTGTTAATCATTTTATAGAATTAAAGAAATCTTAATTTTTGAGAAATAAAAAATTATAATAAAGTTTCGTAATTATCGATTTCCCAACAAAAAACTCTAGTATGACTTGAGTTTATTTTTCTGTAACTAGTATCTTATCATATGCTACTTCTCTTAATTATGGAGAAACTAGTAATTACCATTGCTCGTCTATCGTTTTCGATTTGTTTAAAAAATTAACATTACAGAAAATTTTCTCATCTTTACCCAAAATAATACATATTAGAGAAACAAAATACTTTGGTCCTGACTAGTGGCCAATGCCCATGAAAGGGATGGGAGACTGGACTCTAAAGTTTGTTGGTAGTGACAAGGGCTCCTTTCCTGGTGTTGTTGCTGATATTCATCACAAGGGGCAAGCAAGTTGTTGGAGTTTGATATGATTTTCTAATTTCATGGGCAAGAAAGGATCAGAGATTCACTCCTTAGCGTGTTCTGATTGAAAGAGACAAAAACTGGGTGAGGTCGAGGACAGGAGCCCATAATCCTCACGGTTTTAGATTTAGAAGATGGGATGTTGGGCATTGCAAGTTTAGAACCGTTTTGGTTTGTTTGACCAAAAGTAAGAAACGCTCTACGAGTTGCTTCAGATTCCATGTATCTACTGATATTTTCTTGTGTTTGATGACCCAAAAATCTGTTCATGTCCAGTTGTCTACCAATGGAAATTCATTGTTTAGATATAGATAGGAATGGATCGAATTAGATATGAGCATGGTGAAATTAAGTTATGATATTTTGTTTAAATTTAATAAAATAATGTTTTTACTCTTAATTAATAAGTTGATTTATTACTTGATCCGAGTCAATATTAGCTTTAAGTTTTCGTTTTCATTTTTTAGTATATATTTTTCTTCCAAATAAAAGTAAAAACTTGTTTAGTTGTTAATATCAACGTAGTTATATTTTTCTCACTCATACTAATTGCATATTATATAAAATTTAAAAATAAATTATTTTTAATTAAATAAAATTATTTTAATCTCATAAATAATATTTAAATATATTTAATTATTATTATTAAGTTTAAATTTTTAATTTAATTAAAAACTGAATTAAATTATTAGGCAAAATTAAATCATCCATAATTTTTAGTAATAATTAATTTTAATTAAATAAATATATAAAATTAAATTAATTATTATTATTATTATTAAAAATGATATATATTTAGTTGATAGTATATTATATTATGAAGAAAACAAAAACCAAAAAATTACGTTTTATAGTTTTCATAAAAACTGCAAGAAATCAAAATTAAAAACTTAAGCAAACAATTTTTTATTGAATTTTAAAAAAATCAATTAAAAATAAAAAATGAGTTTTATCCAATAATTTTAGTCCACTCCAAGGCAAAATTTGAAGTATATTCTTATAATTTACATCTTGCTTCGCTGATTTAAAATGATTATTTAATTAATTGTTTCTAACAAAAAGTTCTATTATATTTAATTGTATGAATTTGGGAGTTTAAATCTCAATTAAAATTTTAAAATGACTTCATTTATGTCAAAATGATATTGTTTCATCATCATCGTCATCACATTCAGTCCGAATTTTGCACCAATGCGAAGTCTGGTAAGATATAATAGAACGCAACTTTACCCTATAAAATAGAGAGGTTAGTTTCGATAGACCCACATATAAATATGATAATGAAAACATGGTTAATAATACAATAAAACTACAAAACGATATTGTTTGTTTGAACATATTCAAACCAATTCTTTTAAACTCAAATTAATTTATTAATTACGAGTTGAACTCCATACAAATGAACACATTAATACAGCCAGCATTGGGTCAGTTCCTTTTGCAGTCTTAACTCCTCTTGGATGGTTCCTTTTACGCTACACTGGATCTTGAAGTGGTATCTAGGATGGAGAGAGCATATTGGATTGTGTGGTGTTGTGTCCAAATACTATGTGCCTTGACCCATTAGCCTGTACATCAAATACGCGCCATACATGGTGAACTTGAGATTGGCCCAAACTCAAAATCCCTTCCCAGCTGATTTCTTTTATTTTTATCTCTAACGGGAAACCACAACCCCTCCTAAGTATAGCCTGTAAACTTCGTTGGAGGAGTATAGAACGTGTTTGAAATACTAACAGAACATAGATAGAGAGAATAGTAATAACTTTGACCACTGGGACGAAGATTTGGACTTCCCTCCTACTTAACTTGCAATTCAAAGTTAAAAACAACATCAAACCTAATTATTTGTCTGTTTTCGGGGCATAGACTCTTCACCGTATGTCTCACTTGGCTCAACATAAGCATCTTAGGTGAGATCCAGTTTGGACCACAAATGACAATGGACTGATGGGGTTGAAATTGTTTGTAACTTAAGAGGACAGTGAGTATACTCTTTATCCAAGAAAGGTCGCCCCGTAAGGACTGAACAAAGGTAACGAAGTGTTAAAAATACGGTTTTCTTTAACAGGAAGGAGTTATTTCTACTAGGTGTTTTATAAGATTAGATAAATTTTGTTTCAAAGATTAACTATAGAGAGGGTTGAAGAAAAATGAATAAGGTCGCTAGGAAAAGTATTCATGACTTAGTGACTGTTTGGTTTAGTTGGAAGTAAAAAAGTAATTTTTTTCACAAAAACTATTTTTAAGAAAAATGAATGTTTGACCGTAAAATTTAAAAGCATTTTTTAATATAAATGACTTTTTTAAAAATTAAAATACAATTTTTTAAGAAGCTCAAATTTGAAGCTTTTCAAAATAGTTTTACTGCAAAAGCTTTACTCTATAAGCCTATCCAATTAGGCACTTATGCAACTTCAATAATAAAAAAAGCGATGTCTTTTTTAAGTTAAAATAAAATAATATTATTATTTTTAAAACTGATTTAGAATAAACTTTCAAATTTGAAGCTCAGCCTAAAATTTAATCGGTTTTAATTTAGTCTATTAACTTTAGGCTAGACCAATTTTATCATCTCTTCTTAAATGTAAAATATAACAAACAAAACATTAGCATAGGAGTTATTTATTATTGGTTGTGAATTTAAAATTTAATTAAAAAAGTAACTATAAAATGAAAATTATTTGGTTTATTTTGATTTATAAAAATTGATTAACTTACAAAAACCGATTGATTAGTTGTTATGCTGATCAGTTTTTAACAATAAAAGTAAATTAAATCGAAAAGGTAAAAATCGAACTATAATTTAGTTAATTTAAGATTTTTCAATTAAACTAATCAAATCAACCTATAAAAAATGATACTCAAAGTCCAACGATTGTACTAAGCTGAAGGACGGGCCAGTATCAGTCACTTTAACTAATAACCAATCATTAAAAAATTGAAATAGTTTGACCGGTTCAATCATAAAATTTTTGAATTGTCTAATTTTTTGTTTCAATTTTTAAATTTTTGATTCAATTTATTTCAACAACTCTTATTGTTAAAAATCGATCAATTTATTAATTAATCGGTCAATTTTTATATATTAATAAATTTTTATATTCTTAAATAAATTAATTATTTTTTATTTACTAATCTTACTTTTTATTAAATTTTAAATTTTTAATAAATAAAGAAAATTTCTTTCAATTATTTTTCAAATTAATTTTTTTTATTTTGTCGTTGTCATCTGCTTCTCGGCCAGACGTTGCTTTCTTCTTCTTCTTCACTACTCATTGCCATCATCATATTCTTTGCTACTCGTGGAATATTCCTTTCTAGTTTATCAGATAAACGTTTATAAAGCAAGTAACAAAAAAACTGAAAAGCAATAAGCAATTTATTAGATAAGCTCTTAAGCCAAAATAGCATTTAGCAAGTATAAAAAGGAAACAATTATAAGCAATAAGCAACTTTTGTTCTTGCCTCTTTTAATTTTTCTCAAAATTTAAAGCAGAAAATAAGAATGTCAACGGGTCGAATTAGGTCCAGGCTATTCCCGACTCTTAGAAAAAATTTTGCAAGCAAGCCTAGCCCACGGCCCGCACGGGCTGGAATGGGTTGGCTCGTGATGCAGTCCATGACCTGACCTGTCCAGTCATCTGAAGCCACAGGCCACCCGTTGCACCTTAATTAGCCCGAGCCTCTAATATATTTTTAAAATTTTTTAAGCCAATTTTAAAAAAGTATAGTTGTATTTTTTTAATTTATAAATTATAGATTATAAAGTAATCAATTATAGTAAATATAAGATGAAATTATTCATAAATTATACAAAAAAAATTTATATAAAATACAAACTCATTTATATTTATTAAAAATATGTAGCAATGGTAATGTTGTCATAATTATTCTCCGTCAACAAGTTTATTAACTCAATTTAAACTTTTTATTTTATTTTTCATATTTACATAATATATACATTATGCATATGTATATTTATATTTATCTTAAAATAAATTAATCAATTTATTAATCCTAATGTATTAATTCCAAAATAATATATAAGTAATTCAATTATAAAAATAAATAAATACAATATATTACATTGAAAATAGCTATTATTTTATTAAACCTAGAACACATTTTATAAATTATTTTGATTTATTTTTATAAATTATTTATTTTATTAAGTCAAAAATAGTTTTTTACTTTTATTGATAAAATTATTATATTATAATTAATCTAAATTTATATAAATTACATTCATAATTTTTTTTACTTATTAAAATTCTAATATTACAAGATTCATTTATACCTAAGTCACTCTAATTAAAAGTTTATTAAGAGTAATTTCTTAGATGAAATTCTTAATAGAAACTTTGATATAAGATATAAATATTACCTTAAGTCCTTCTCGTCCTTAAAGAGTTAAAGTGTTATAAGCATATCATATATGTTATATTCATATTTTATAAAATTAATAAAATTTTATCTTTTCTTTCTTTTTAATCTACGTATTATTTGACATCTTTAAATTATAACAACATATAATTAATTAATTATTATATAATAAAGTTATTGAGAGGTATGTAATAGTATGATATGATTAACTAGGACATTTAATTCAATTAATTAGAAATTTAATTGAAAAGTTAATAAGTTAATAGTTATAGTTAAAATTATGAATTACACTAATTACAAATTTTTAATTTACTTAAATTATTTGTTAATTATTTTAAGAGAGAATTGATAAAATCAAATTCATATTTCATAAAGTTAATAAAATTGTCATCTTTCTTTCTTTTTAATATATGTATTACGTGACAATCTTAAATTATAACAACATATAATTAATTAATTATGATATAATAAAGTTATTGAGATCTATGTAATGATATGGTATGAATAATTAGGACATTTAATTCAATTAATTAAAAATTTAATTGAAAAGTTAATAAGTCAATAGTTATAATTAAAATTATGAATTACACTAATTACAAATTTTTAATTTACTAAAATTATTTATTAATTATTTTAAGAGCAAATTGATAAAATCAAATTCATGTTTCATAAAATTAATAAAAATTTTCACCTTTTTTTAATATATGTATTATGTGACAACCTTAAATTATAACAACATATAATTAATTAATTATGATATGATAAAGTTATTGAGATGTATGTAATGATACGATTAATTAAGACATTTAATTTCATCAATTAGAAATTTATATAAAAAGTTAATAAGTTAATAAGTTAAAAGTTATTGTTAAAATTATAAATTACATTAATTACAAATTTTTAATTTAGTTTAATTATTTATTAATTATTTTAATAAATAATTAAAATATTTATTAAAATATATTTGGGTAGTGGACGTGCTAAGGGTCGCGGTCTGGCCAATCCACGGTTCCATGGGCCACCGGCCAGTCCGTGACTCGTCCACCTCCGCCAGTGGCCCGTGGCCCGTGCCTGGCCCGCCACTCCACTGGCCATGGCCTGGCCAATCAATTCACAGGTTATACCCACCCGACCCCTGAGCCGATTTAATCAGGCTAAATCTATTGACTACAAGCCAAGCCAGGTCAGGCCGGGCCAATATTAACATTTCAGGCAATAAATAAAATATCGTTGTTACTAAGTTACATGGCATACGTGGAAGTGACTACATATTACTATGCATGGAAATGTTACTTGAACCATTTCAACTGCTGGACAGAATTTCTGCGAGTATGACATAAGCAAAACTCACAGTAACTTTGCAGTGTTGAGGTTTTAATATATATGTGCTTCTTTTGTGGCACGAATGCTCGAATCTTATTCCAAATTGTTCACGTCATTTGTTAAAGAACATATTTCTCAGATATGGAAGAACTGGAATATTTCTTAGGTGCTTCGTGGAGAATCAAAGTTGATAATTTTGTTACGGACATATGAAGAATACTTTCTTTTAAACGAGTTGGTCCATTGGCCATACTTCTGTACTTGATTGTCTATGCAGTATGCGATATTGCTTTTTCATGTTAGAAGGTATCTCAACAAAGAAACATGGAAAATCCTTATTAGCTTTGATTTTAGGCCACATGTGTCTGGAACTTTATTCTGACTTTGAACTCCTCCCTATTTCATTTGATGTTGGAATTACTTAATTTTCGTTTGTTTTTTTTTTATATACTTTGAAAAGAATTCATATATAGTTGAATTCAAAGAGTTAGGAAATGCTGTAACACATAATTTGTAACCAAGTTTGATGGAATCAATTGAATAAAACGAGTTGGCAATTCTCTTGTTTCTAGTTGAACCTGATTCCTCAATCCTCACCTTTTCATCCATAAATAGAGCAATTTAAACAAAGTGATTTTTATACAAGGATGCACTAACAATTTGATTGTATTTATTTTGTAGATAAATAGAAAAAAACGTAAGTATTCTTAACAATTTCACACCTTTAAGAATATTTATGATCCAGTTTGGTATTCTGAAAGATTGATTATTAGCATGAAGATCTATATTATATGTTTGCCTTGTGACAAATATTTGAAAGGTGAGAGAATCACCATATTAACGACACATTTTGTAAGGATCCAAGGTATTCTGGATGATAAAGCAAACACACATAATAGAGGGGGTGAATTGTATGTGACTTTAAAAATTTTCGCAAGTTACTTTCAATTTGTATAAAACATAAGAGCCTATTAAAAAAAATTAAAACAATAAGAACCTGTCAAACGAAAGTAGTCTGTTAAACGATAGGAGCTTGCTAAAGTATAAGTTCTGTTGAAAACAATAAAAGAAGGTGCCTGTTAAAATGAAAAGAACCGTCAGCAAATTGAAAACACAAGGAACTATTATAAAAATGAAGGAGCCTCTTGTTGAAATGAACACACACACAATATAATACGAAAATATAAAAGATAAGGAGAGAGAGGGAAAAGAAGAACACAGTCAATTTATACTAATTCGGCTTACAACCTAAGCTTACTTCCAGTTCTCAAGTATCTAACTTGAGTGTTTCACTATAAAAATAAGTAATTTGACCAGCTTTTGCTCACAAGTTAATAAGTTTTTAAGGTTCTTCAACCTTCTACACTAGTAGTATTTCACTAGCCTCTATAAGCTCTCAAATAAAAATGGGGTTTGTTTGATATGAGCTTTAGTAGTCTCTCTCAATAGAATTTCACTTTCTAACACAAAGGAGAACATTAACAAAGATATCACTTTAATGAATGTATATGCTTGTGATGAATTTCGACAATATAGCTTCACAAGCTTCGTATCATTCAGTTGTGTTTCACATTTGCATTAGCTCTACCTTAAATAGACATTTCCTCAATTAGCCGTTGCTTCACTTGCATCCTTAGTCAATTGGATCGGCTTAAATCTGAATAACTTCTATGTTATCTTTGCCAAAAATATTCTAGTCATCACGGAGCTAATATAAGAACTTCATAATTATTAGGATCTTTTTAGATAAACCATTTCTAATAAGGTAAGTTCATAAAGAAGATTTATGTAGAAAAGAAAGTGCATTTTTTATAATTTTATTTTCTTTTGTGAATTAGACCTTCAATTGTACAAGGAAATAAATCTAAATTAAATTTTGAAATATTATATAGTTATCATTAAAATCATTAAAAAATAAACTTTGAGCTAACATTGGAAACTCCCAAAAGAAAAAATTAGTTATAATGTGAAATGATAGATGAAAATTTTACTTGAAGAGTATCAAAATGAGGAAGAAAGAAAACGGATAATGAACTATAAAATTGGAAGTGAAAGTTCATTTTACAGTAGTGAGGAAGATACCAATAATATTCAAGCTAATATTACCCAATAATTAACGTTTATTGCAACTTATATAAGAACAAAAAGAAGACAAGTGACTAAATTTTTTGTTCCATGAATAAGTCTTAGAGCTCAAACTTCGAAGTTTGAATCATTATATATTTGATGCTCTAGAATTTCAAAAGTTTGCAATTCAAATTCTTAATCAATATGTAAGTATAATTGGTTATGAAAAGAATTGGAGCATGTTTGAGTCCATTCATTCAAAAGAAAAAGAATAAAGTAGAACAAAAGAGATTAAATGATCTGGTATTTATTTGATATAACTTAAAGCCTAAAAAATAGAATGTTATTCTCATTATTTAATTGAACGTAAATGGAAGAAAAATTATTTAACATATAGATAAATTGTAAGATTTTTCAAATATATGCGCCATTAACAATATCAAATCACTTACTTGAACTTAATTGTAATCCAAAGATTAAAGGACTCCTGAAACTTGTTTCAAGCAAAAATTCTTTGCTTAGTATTTTAGAGTATTTTTTTAAGACCATCATCAAATTCTTAAATGAACATTATCTCATATTTGTAGATAATGTCAAGATGATAACTGTTAACAATGAAAGATCACATTCTAAACTCATATGGTGTACTCTTTCGTAATTATCTCTCACCCAGACATAATGAGTTTAGGTAATATGATATCTGCATGTTCTCTTACTTGTCCAGTAACCTACACGACCAATATGCAACTAAAGTTCATGGTGATATACTTGTTAAGAATATATAGGGTCTCGATTAATGAATCAATCTTTGGGTGAATTTTGTATAATATACTATAGGTTATATCTCACAGTCTAATCTCCTTTGATCTCATTTATCACCTATTTAATAAACTTTAAACCTACTTATATATATTTATATATATATATATATATCACCTATATAATAAACTTTAAACCTACTTCATCTCTTGTGATATATATATATATATATATACTAAACAAATATATTTATGAAACAATAGAACGCAGACAATACAAGGCAAAATTATTTTTTACTTTTCCATGATATTGCTTTATTATTGAGTAAGAACACAAATCTAAAAGTAGATTTTCTTTCGTCTAAATCTTCTCCCCGGTCTGCATCTGTATGCCCTTGTATATGTAAGTCATTACCTTAATAGCATAATACATAGTCTATAGTACCTTTTAAATACCTCAATGTTCTCTTTTTTTATTTACAATGTGCTTGTCCTAAATTTAATTTATATTTTCTCACCATTCCAATAGTATAACAAATGTTTGATTTTGTACACGTCATTGTATATACGAGACTTCCAACTGCACTAAAATAGGGAAGTTTCTTCATTTGTTCCCTTTCTTGTAGTGTTGTCAAACAAAATTTCTTGCTAAGACCTTCGCCATTAGTAACAAGATTATTAGTTAGTTTGTAATCTTGCAAACAAAATCATTCAAGGATTCTTTGGCTATATGCCGCTTGTTAAAGTGATATTAGTTTCTTTAAACAATCTCTTGAAATCCTAACTCTAATGTATGTAACTTCATCCATATCTTTCATCTCAATTTCAGATGATAACTAGTCTTTAATTTGCTCAATGAACCCACAATCATTACTAGTAATTAAAATATCATCCATATATAAAGATAAAATTGCAAATTTACCTTTGGATCTCTGAAGAATGTCTTCATCAATCATATGAAAGAATTATGTTATAAAAATGAGTCACCTTATCTTAGTCACCGAGGTTCCCCAAAATTATACAGCTAATGTAGACCACGTGTGCTTAGCAATTTCAT
The DNA here is from genome assembly GCA_027575705.1 of Erythroxylum echinodendron. Lineage (NCBI taxonomy): Eukaryota > Viridiplantae > Streptophyta > Magnoliopsida > Malpighiales > Erythroxylaceae > Erythroxylum > Erythroxylum echinodendron. Next base: position 26,667,706 of record JANZXR010000007.1, read on the forward strand.
ATTTTTAAAACTCACGCATGATGTCATTGTTTATGTTGCTCAGTAATGTAATATGAGTCAATAAGTTCTTCTTCTTCCATAAACCTTACACATTACAGTCCCTTCTATGTTGGATAGTATTTCGCTCCTCAGAAGCATCCATAGTTATGTTCAATGGCTCTCGAGTCTCTTACTTGTCCATCATATATTGGTTTTTAATACTCTGTATTTCATAGTTGTCACTGTTTAGTTTCTCACCCTTATTGAGTTCAGCGATAATGTTCTTCAAACTAGTAGCCATTGTTGAAACACTAAGTTTCTACAAACAAAAATAAAATTATATTACTCACGTAAATGTCACATAAATCGTGTAAAGAGTGGCTAATCATAATTCAAATATTTACGAAATCGAAAGACCACATATGTGTTCAATCAACATTTAAATTACAATTGAGTACAAATTGTCATACCACATATGTGTTCAATCAACATTTAAACTACAATTGAGTACCAATTGTCATACTCTACATGAATTCATTATATATCATACATATCACATATGTTATAAATTATCAAATGCATATATTTGTAAATGAAACAAACTACATACAATACATTGCAAATTATTTCACATAACATTAGTTATTTGTTCAATAAACAAATTGACTATAAGTAACGAATCATGCATGGAATAGAGTTAAGAAGTTTACGTGCGACAAATTTCGTGAAGTTCAATATGAAATACTTCTAACTATTCAATCACAAAACCTATAGGGTACAAAGTTTTAATTAGTTCCCTTCTTCAAATTTCTTTTATAAGCATCGCCATTAGCTAATCATATGTCTTCATTTTAAGTGTTTCCAAATTCTATAGCATTCTCAACAACTCACTTTCAAGTTGCAGTAATGTTGAAAGTAAAGTTATATACTTTACATCAAATTGTGCATAAGCCAAGCAACCATTGAAATACAATTCTTGTATCAAATTATTAACTGTAATCACGTGTTATGTCAGGTCTTCTATGTACCATGCACATATTGAATAACCCGTCTAATATGAGGATGACACATCTCATTGCATTGCAAAGAAATCTAGATCTCTTCTGAATAACTGGCATTCTCCTGAAAAATAAATTTTCAGGCATTAAAGGCTTATATACAAATACCCATAAGTAAACAAATTATTTTACTAACATAATATAGAACCCTTGCTTATAGAATATAACTCATAACTCTAATTAATCAAATTCATTTACTTAGAAACATGTTTCTAACTTAATTTAACTGCCAAAAACTTTGATTCAATTAGAAACTTGTTTCTAATTGTATTAAACAAAGTAGAATCTTATTTCTAATTCATGTTATTACTGGATATATATATCGTAAGCTTATTCTAATTAGGATTGACCTAATCGATTTTACAATTGATAAATTTGTTATAATCTTAAAATATCATTTAAAGTTATAAATTTAATAACTTATATGTAATTAGAAACTTCTTTCTAATTAAAATTGGACTAATGTATATATATGTATGCATCTAGAAATTTATTTCTAAATTTGATTAAAGTATCTCCAATATGTAATGTATATTTAAAAACCATATTAGTTATAAGTCCACCCTTAGAGCCTAAATTGATCTAAATATTCCAGAAATAGCCTATACAAAATTCATTTATGTCCAAGACATTAAATACTTGTTAGTATTTCAAATTTGTGAAAATTATCTCATATTTATAGATAATGATGTTAATCATTATCAATGAAAGATCATATTCCAAACTTATAGAGTGTGTTCTTTCATTATCAATCAGTTTATGTAATTTTATAATAATTTAATTTTACTTGTTTAATATGACTCTTAATAGAATAAGTAGTCCTATAAATTTTATTTGTCTTGATCATTGATCTCTTAATGAACGGAGTTTCTAAATAACCAAAATTTATAAATAAGAGTGACTTAAAAGATGATCTTAAATAAAAAAGTAGTGACATGTCATTTAGTAAATTAAGTTTAAACGTTGACAATAATCAGACTCTCCTTAATAATGATACTTCTATATTAAATAAAATTTGAGATTAATATGATTTGAGCGTATATGTTGCATAATGAAGTTTTAGGCTTTTTTTATTTTTGTTGCAAAATGAAGTTTTAGGCTTTTTTTTAATTTCTTTCTCTTTTCTCTTAGTTTCATTTGTATTTATGTATATTTAAAATTATATATTGACAACATAAATATAAAACTTATAATTGTTTTTATTTCATGTCTTAATTTCGCATTGTTACATTTCTAGGCTGAAGTCTTATTATTATAGACTCATATTATTCTTGAATATAATTTTTTATAGTAATAAATTGTAATATTTTAATTTTGTTGCATTATTCTGATTTTTATAATTGTATGGGAATTAAACTATTGTTTTCTTATATTAATTGTAGATTTTTTAAGAGGGTAAGTCTTAAAGTGATCGATAAAGTTGCTACTTTATAACTATAAGGTCATAAATTTAAGTCACAAAAACAGTCTCTCTTTGAAAATATAAAGGGGAGATTGTGTATATTATAATCCTCCCCAGAACTCCTCAAAGTGGGAAATCTTTCGTATTAGGTACGTTAACTTTGACAATTGTAGATTTTTTAGATAATAAATATGATTCATGTTTATATATGTGATAAATATGTAAAAAAATATTAATAAGAATAAAAAATAATTATTATATCAAATTTATGTTATTATAGCCTTAAAAGTAGTTTTAAGTTATTTGGGGAAATTTTTTAAGAAATTTCAAATACTTGATTTGAATGGTATAAGTGACAAGGGTGAACTCTCACAACCTTTCAATGATTTGAATGCATACTTTTTTTAAGAAATAATTGTTGGATTTTTATTAATTATTATTTTTTTTTAATAATCATTATTTCATTTCATTAAATACTTTGTTTGAAATAAACTATTTACATATTATTATTATATATATATATTTAAAAATTATCTAGTGCAAATTTAAAAAAGTTGTAATTCGAAATGACTAATGGAAAAGCATACACCACACATTAGTTGTGGTAGATGGGGCTACCAAGACCCACCTAATACTGGACACCGCCTCGGCAACCGATTAATAAGCTTAGCCGTCACCATACGTGAACAAAATTAACTCATGCCTTTGTAAAGGCGATAGTACGCTTACGGTTATATAATTCACTAGCTAACATTGGACAAGTTCTGATCCCAACGTAGTGAACATATTTAGATGAACGCATTAAGGAGCTGTTTGATTTTAAATAAAAATAAAAATTTGATTGGTTGTTAATATATAATGATTATATATTAGCTAAAATTTAAAGAAAATTATTTTATAAATTTAATTTTAATCTCTTAGAGATAAATTATCAGTAAAAATAATATATTTATTAAAATAAATATTTTAATAATTGAAATATTATTAAAGCAATATTTGTTTAAAATTAATATATTTTGAAGATATTATAAATTTAAATTACATTTATTAATTTTATTAAATTTAAATTATTTAATTTGATAAAATTGAATTAAATTATTTTCATATTTCTTTTTAATTTTTTTATACTAAAGTTTAAAATATAAATAAAAACAAACAAACCCTTAACAATTAAGACTATATTTAAGTTAGGGCATTGGCATGTTCTAGACGGCAAACCGAACCGAACGGCAGCTCATGTCATCCAGAACCTCGTTTCGTAAGAGCTGACGTGGCCCACCAAAAGACAGTCCACAACAAATGGTAACGTGCCCACCGATTAGTCTCTGTAATGTAACCTTTTTTCTCCATGGGCATGTGAAGAGAGGAGATAAGGAACGAAAAGGCAAACGAAACGCTCAGCCCCTAGAGATTACCACTTGACTTTTCCTTATCCCCCGATGCGACGACCCACGGACCATCTTATCATCTCACCCCCTGATCAACGGCCCCAAAATAATCCCCCAACTGATCGTCCAATCTTAATAGCTTTTTGCTACCATCAGCATGATGCGCAATGGATTAGACCCGCACCATAGCTAATAAAAGAGAGGAAAGGAACAACATTTACTGGTAGTTCCGGTCTCCGGTTCACAACTTTATATACTCGGTGTTCTCTTCGTTTGGCAACAACTGCTGCTCTACTTGTACTGCTTCTGAGTCACACCCAACCCGAGAGCTTGAAGCTTCTATCTGTACAGAATCATGGGTAATGAAACTGTTTTGTTTCTTATTTTTTGTTGAATTTGATGTTTCAGTTGATTTTTTGAGTATTTGTTTTTATGGTTTTTAATGATTTTTTTATGTTGATATTGGCTTTCGATGTGCAGGAAAGGTGAAGATCGGGATCAACGGTACTGGATCTTACTTGCTTTGATCTTGTTAAACTTATATGATGATTTGATCATGGAGGATTGTGATCTGAAGTTTGTGTGACCGGGGAAATTTCAGGATTTGGAAGAATCGGAAGGTTGGTGGCTAGAGTAGCTCTCCAGAGAGACGATGTTGAACTTGTCGCTGTTAACGATCCTTTTATCAGCGTCGAATATATGGTATTTCTTGTTTTCTTACTCAATCTATGCGATTGATGAGAGTTTTCTTTTCTGGGTTTTTTTTTTTTTTTGTGTTTGGATCATGTTTTATAACATGTTGTCGGATTTGTGTAGACATATATGTTCAAGTATGATACAGTTCACGGTCAATGGAACCATCATGAGCTTAAGGTGAAGGATGAGAAGACCTTGCTCTTCGGTGAGAAACCTGTCACTGTCTTCGGGATTAGGTATGTTTAAGGATGTTGGTATTTTATGCTAAATGCTGGCCGACTGTTGTTAGTTAGTGTTTGATGGTTTTTTAGTAGTGGACTCTAGTATGGTGGAAGTTGGTGAATTGTTGATTGGTTTTTGTGTTTACTGTAGAAACCCGGAGGAGATTCCATGGAGTCAGACAGGAGCTGAGTATATTGTGGAATCAACAGGTGTTTTCACTGACAAGGACAAAGCTGCTGCTCACTTGAAGGTTGTTGGTTTTCTAATAAAGTTCCTTTTTGCTCATAAATTTTATTTTCTTGATAAGTTGTATGATCTTTGTAGTTCAAATGATGTTACTGCTCCTGTTTGTGAGAACCAGTATAGAAGGATCAGTTGCCTGAGACCCTATAGAGTTATCTTGTATAATCCTTATTTTTTTTACTTGATTTGCTTATCTGATTGATAGGGTGGTGCCAAGAAAGTTATCATATCAGCACCAAGCAAAGACGCCCCAATGTTTGTTATGGGTGTTAACGAGAAGGAATACAAACCAGAGCTAAACATCGTATCAAATGCTAGTTGCACGACCAACTGCCTTGCCCCTCTTGCCAAGGTTATACGAATATTCGATTGCATATAATTCTATTCATTGTTCTGTCCTCGCTCTCTAATTGGTGTATCTTGCTTATATGTTTCCAGGTTATTAATGACAGATTTGGCATTGTTGAGGGCCTGATGACCACAGTTCACTCTATTACTGGTGTGCTCTATTACCTATAGTTCTATATCTAGCTAGTTAGAAGCATATTTTCTTTGTGCTTATTGTACAATTTTATGTCGGAGTCAGCTACCCAGAAGACTGTTGATGGGCCTTCGATGAAGGACTGGAGAGGTGGAAGAGCTGCTTCATTCAACATTATTCCTAGCAGCACAGGAGCTGCCAAGGTAAGGATTTGATGGACAAATGAATGCTGGCTTAGTTTAACTCAACACTCAAAATTGCAGGTGTTCTGCTGTTTAATTATGGACATTCTTTATATTGAAGTTTCATTGTTTCTGATGACTCAGTAGTGTGAACATTCTTCAGTTTTTGCAGACTTCTCTTGAGATTGTTTTAATGTTTTAATGTTTGCTGACTCAGTATGTCTAACTCGGTATGATTTAATGTTTATTGCGTCTTGGTTCTCTTCCTCTGCAACAGGCTGTTGGGAAAGTGTTACCTGCCTTGAACGGAAAACTGACGGGAATGGCTTTCCGTGTTCCTACTGTTGATGTCTCTGTTGTTGATCTGACTGTGAGACTTGAGAAACCTGCTACCTACGATCAAATTAAAGCTGCTATTAAGTGAGTGATTATATATGTAAATCTATACATGTGTGTTTTCTCCTTTCCATACATGAGTCGAGAAGGTTATGGAAAGAGGTAGTTACTAGTTAGTTGAGCGGTATCCAATATCGATAATACCTGTATGGTCAAAGTGCGGGCACACACATACCCAAAAAAGATCATACTCGACTTGCAGTCATCATCGAACATTATATGCATTTTGTGCTTAATGATCTCTTCTATTCACAGGGAGGAATCTGAGGGATCGCTGAAGGGGATTTTGGGCTACACTGAAGATGATTTGGTTTCCACTGATTTCATTGGTGACAACAGGTAAGGATCTATCTCTTACTTTCTTTTCTTCAGTCCTTATGGGATGCTTGTATGTCAGCTGAACCACACCTGAAAGATGGGTTGAGAGGGCCTGAATTCTATCTTTTCAATTTTACAGGTCAAGTATCTTTGATGCAAAAGCTGGAATTTCTTTGAATGAGAAGTTTGTAAAGTTGATCTCATGGTACGACAATGAATGGGGTTACAGGTAAATTCCAACTTATATGAATATCCACATAATGAGTTCTGTATTCTGAATGTGCGTATCTTTTATATTCTTACAAAAGCATGGTGATACAATATGGCCTTGATATGTTGTATGATTTTGCAGCTATCGTGTGGTTGACTTGGTCAAGCATATGGCATCCACCCGGTAAGGTGACACCAATTCATGACTTGGGTCCTCTAAAATCCCGCCACACCGCACATCCCTACCTTTTCCTGCAGAGGTCTAAGTGGTCGGTCTTTTGTTTATGTTAATGTTAGTGTGAGGATCAATTAGAATAAAGAACTGTCAACAGAGAACAGCAGTATGATCCAAGAACTTTACCAGTATGGTCCTGTCTTCAGCTTTGAGTTGTGTGCCTGCTCTTGTGTACTGTTGACTACGAGGAAGTTTAGATTCCTCCCAACTCAATTATAATAGTTTTTGTCATGCGATAACATGTACCCTTTTCACTCCCCTTCGTTTCCTCTTCCTTCCATCTTTCCCCAAGTGGACAGAAACTAATGTTTATGTTAAACAACGCTTAAGGTTCCACGTTTGAACTCGTAAGATTTGTAACCTCGCAAAGGTAGGGTTTTAACCTAAAAATTCATGTGAACTGCACCGTTTTCTATTAACTTTGACATTAGCGCTCACTCATGTGAACTTACTGGAGATCTTTCAAATTTGGGGCATTCACGACTAGAATAATGAAAATCTGTGCTTAGCCCCAGCCGGTCAATTCAACATCCCCGGAATGACAACCCTACACGCGTTATGCTTTCCGTACCAGGACCGGTGGATCGGCTGCTCTGCTTTGTGGTCGGTATTGGTTGGATTATTAATTATATTTGGAGAATTAAATTTTAAAAAATGATTCTAAGTGGATATGTATAAAAGAAAATCCAACTTTTGATGTTATCTGTTTTGAAATAAAGTTAGTATAAATATTAATATTTTCAAATTCTGACGAAAACTTGAAATTTAAAATTTAAAAAGTACTTAGGTTGTAATAAAGATTAAATTAAATTAAAAAATTTTAAAAATAATTAAAAATGTTATCTTTATTTATTAAAAATTTAAAATTTATCGAAAAGTAAATTATTAAATAAAAATTAATTGATATATTTTTAATTTATAAAGATTTATGAGTTTATAAATTTTGGCTGTTTGATTTTTTAAATAAAAATTATTAAATTAAATAAAATTGAAAAAAATTATTTTATTTTTAAATTAGTTGAATCGGTTAAGTTTTAAAATACAAATAGATAAATTCTGATATAATATTTGTAAATTAATAATAATATAATATTAACAACTTTGTAAGAAAACAAGCAAAATTTTACAAATGCCTGAATCCTAAAGTCTACTATTTGATTATTTTTATGTTGTCCAGGGGTGGTTGGGAAAAATAGGAGTTCAACCAATTAAAGGCTTTCTTCATACGATCACCGTGAAGGCCAAGGTGGCCGGCGGGTAGACCAGTTATTCAAAAGGATCACGTGAAAGCTCCATTTGGGTAAACAACGCTCCAAACATTTAAACCTAATTAATTATATAAAGAATTTAATTTTGATTTTTTTAACGATTACTTCGTCAATAAATTTGGCATTTTATAAGGTGAGCGTTACAAAATTTGGCAATTATGGTCAAAAATTAGTATCTAATCCAGTGCCAGCTCTATTACCTACGTTTTTTTTTCACACCTTATTGTTCTTAGCAATGTTTTAAAAAATTAAAAGGGGAGTTGAACTGATAAAACAAGAAGTTTGATAGTTTATAAAGTTGTAACTATTGTCATAAAACTGATTAAAAATTAAATAAAATTAAATAATTTAAAATATGATTGAAAGAGAATGTCCTTATTTATTGAAAAAATTTAAAATTAAATTAAAAAAGAAATTATTAAACGAAAATTAATTAAATTATTTTAGTTTATAAAAACTTGTTAATTTATAAAAATTGACTAATTAATTAATAAACTAATTGATTTTTAATATCAAAAGTTACCAAAATAAATTAAACCGAAAAGTTGAACGGTTTAAAATTTTTACAGTTGAGTCGATTGTTTTTCAACTTTGAAAATTCTAATTATTACTTTTATTGTGTATTAAATAAAATATAAATTTATATATTTCAAATAAACTATTTAATATTCAATTTAATTATGACATGAGACCTTTTCACATGATGGAAAAAATAAGCATATTGTTCTTGTTAATAACCCTTAGGAAGGCATATCATCGTATTCACAGATTCCGACATCAAAACGGTCTCATATGTGCTCAAAGTTGCAGATTCTGACATTAAAAGTCTCGTTCTTGTTTCCTCTTTTTTACGTCTTCTCGCTTGTTTTCTGTGAGTCAAAACTAAAACTTGGAAAAAAGTAACCGTGGAAATTTATTACCTGAACCTGTGATTGACTACTGTTCGTTTTCTAGTCAATGGCGATCCCAAAATTGAATGAGTGAGTTAAAATGTTTTTATTAAGGTTGTAATTACTGTGCTGTACGATGTTAACAGCTTCCATGTTTCAAATTTTCCTCCAGGTTCCATTTGTCCGCCATATCCTCTCTACTTTAATACACACTAAATCTGTAACCCCATCACTCTATGTCTAGAACTTGGCTTTGAATTCACATTAATTACCTGAGAAATTGTCGATTTCTGTTATGTGGGTTTTATATGTTTTGCAAAAAGATGCAAAATGTTCTTTCGTGTCTTTTAAGGTTGTTTCTTGTTAGCATTGTTGTTGTTGTTGTTGGGCTATTTTCAAAATGGCGACTTCGGCCTTTAAATCGACGACCAGAAGGACGCCTATCGGAAAATCCTCCACCGGCGGCTCAGATGACTCCTCCCCCTCCACCCAGAAGAGCTCGGCCTCCTCTCACCGGCGTTCAAGGAGTCTCAGCCGTTTCTCCCGCCCTCTTCCGGCGAACTTCGACGAGTTCTCCGACGAAACTCCTGCGCCTTCCAGAGGGAGGTTCGTCAACAAGGTGAGGGGTTCCTTGTTGCCGGAGGTTAGCCTCGATGACCTCGGTGCTACGTTTTTTGAATCCGGTGATCGAGGCCAGTCGGGTGCGAAGTTTCACGACGTCGGCTCTGGTGATCAGTCGCAGAGGAGAGGGAGGTCGGTTTCGAGGAGAATTGGTGACGGGAAGGGTAATGACGGGAATTTTAGTGGAGGAAGGGTGAATCCAGAAAGTGACTTGAGGAGGAGGCGCTCAGTTTCTGTGGTTCGCTACCAAATTAGCGATTCAGAGGTGAGGATTTTACCTGACAAGGTTTCCAATTTCCATTTTTGAAGCATCATTGTTCTGTGGTATGTATGTACCTTGATCAAGGTTTTAAATTGTGGACCGTGATTTATAATATTCACTGACGATTTCGAAAGATGCGGATACAATTATGACAAATCACAATAACAGTCTGGACCGCAATCTCAATATTGCAGTCACGGACTGCAATTTAAAACCATAACTGTGATATAATATGTATAAGCCCCGTAATTTGGAAATTGGGATTGGACATAACTGTTGTTTTTGTCCTAATCCACTGGAAGTTGATCATACTGCGATCAAAAGGGGATGATTGGTTGTTTTCTGAAGTTGATGCAAACCTTTTCTGCCTTTGGTAGTGTAAAAGTGGGTAACTTTAATGACAAGATAGCTTTTTGATGAGGGCCCTTCAAGAACATAGTTTTATTAACAAATAAAAAAGTTTACCAAAAGTATCCACCATCATTTTGGATGCTTGGGTTTATCTTTTTGTTCCTCTTATCATTTTACTTTTTCCAACTTATACCGGATAGATCTGGTAGTAGTACTAAATTGGTTTGTTTTAAAATAACATTAATAAGCATTCTGGATATTGGACTGCTGTGCTTAACGTGGTTAGAATACTGGTTGAGAAGGCTATTCCTATCTGAGGTTGCTATAAAATATTTCTCTAAATTTGATAGAGAACAGTTAGAAGTTCCTTTGCAACTGTTGCATTTCTAGTAATTTTACTGTCAAAGCACTTCCAGTAATTCCATTAATCCTTGCATTGGGATCAATCCCTTAGTGGGCAAGACCGTTGTAATCGAGTTTCTATGGGCCATTTCTCTTCCCATTTTCTGAAATTTGTTCACAGATTAGTCACTCTACATTCTTGTAATCTTGTTATATCGGGAGATATATATTGGATTCTTTGTAAACATTATTACTTTCCAAAATGACAGAGTGATCCAGATCAATTTCATAACTCTGGCAAGCATGCAAGTTTGAAGGATTTTTCTGGTGGAACAAAGCAGTCCCTAGCAGATAAGACAGCATCATCGAATCATTTACGAGGACTTAGGAGGTCTATGAGCCAAAAAGAATTGAAGCATCATGATGGATACTCTGTAAGACTGACCATCTGTTTGACTGATATGGATTAGTGAACTTATTGTTTATTTGGGAAGAAGTCACTTGCACTTTTTGTGTGAGAGGATATGCATAAGTGTCAATTTTACGTTGAAGTTCTTGTCTGGATTGCTTGACAAAATGAATTTCTTTGTTCCTTTCAGAGCCATTCATCAGTCCTAACTGACGATGAAGGGAGGGACGACTCCAGAAATAATGTGATTGACAGAACAATACAGGCAGTTTATGCACAGGAAAAGGTGGATCTTCATTTGTATAATCGATTGTTAAACTGTGGCATTACTGGAATATGTTCCCTTTTATGTTGTCTTGTATATTAATGGTTCAATCCTTCCATTCCACCCCTAACGCAATTCTCTTTGTTTCTTCTACTCACTGCCACACTTTATCGTTCAGGCAAATCATTTGAATGGTAAAAACATTTATGAATCAATGAAAAAAGAACTCAGGAATGCTGTAGAAGAGATCAAATTGGAACTTGAGCAGGTATGTAGTTGTGTATCTTATGAACAACTTAATATCTACATGCTCCTGTTACATGTACAAAATCGGGTGCATCCTTTCTTGCTTTTTCTGAAACATGCTGGTACTCCTTCCAACTAGTGCAGGCAATGGTCAAAAATGGTGCTACTGTTTTAGCAGTTGATGGCAAACTTCAATCCCAAAATTCTTCTGTTAGGAGTTATGTATCACAGATGGAGCAGGTATGCATAGACAAATTATTGTTTTATCTGTTGCTCCTCTAAATCATGATCTGATAGTTTAGGAATATCTTTCTGAACCTATGAAGAGATTATCCTCACAATTATCCTTTTCCAGCCTATTGTTTTTGCTTCTTCCATGCACACGCAGCTTTTGCTTGTTTATCTTTTGTTAGTTCTTTGGAGTCGGCCAAAATGCTTGTCAAGGAAGTACTGGTTGCTAATTGCTAGCCATCAATGAAAATGACGGTATCTTGGTAAATTTGTTCCGTCTAGTAATAACTTCTGCTTGTTTCTGTGATTATTTCTACTTTAATCTACAGTCAGAAAAGAGGAAACAAGATTTATTAGCAGAAGTATTGTTGGAGGAACAACGCAGTAGGGAGCTTTCAAACTTTGTCAAGGAACTAGTTCCTGATATAAAGAACACAGATGTAGAAAAGCCGTCACGAACCAGAAAGGTACAAGTCAAGATTTGCTCTTGATATGAAAATGTTCTTCTGTTTCTTCATTTTAATCTAATGTTTCTCATTATTTTATTTTTGAACAAGTTCTAGAAAAAATTTTGGTTGATATATTAAGAATTTTTGTATGAATGAACTTCCAGAGGAGTAATGACCGGACGAGGATGTCTAAGCGATTAACTGAGGAGGCAGAGCGATATATTGAAGATTTCATTTCTAATGTTGAAGATACTGACATTTCATCTTTAGATGGGGAACGAAGTGATACAAGTTCAACTTTAGGTGGATCTATAAAGACCGAAAGTCTGCAAACTCCAGTAATGTCCAAGTGTCTTTCTGTTGAAATGGATGGAGTTGTCCTTCCATGGCTAAAATGGGAGACTTCTAATGATCCTTCTCCTTTATCATGCCACATTACGGAGCCAAAAGCAACTCCAAAGGCCCGAAATTTATGGGATACAGCTCAGGTAACTTCTTGACTTCTTTTCCTTGAAAAGAATATGAGACCTCAAACGAATTAGATTACTCTTGATTCATGCTACTCATCACATTTACATGTCAGTTTCTTTCTTTAACCTCTCTCCTTGGTTAACCCAATTCCTACGAAATCTAAGAAAGTCCCGCTGCCTAATTTTTTCTGTGGTTTTCATGTTCAGCTATGTTACTAAAGTTATATTCCTCATGCAGGCTTCAGAAGATTTATGTAATCTATCGGTCAGCAGCCGAGGGAGTTGGACCCCAGGAATTCCAGATGATCATTCCAGCAACACTGGTCGGAATTTGGGAAGTAAATTCCGAGACTATGAGTTCTCGACGCAAGGGTCAAGGTCAAAGATTGACATCAATGAATACCTGAACCGTCAAAGTGATGAAGATTTTCTCTTTGAGAGATGGAACCAACAACAGAGAATTCATTCAGGCAGTATCGTGCTTTGTAACCAAATGCTTTTCTAGTTCAGACTTCTTTTCCTGGATTGTAAGCCACATTCATTTATCTCGGTAAAACGTTCAGATCTACATCTACTAGCTCTTAGGTGTCATTCAGGAGCCCTGCATGACAAATAGCTTGGCCATGCGACGCATTGTTGTTATCCTTCCTGGAATGAATTCTATCCCAAGCCCTATCAGATATCTACCAAATTTCTCAACATAAATCTTAATGTTGGAAGATGTCAAAGTTGATAAGGTGAAATACCTCAATGACTTTCCAATCACCAAATCCAGGAATGCAAAATGGGGGTAATCTAGTTTTCAAAATGTCACTGACATTGTTGGTGATAGAAAAACTGAATCCTCTACACGTTCTCCCATATTGGTGACAATTTGCACACAGAACTGAAATGGTTTTATTGCTATTCCTAAACATTCGCTCAAAATGATCCAAGTTTTATCAGCCAGGACCCTGTTTATAACGAGCGTTGATAAGTTTGATGTTAATAGTTCAAACTCCTAAAAGACGTCAAGAAAATGAAATCTTTTAGAGAGTGTATGCATCTACTTGAACTACCCCGGCCAGAGAATATAGAATTAGAGGGACTAAGTAATACATAACATTACGACTGGAAGCCAATAGAGATAACAATAAATCAAAAAAAAATTATATAACCTGAAAATTTCAATTAAACCCGGACCCAGATAACTATTTTTGCTTGAACTGGGCCCACTAGACTAGATCCATCCTCAATTATAAACCAAATCCAAAATTCAGTTATACCTGTTGAACTTTAAATCATTTGTCATTCTTAAAAACCATGCTATAACAGTCCCAACATACACTTGGTTTTGATTAATGGGAGAAACCAGAAACTCATAGACGCCATCCAGCAACGATTGCTTATAGAAACCCAAGGAAGCAAAGAAAAAGAAAGGCCCAAAATGGTACAGACAAAGATGGTAGTGAGGAGAGTGAACAAGACACGATTTTGGCACATCACCTCTCTTTTGCGTTGTATTCTTAATGCCAATCCTAGTTGAGGAAATGGGGTATATTCAACGTATATTGACTGCACTAAAGTCCGTGGATTTCATACAAGTACGAGACACTCATTCCTATAAACTCTCAAGATTCATGTACACCAATACCCCACAACCCTTACTCCCCCCTAACATTTCTCTGTCTCTACCTCAGTGAAGCCTTCGTAACACCAATTGATACAACCTAAAAGTTTCCTTTTTACATACAAATGAAGAAGATGAGCAAAATTCCAGGACCAAAGAGCCCACGTGCCATATCCCACATCAAGGTCGGAAATTAACACCAGAACATATAACCAACTTACCCACAACTTATCCACTGATAGGTCACATTTTCTTGCTCAAGGTTTTTCAATTTTTCTCAAGGTTCTTTGCATCCACAGTTAGAAAGGATTAACGCCAGCTGAACAGTTGGGATACGGTACCATGATGCACTCTTAAGGTTCTCAGTAGTACCATTTTCACAATAGCTTTCAAAGAACCAAAGTAAAATTGATCTCATCAATCAATTTCGCCTTCCTCGACGTCTTTCACGGAATCAGGAACACTATGGACAGGCTCAACTTCTTCCTCTTCCTCCTCATCATCTGCCTTCATGTATAATCCTAGCTGTTCCAATGGATTATTAGTCCCTTGAAGCTTGAAACTACCGAGACCATTTGGAGAATGATCTGAGCTTGTCTCCTCCATAAAGCTTGGTGCCTGCTCATTTTGAGCTGTCCTAAACATTTCAAAATCTTCCATGAAACGGCTGTTCTCATTGATATCAACACTTTTTTCCATCTGCATACAACCAGAAGAACTGAGTTGAAATAACAAAAAGGTCTGAAGTAGACATTTGCTTTATTGATATCTCCACCTCACCTCTAGCAAGGCCTGACGGGCAGCTTCTCTTTCCAGTTCTCTCTTCTTTCTAGCTTCAGCAGCAGCTGCAGCTTCAGCTTTCCTCCGGGCCTCTTCTGCAGCCTTGGCTTCGGCTTGTAATCGTGCTTTTTCTGATATGAAATATTAATTGATAATGTTTTAAACATCCAAAATGTCAAAACAAATCAGAATCAGAACTGGGCAATGCAAGACCTTCTTTTTGCCGTCTTTCAAGCTCCTCCCTCTCCATTCGAAGTTTCTCAGGGTCCCGCTTGTCACCCTGAACGGAAAAATGTCAACTTCCAAGAAGATTAGATCCCTAGCCTCAAAATGTAAAACTCTGAAAAAGATTAGATTCCAGAAGACTTGCAGGTGATAAAGGAGATGAAATGTAAAACTTTGCACAATAAAGGATATAAAAATCATTTTTAGCATTGCAAGGAACAACCTTCTCAAGTGCCTTTTCTCGAGCTTTGAGAATAGTGTCTGCAAAACGGTTCTTCAATAAGGCTGCGCGATAAAGTTTTTCTGGGGAGACCTGCCTCTCGGGTGGAGCACTCTCCCCTATAATAGTATTCCCTCACTAGTGAGACAATTCCTCAAAGGAAATAGCAGTCAATCTTCTAGTTATGCTTACCATCTTGATGGTCATCTATCTCCATAGCAATTGGCTTACACTGGGAATTCACGATATCTTGAGGCAACCAATTGATAGATTCTAGACAAGGAAAGGAACTAATCAGGATTAATCCTCAAAGTAGAAGGGTAATTAATCCTCAAAGTAGAAGGGTAAAATAAGGAAAGGTTGAAAACGCAAATAATATCTTGTCACAGTCTTGGAAGTCTAGAAAACTCACGTTTTCCTAAATCTAAATCTCCAAGATCATTTCCCTTCTGTTCATCAATTTCTCCAGATCCCACTTTATCCTAAAACAAGAGAAAAATATTAGCTTAAACTCAATTAAGCAATATGGGCAGAAGGCAAGGAGGCCTGAGACATTATAACATTGCAGTTCAATCCCCTCAGTGACCTGGCATCCATTTTTAGCATAATCTACCATATTATCAACTATCTTACATAGTACGTCAAAGCATTCATATACCTCAATAGGTTGAGAAGGAACTGAAGCTTTAGCTACATCTAAATCACTGCCAGATGAAGTCCCAGATTCTGAATCTGAAAAACAAATAATGCAAAAACCATCAAAAGATTTCCTCACAATTCAAGGAATCAGTTTAAGCAAGAACTAAAGTGCTAACTCCTCTGCAACCAAATGAGCCAAGCCCTCAACATCTGACAATTTAATTACGAGCCCCTATTGAAAGAACAACCATATATTTAAGCCTAAGAGTACAAACAAAAGCAAGAGGATTAAATCCCCTATTGAAGACAGAAGAAAAACCCTTCAGATGTTAACCGTAATGGACCATATGAAGCCATTTTCCAGGAAAAAGGATAACAATTAGGCTTCCCAAATTACACCACGATACAATTAGATGTAAACATGAATGTTAAAAAAGCAATAATTCCACCACATAATAAATTTGGCACATCTTTTTCCAACCTAACAGAACTGTTGTGAAAATAACAAGAGCATATTTGCCATAAAGTAACATGCTACAGACTAAACCACAATCCTCCCATCCATTTGAATCCCATGTCACGTTTTCATTGATGTAAGCAATATGACATGAGAATACACAGTTATTGAGCAAGTACTACCACTGGATGAAGAGCCTGATCCACTACTTGAGCTACTTGAACTGCTGCATTTACTGTTTTTGTGGCCGGCTTCTTCCTTTATCTCTGCTGGTGGGTAACTTGAAATGGGGGGATCATTTCCACCAACAATATCTATATCTTCATCAGCAGGAACATTGCCTGAAAAGCATTAAAGTTTTCAAACTTGAAGTAGACTGCCATACTCGAAGCATGTTATGCATCAATCTGGACTTGAATTACCTTTACATGGCTGCAATGATGAATTGCTGAACCCCGACTCATTAGGAAGCTGATCAAGGAAACCTCACAGCAATCAGTTTCATACACAGGAGCATTGCACAGTAACAACTCGTATAAGCCATAGAGGAAATTTTTTTCCAACAACAAAATGGAAATAAATATGGAAAATGGAAGTAGGAATAAGCATACCTCCATTTCACATGGTTCTCCTTTACCCTGGTTTTTCTGCTTCTGAATCAAAAAGTCATCTAGAAGCGTTCGCAATTTGAACAAAGTATCATTACTAAGAGCATCAATATCAATCTCAATCTCATCCTCGCCAGTCTGGTCAGCACCATAACAATGCTCTTTCAGGAAGTCAATAATGTTTTCAGGCAATTCACCCAGTAATTTTTCCAATTCAGTACTCAGTTTGTGCTTTTGTTCAGTAGTCATGTCATGCCTAACAGCCTCCAAGATATGCTCTTTGTCACAGTGCAAAGTCGTCTTCTTTTTTGAAGGTGGCATTTCTTCGATTGTTTCTACATGAGCACCAGTTGCCGGAAGCACTGACTCCACATCTGTGACAAGAGGCAGCTTCTTCTCTATCGCTTTCCATCTCACTTCAAAATACTTACTAAGTGTCTCAGCCATGACATGCACATGATTTCCAGGCGGATTGTACTTCAATGCATTTGAAAAGGTCAGTCTGACATCAGCAACAAACCCCATTGGATTTGAATAGTGACCTGAAGCAAGTTTACTCTTCATAGTTCCAAAATCCATTGGATGTTTGATAACTGTGAAATAATCAGGTATGTTCAACTTCACTGGATCAACAGGTTCATTGAAAATATAACCATATTGATGGGTCATCAAGCGTTTCAACAATGATTCACATTGTTTCATCAACATAGCATTTGATGTACTAACTGGTGCAGCAGGTTTTGTTTGTTCAATTCGAGCAGAGGTACCCTTTTTTGTTTTAGAGCCATTGCGACCTGGAGGAGCCCGTTTTTTAGTATGTGGAACTGATGCATCTGATGATCTATTTAATTTTTCTATTGGTGGCCTCTTTTGGCCATCACTACAACTGCGAATATCACTAGATGGTGACAACAAATCTGACTGTGTACTCAAAGAAACCACACTCTTCTGAAGAGACCTAATCTGTTCAAGTTCAAACTTCAACCTGAGTTTTAAATCCTTCCGCTCTGACCTTGACATCTTTGACAATGAAAGAACTTGCATTGGGATTAAACTATCATAACCATCTGTGTTCAGACTAATACATTTTCTCTTGGGGGCACAGGAATCCTCAGATGCTGTCATCTCTGTGTCAACTCGTCCAGAGCTCCCAAATCCCTCAGATTCGCCCATGGTCTCAACTACATGCTGATAACTAGAGGGATGTCCTTGGAAATGCTTCCATGATTTCCCCATTGGTTGTGAAAGCCAACCCTTCTTTGATTCCTTCTGTCCGACAAAGTCTATAGGAACAGTTGGTGCCATAAGGTTAATCCCCAATAACTGCACATATCAACTACGACGGCCACTGTTTATCCCTTTACTTCTATTCTGAGATTCCAGACGCCAAAAGGTCCAAACTCATTAGAATGCTAAGTTACCGGTTCAGAAAACCACCCAATTACTCGGATTCTTTAAAGTTTGCGCAACGAGACCAGAGGAGTGATAATATGTTTGAAACACAAGTCAAAGTTCCTTCTCTTGCAGATTTAACGCCAAATCCAAAGGTTTCATTTAACTTGGTAGACCTTCTTTGTGTATTATCCAGCAAGAAATAAAAAATTCAGGACCTTATGTGCCGCTATTACAAATATATCAACAATTCCACGGCCATTTATATCATAGAAAGCTCTACCAATGCCCTAGCACCGGAAAGTTCGCAGATTCTATTCAACCCTAAATGCAAAAGAATCGCTTTGTTTTCTCTTTATTGTACTAAAACTCTTCAAGAATCCTTCTTAATCGAGAAAAATAACCAAAGATCACGTATAAATACTTACTAGAAGAAATACCCTAAGCTCCCTTCTAGCCAAAAACAAACCCCCAGAAACTGAAAACCCTAGATCGAATCGAAGCTAAATAAGCGCATCGACATGAACAGCAACAACCAAGAAACGACGTCCCATTAAACCCTAAAACATCTGAAGTTTATCCTCCAGAAGCAAATCCAATTCCTATACAAAACCTGGATCTCGCTCATCAAGCCCTTTGATATGCAGAAACCTCTAGAAAATTGTAGAGAAAACCCTCGTCGCCTTTTTTTTTTTTTTCCCTTCGCCGAGAACGATAGGAGAGAAGGGACGACAAAAGAAGAGAGAGGAAGGTGCAGCCTGTGTGATTCCTGGGCTAGATCGATCCTCTACTTAAAGGCCCAGTCTGCCTCAAGGAGCGCCGTCATTAAAGCGATCCAAGCCGTATATCACCTCTCATGTTAATCCTACGGTTGAAATCAAACTATCCTTCATCACAGTCGCTTTCAACATCTGACGGCTGTCGTTATTCCCTTCCAATCGACTTAGATCTTGTTGGATTTAATTAAAGCTTGTACAATATTTAAAAACCTCAAACGGGTTCCTTACTCTCTCTCGAGTGGATAAAAGGCTCTATTCGCCTTGTATCTGACTAACGTGTCGGGCCAGTGGACAACTTGATACGATTAGCGAATGGAAGAGCGCGTGAGTGTTTTTGACTGAAGGACAGGAGAATGGATGTTAATTAGACGACTGGCTTTTGGAACCACGTGTCTCGATTGACTGTTTTGCTGACATGTGAGGCAGCTCGTGGTTGGGTTTCAGTAAGTCAAGCATCTGGGTGAAATAATTGTTAAATTTGACGTGGCATTGTAGCACCTCTATCATTATTCTTTTTTTTTTCTCTTTTTTTATTATTTTATTTTTCATTTTTTAATTTTTAATTTTTGATTTTCTTATTTAAACAATATTTTAATATTTTTATTATATTTATATTTAAGTAATTATAACTTTATAATAATTTTAAAGTTTAATCTCATATTTATAGATATTTTCATTATATATTTATAACTTTATAATTATTTACTTATGAATAAATATTTTAAATAAAAAATTTTAAAAATATTCATTAGAAAACATTAAATAAGTAAACTACAAATATATTTATATTAATAGTCAAATAACATAATAAATACAAACAAAGATAAATTAAATTAAAACACACATACATGAATATTAATACTCAAGCAGTATAATTAAATAACAAAATACAAGTAAAATATAATTAATTACTAATACAAAATCGAAAAATTTATGAAATTCAATAATATTTGATATTACGTAATTATATTGTCATTTACTATAATTAAATAATATAAAATAGTGCAATATATCTCACTATTATTTCAGTCAAAATTATCAAATAACAAACTATAGTTTAATTGAAATTTTATTACTCATTATTTATTATTTATTAACATAAAAATATAACAATAATAATATTGTGAATAAAAATATATGCAAAAAAGAAAAGTCAGGTTAATTTTATAAAGTAATTTTAATAATCATTAATGAAAGCCAAAAAAATATGCAGAAAATATTCCTTTTTAGTGTGAAAAATAAAGTTATGGATTGGAGTGAAAATTACTATAGTATCTCTAAAATAAAGGAAACTTTACTATATTTTAGAGGAACTGGTTGGAGATGACTTTAGAAGAAGTCAATATATATTATTTGAATATACTTAAAATTTCAAAAAGAAAAATAAATGTTGGCATCATTGTTGCGAATAGTATATCGAACTTGGTATCGAATTGGATTTTGATACAATACTGTAGTTTACTAGTATTGTTTCAAATAATTTTTAAAATTTATAACATAGTCCCTAAAGTTTTTTAAAAATTACAAAATAGTCCATTTTCATATTATACAGTTATACTGTATAATTTATAAGTTTACATCAACCATGTTTTCAAAAATCATAATAATAAATAATAATCACAATTAATACGAAATAACAATAATTTTTAGATATTTTACATATAAATAATAACCACAATTAATATGAAAAAAGACAATTATTATCATACAAGTATAAAATTAAGAAAAATACAACATATTTGAAATGTTACAATTTTATCATATGATAAATAATAATTACATTGAAACATCAAATAAAAATAACAAAAAACATTTTTAACTTTCCAATTATTACAATTTACAAAAAGAATTCATGATAAGAAAACAACCAATTAGAAATGAAACTTAAAAAAATATTTAATTTACTATTAATAAAATGTAATATTTAATTATTTAATATATTAATTATTAATAAGAATTTAAACAATTTTAATTTAATATTATATATTTAATTAATTAAATTTAATTATTAATAAAGTTTTAAATAACTTAATTTAAATTAAACTTGTAAAATTAATTATTATATTATTAAAAATGATAAATTTTAAATAAAATTTGATTTAACAATTAAAATATATTTAAAAATAAATATTAGTTTAAAAATAATAAAATTTAAATTATTATTTTTAAAATAAAATATTTTTTATTAATATTTAGCAAAAAATATTATAAAAATTGAAAATAATTTAATTAAAAATAATTTAATTTAAAGTTATTTAATGTATAATTAATATGAGCAATAAAAATATTAATTTTATTTTAAAAATTAAAATGAAAAAATCACAATAAAAATTGAAATAAATAGTTTATTAAAAAATTGTTTGAATAGGGAAGGAGGGGGACGTGGGAGGGAAAGATTTTTGAAAATTTGTAAAAATTTTGCAAAAAAATCTTCTATTTTTTAAAATTCACGGCATTGGCTGGTATTTTTAAACATAATTCTATACCATTTTTTAGCCATTACGGTATGCTCTAATCGGTATAGTACAGAATTATGAACAGTGGTTGGCATGAAGGGTTCGGTTTTTAGAGAAATTAGCAACATTCAAAAAACCAGATCGGATGTTAAATTAATAAGACAAGAAATTTAATGTTTAAAATATTCAATTAATATCATATTGTCATAAAATCAGCTAAAAATTGAATAAAATTAAATAATTTAAAATATAATTAAAAGAGATTGTTCATATCTATCAAATAATTTAAAGCTTAATTAAACGGGAATTATTAAATAAAAATTAATTGATTCATTTTGATTTATAAGAATTTATTAATTTACAAAAATTAATCGATAAATTAATAAATTGATATGTTTTTAACAATAAAAGTTATTAAAGTAAATTCAACTAAAAAGTTATATAATTTAAGACTTTACAGTTAAACTAATTACATCGGTTGAGGAATTTTTTAATAATTTAATAGAATAAATATCATATCTTCATATCTCTTTTTAATTCGAGATGACTCCAATTATACGAGCATATTTCTTTCGGAAATAAGTTAATTTACATCTTAATACATAATTAAAATGAAATTATTCAAATCATTCAATAAATTTTTATTTATCAAATTAAAATTCATCAATTTTTAATTATTTTTAACATTAATCAAAGAGTTTGAAGGAGGTTAATAAAAAATTGAATAAATCTAAATAAATTTATATACCTTCATATATACTCTTTATCTCAATTTAAAAGTTAAATTTAATGAATTATAAACCATATTTTTTATATACCTCTTTTTAACTTTATTTCTTTTTGATATAAAATAATTACTATTTATAAGATATGAAAGTAATTTTAAAACGAAAGTAAAGATAAATTTGGTGGATTATTATTTTGTATAAAGTGATATCATAATTAATTTATATCCATTCTTTAAAACTATAAATTTTGCATTTTTATAGTACACTCCAGCCCAGTTTCATTGGTTTGGGCCCAAGTAGAGCCCAGTTAATAAGACAAAGGGTCCCCTGGTTACACTCCTCTAAAGTATTTATTCGTAATGTATCTGTGATTGATTCAGAAAAAAAAAAAATATATATATATATATACTGAAAATAAAACAAACATATTTTACACTAAATTTATATGTTTTATGTATCAGCCATTTAATTTTTAAATTTTAGCTTTTTTCAAAAAATACTTTATTTAATTGTTAATTTTAATGTAATTTATTACGCACAATAATTATATATTAAATAAAATTTAAAAATAATAGTTTTATTTTAATATCTTATATAATATTTATTAATAAATTTTAATAAAAATCATTTTATTTTATGAAATAAATAAATTTTAAACATATTGAAATTATTAAACCAATCTTATTTAGAATTTATATATTTTAAAAACATTTTTAATTTAATTATATTTATTAATAATTATTAAATTATATATATTTTAATTATATTTATTAAATAATTAAATAAAATGTATTTAATTTATATTAAATTAAATTATAAAATCTAGAATCATAGAATAAAAATCATTTTTTAATTTTTATAAATTTTAAAACTGAAAAAAATAATAATTAATATAAAGCTGAGGACTAAAGAGTCAGGTGGAGGGTAATCAAACATTCCTTGATTCGGGATAATGCAACGCATGTCATCAGTACCTACATACATTGAAAACCGAACCTGACATATCATAGCTTTAAATGTGTTTGGTTGATGAGTTTAGGAAGTAACTAATAAGTAAAGAATAAAAAGTGAATGATTAGCTGATTATTATTATAGGGATAATAATTTGGTACCTTATTTTTAAAAACATTTTCATACTTTTTATTTAATAGGGGAATAAATTTTATTTTTAATAATTTTTTTAAAAATATTTTTAATACTAATTAATTAAATATAATTAATTTTAGTAATTACAATTAATTAAAATAATATAATTGCATTACATTATAATCAATTAAAATACAATTAATTAAATACTATAACAAATATAATTACTTATATTAAATATAATTAATTAAAATAAATTAATAAATTACAATATAAAAATAATATAATAAATTAATTAATTATAATTAATTACAATATAAAAATAATGTAATTAATTAATTATAATTCATTAAATTATTATTATTTATTTATTAAAATATAATTAACTAATTAAAATGTAACTATTTATTAATTAAAATATTATAATTAATTAAATTAAATATAATTAATTAAAATATTATTCATTTGTTAATTAAAATTTTAATTAATTAATTATAATATAATTAATTAAAATATTATTATTTATGTATTAATATAAAAATAATTAATTAATTATAATATAATTAATTAAAATATAACTCATTCATTCGTTAAGTAATTAAATATTATAATTAATTAATTAAAATATAATAAAATTTTATTTTTTAAATATTTTATAATAAAATTTTATTTATATTAAGAACCAATAATAATCATTCCTCCTCCTCCTCCCTGTTCATTCTTATTTCTATTATACGAATAAACTTCCCTTTAAATTTCGATTGCGAGTGTTCAAATCCATAATTTATGGTGCAACAATAGTTCATATCCAAGCGATTGGATGTTTACACAAGATAGTACAGATAAACGGTGGATGAACAACTCAGGTTTTAGAAGAATTCACAATTTTGAGGTTATCTTGATGATATCCGACAGTATGTCGTAAGAAACCTCGTAGTTACTCAATAGTTTAAGCTAATGTTATGCATATACGTTGACGACAAAGATTTTCTTACGATTATGCTTTTTGTTTTTACCGGCCCAAGCACAGGGCGGCTTTGACGTCCAGCCGCCACGCATAACCGCCGCCCTCCATTCTCCAAACGTCGCAGGGCACGGTGGTCGAGCTCCTCATCTCCTTCCCATTACCATTCACGCACGTGCTCTGATACTCCAACCTAACCCGACAAGTGAACGCACGTTGGCCGGCAAGGGTCATCGCCGCTGGAAGTAGTCTCTCCTTCATCACTAGCCACGACGTCACTTGTACTCCGTCTACTCCACCATCGTCGTCTTCATCGTCGGCGGCGGTAGTGCTGTGACTCACCATTTTCCTATACGGCTTGTTGGTCCACGTAACCCTCCCAAACCCATCGGATATCAGCCCTGGACACGTGTCCCTCTCCAGATTCCTCCTCTTCTCTTCGTCCGTATGCCCTAATCCATCCTCGTCCACCCATGTGTCCGTCACGCATTCCACTGTCAAACACGAGCCCACAACTTTACTCACGTGAGGCATAACCACCGTCCGATCTGCCGATAATTCATATAACAACATCTTAACATCATGATCAACATCCTCCTCATGGCCTCCAAAACTCAGCCACGTCGGCACGTTCTGCTTCGCCGGAAATCCTTCCTCACCTTTCCAATCAGAACTCTCCGGAAGAAGAGGCAGAGTCACCACTTCATCCACCTTCTCTCCACACGAAACCTTCCGTTTTCTGGTGCATGACTTCTTACCGTTATTAACATTCGTGTTTCTGAACCTTCTCTTACCTCTGCACGACTTGGAACCGAACTCACTCCCCTCCGATGGCGAAGCAACCGACGGTGTCGAGCTAGGGTTCGCCGGTTTGGGGGCGATGGGACGAAATCTCAGCATTATCCGGTCCACTTTCGACATGTTGTACGTATCACCACCGCCGCCGCCACCATACCTAGATATACAGCAACCCCCTCGACCATCCATCTGATCCCTCTCAAGCTTTCTCTCTCTACACCTCTACAAGAACGGAACTATCGCTCTTACCATCTCCTCGTGTCCTTTCTTGAGTTTTGAAGGCTGCAACGATGAGGTACGGGAATGGTACTTATAAGAACTATAGGTTGATGGCTGACACGCGTAGGAACGGTGGGCTAAGTGGCGGTGGCGGGTCTAGTGGGCCCAGTAACTTGGTGGGGTCTACTGGATCAGCCAAGGAGGAGACGATAGGTGTCGAGTCTAACTCCAAAAGGTAGGTACTTACGTACGTTGGTATGGGGTATGGTGCAGTGTATAGTGTTTAGGGAACAATTTTGTCGAGCTAATTGATATAGTTCGAGAATGAGGGAGACGTGGACCAATGGGGATTGGATAGGAATGAAGAAAATTAAAAGCATTGAAGGGTCTTTCCACGATTGGTAGGGGAAGATTGCTCCACGTGGACGGTCGACGTTGACAATGATATCCCAAGTCTATACTCTTCCGACGTCATCTCGAGGTAGGAAGATTTAATATGTTTTTGTCTCTTTTGCTAACATGGACTTAGTCACCAAAAGATTACAATTTCAAGTTACGACCAAGTTCGAGATATAGAAATAATCTTTGTAAAATATAAAGAAAAGTTATATATAATTAAAGACTTTCTCTTAATCTCGCAAAGCGGGGAAGGTTATAAGTTAATAGCTTTCTGAAAAATATCAAATAGTTTAAAGTTATTAAAAATTATAACTTTGAAAATTTATAAAAAAATCAATAAAATTTCTATTAAAATAATTAATAATAAAATACAAGAACACACATGAATTAATAAAAAATTATTGATGTATTATGATTCATCTTGTTTGTTAAAAAAATGATTAGGTATTGAGTGAGAAATTGTATATAAGTGTTGAAATAGTTTTTGAAAATTACTCAATCAAGTCATCCATTTCTTATTGATTTATATGCCTTCTAATTAATTATATGTTAATTATTTTAATGAAAATTTCATGTAAAACATTTTATAAAAATAAGAATATAATTTTTATATAATTTAAAATTTGAAGAGTTTTAAAAATGTTAAATTATCAATGTTTTAAAAACCAAACCAAAAATTAAATAGGTAAGATAAGAGGTTGAAGGTTTAAAACATTCAATCGGTATTAGACTGTCGATTGAATAAAATTAAAGAATTTAAAATATGATTAAAACGATCGAAGACCTTGAATTTCAATTGTAAGATGAAAATTAATTGATTTATTTTAGTTTATAAGAAATTATCAATTTATAAAATTGGCTGATTAATTAATAAATTGATTGATTTTTAACAACAAGAATTATTAAAATGAATCGAATCGAAATATTAAAGATTAACCTGAAAAATTGGACAATTTGAAACTTTTACGATTGAACCGATCGAACCAATTGAATTTTTTAATCATTGTAAATTATAGAATAATTTTATATCTTTAACTCTTTTCTACATTTATAAAATTTTTAATTTTTTACATTTTATAAATTATGATTTCCAAATAAGTCATGTAAAGAAACCAAACACTTTTATTGGTTTTTCAACTTGCAATACATAATTTTTGAAGGGCTGAAAGAGCTGGTGGCCGAACTAGAACCAACGAGCCAATTATTGCTAAGAGTAGTGATAAGTTGTTAAAAGATTGGTGTAAAGATAGGCCTGATGGGGTCTTCACTTTAAATAATTAAACATGTGTTTTAATATGAATCTCATCCCTCAAATTCTTTGTAGGTCCATGTAAATATGTGGATAAGATTTAATAGAACATGATAGGATCACTATAATTAGAACAGGAGATCTGATCTTGAATCTTATAATACATATGAGAGATAAAGAGTGATGTTTGTATTCTTGTATCTTAGCAATATTTTAAAATTGGGATCAGAAGTTAAATAGATAAGATAAAAATTTTAAAATTTGAAATATTCAATTGGTATTAAATTATTATAAAATAAGGTAAAGATTAAATAAAAATAAAGAATTTGAAATATGACAAAAAGAGATTGTTTTTATTTATTGAAAAATTTTAATTTTAATAAAAAGATTATTAAATAAAAATTATTGATTTATTTTTAATTTATAATAACTTATTAATTTACAAAATTTGACTGATTAATTAATAAATTGATCGGTTTTTAACAACAAGAGTTATTCTAATAAATTGAACTAGAAAATTAAAAACTAAATAAAAACTTGTACGATTCAAACTTTTTAAGTTTGATCCGACTGAAACAGTTAAGTTATTTAATTACATCCAAACAAGCCCACCCAAATCTAGAAAGAAATTTGACCAAAAAAATAATCCAAGAACAAATTAAAAATACCAAAAATAATATAACTAAAAAGAATTATAAAATATTCAAATTCTGTTATTGGAATCAGGATTTAATAAGTTTTTATTATTATCTAATATTTTCTAATAATGTAATAACACTTTTAATTAAAAATTAAATTTTAATGACTTCTTAATAACTGGTACGACTGTATGTAATTTAAAAAATGATTTTAATCAAATTTTATTAAAAACATAGGATAAAGGAATGGAGAAAAAGGACAATTAGACATGGGTGATCATTGTTAGACGTGACAAATTTGTATAAAGTAGAAATAATGATGGTGCGTGAGTGGTCTCCGTCATATGGCTCGTTCATATTCAAGGGACACATGCATGCAGAACCACATGCACACCTGTGTCCTGTTTCCATCAATAATTTGCTCTTATTGCTTAGCTTCGATCCTGTCGAAGCGACACACTGACAAGAGAATCGAACGCCAGAGTACGTATGCCGTGATCGAGTTCTTGCTCGACTTTGCAGCAAACATGTTTGATCTGGAAAGTTACGGGACTTCAATTCTCCATCTGGTATTGTTTCGTTAATTCACAGACACTGATAGTAAATTGCTTACTTCCAGTATGAACACTTCAGCTTTTACATCAGACATAACTGTTCCAGGAGTCTTTGTTTCTTCCTTCTAATGTCTGTCACGGCAAAAAAAAAAAAAAAACCAAATCTTCCTGATAGGTAAAACTTTACTCGTGCGGATGAGAATTCTGATGAGCTGGAGTTCTAACAATACCTAACAGGCGAGTTATCTTAATCGAAGTGGCGTCTCGTTGGAAAGTGACAATACCTACCTCATGCATATCTCACACCACTTAATTACAATAAAGAAACTTTTCTCCGTTGCTATACACTACGTACGTATTGCAGAAACAGGGCAATGCGCGTCGGAGCCCTTCAATTGTGTAGAAAGCTATTGCTTATGGTTTGACACGGCTTTCCATACTCTTGTTCCTCGGATTTTGAGCCCCATAAAAGCTTAATATGACTAAAGGGGTCACGGATCACCGAATGAAATCACCCTTTAATTTCATTTCACCTGTTTCATTTGTTCCGATCCTACTTCAACTTATCTCATGGATGAGATGATTTAGAGCATAATTAGAAGGCCGAAAGTAAAACAGGAGATCTATTCACTACGGTTCACTTAATTGGCTACTTATTTTATGATATCAATCTATTAATTAAAATTTATTTTTATTTAAAATTTTGACAATCTTTTTTAATCATATTTAAAAATTTTTAATTTACCTTTTTGAGTTAACTTTCGACTTGATTTTTAAAATATTAGTATTTAGTTTCCATTCAATTCAAATAAATTTATATAAATTTATTAAAATATTAAATATTAAAAATTTTCAATTACGGTCACAACAATTAAATAATTTACATAATTAAGGATAAGTGTGTGTGTACTCAAGATTCTTTTCGACATAACTTGACCTTGATTTTGAATCTGATCGTCAAGCTAAAAAGGTAAATTCCCTGATGTGACTGCAAACGCCGCACTGCATTTGCACCTTATATTATCTGATAATCTTAAAGACGAGTATACTTGTTCTGGTCATGGGTCGCCTTTGCAAAATGTACGACGAAAAGACATCAATATTAGGATAACTGACCATCTGTTTCTATTATTTTAAACCCGACGTTTGATAATCATTGGTGTTTCGTAGCTAAAACTTATACATGATTCTCACGAGTTTCTAGCATCCGTCCAGTGGCAGTTGGCAGAAGTGCAGGGACACCTGACACTTTGCTAACTTTCAAGTTGGTCCAGCGTGATGTTTGCAGGATTTAGAATTTTACAAGGACAATGGAGATGGGAATCTTTTCTGGTTTGAAGTGACCAAGGTCATGATTCAGATGAATTTTCACTTGCTGATGGAAGAGTCTTCGGTCCATTCATTTCATTTATTTTATGCGTACGGGACAGATTTTCTGTTCCCAAAGTCTGTTCATCCTGTTTCAAAAACAACTTCATTCATTTATTTACAATAAATAAATCAAAATTAGATAGATGAGGTTGCAAGAGACACGGAAAACAGGATACTAAGAAAAGAAAATCTTGTTTCATGTGTAGGACTCATTGAAGAACATTGTCATTGGTGTTGTTTCTGTTGAAAATTTTAGACCTCCTAAACTCACGTTTAAGGATATTTTATAGATAAAAATAATAAATAATTGAGAAATAGTAATAACATAAGAAAATTTAAGTAGAAACTCTCAAATTGGAGAAAAATTACAGGCACAGAGAAAAAAATTTACTATGTGAAAAATTCTTACAATCACACAAAATTTCCTCTCACCTAATACCCTTATACACCCACAAAGAAATACCTAAAACAAACTCTCAAACTCTCATCTCAAAAGAGGAATTTAACTAGAGTCAAAATTTGTTATACAAATCTTTTACTTTGTATTGATTAACCTAACTAAAGAGACAACACCCTCCTTATATAGGCAAGAGTCTTGTCTCAAATGTGCTTCTACATTAGCGACTTTGTATAATCCCACAACCACACTCCACCTCAATGAAAATCTCCTGAAAATATCATAACTCTCAATGTAGAGAATTATCATGCTTCACAGCATCATGCTCCACCATAAAAGCATACTCACTCAGAATAAACCAAATTCCAAGCTTTTCACATGGACACATGTTGAAAATAACTTTGTTGAAAAATTATGATACAACTCCCATGTTTGGCTTTTCTGGAAGTTTATCAGTCATCGACATAAATTCCACTACACATCTTGCATCAATGCCCGTGTGCAAACTTGTGGACCTGCTAACAGTAACAGATCCTTTATCATGGTAACTTTGGAATTAGCGGCATGTCATGAGGATGTACACCCCCCCCTTTTAGAGAGCAAAATCATCATCTATGGAGACAATGTTAGCAACATTGTCAGTCTCTCCATTAACTGACCCAGAGCCTCTTGCCGAACTCACTCCACCTCTCGGACAATTTTTCTTCACGTGCCCAGACTGTCTACACGTCTAGCATACTATATTTTTCTCAATGGAACTCTTCTTCTTCCTATATCTAGCTACTACCAGAGCTGAGTCTTCAGGGGAAACATTTCTTCCACCACCCAATCTTATCTCTTCTGAAAAGTGTTTTTCGGTAATTTTAGAAAAAAACTATCTTCTCCTTTCCATGAATCAAAATAAGTTTCATGTGCTCATAGGAAGGTGGAAGAAACTAGATAAGTCTCAAAGCTTGATCCTTATCATCTATATTAACTCCAATTGTCTCCAGTTCAAAGACGACCCCATTAAGAACACTTAAATGATCTGAAATTGTAGTACCTTCTCTCATCCGCAATGTATGAAATTGCTCCTTCAGGTACTCACGATTTGAGATGCCCTTTGTTTGATACAACTCCTGGAGTTTTTCCCAGAGCTCCTTTGTCGTAGATACTCTATGCACATTCGCAAGGACATACTTGGCCAAACACAGTCGTATCCCACTTGTCACTCTCAAATCCAAATCCTTCCAATCTTTATCGCTCATACTACATCTGATCGTACTAGCCATTTTGTCAGTATCACTAGTAGTAGTGTTGATATGACAGATTTGCCTGCCTTTTAATGCCTTGTATAATTCCGACTAAATCAAAATGTCCCTGACTTGCACTTGTCACAAGCCAAAATTGATTCTCCCGTCAAATTTCTTCACTTCAAATCTGACAAGATTCAAAGTCCTATTTCCTGATATTTTTTCTGTGCACTTCTGCCTTAATGAATAGTACACCAGGTAAATTCTTGGGAAAGAGAGGTGGGTCACAAACGGACACACTTAAGTGCCAAGTTTTTCCTTAGCTAGAACTTTCCTAGATATGCACTTCCACACTATCACACCAAAGCTTCACCGCATCAAATGAACTTTTCTCAAGAAAATCTTTTCTGATGTGGAAGATCAGTCAAAACTGTAACCACAGAGCATACTCAGAATTTTCAAGAAAAACACATCTTAGCTTTGATATCAATTGTTGAGAATTTTAGATCTCCCAAACCCACGCCCAAGGATATTTCATATACAAAAATATCAGAAATAGAGAAATAATAACAACACAAGAGAATTTACGTGGAAACTCCCAAACCGGAGAAAAAAACCACGGGCACCGAAAAGAAAATCTACTATGTGAAAAATTCTTACAATCACACAAAATTTTCTCTCACTCAATACCCTAATATACCCACAAAAAAATACCCAAAACAAATTCTCCAACTCTCACCTCAAAAGAAGAATTTAACTAGAGTCAAACTTTGTTATACAAATCTTTGACTTTGTATTGATGTACCTAACTAAAAAAGTAACACTCTCCTTATATAGGCAAGAGTCTTGCCCCAAATATACTCCCCAATTAATTTTGGGTAAATTAAGGATCCAAACCCAACAGTTTTATGTGTAGGATTTCCTGAAGAACATTATCATTGGTGCTGCTGCAGGAACAACTATACGTAGCTTTTTTTTTTTCCATTACATTTTTACGTAGTTATAATAGAGTAATTTTACAAATTATAAAATATTAGGTATATTCTCCATAATTTACTCATAAGTTACAAGTTGAAAAAGAGTGCATTAGGTCATGGAATTTAACAGCGAGCAAAAGTGGGAACATATTTAACTAGTGACAATCACTTGTAATTCGAAGAGACAAGGTTTTCTATCTCTAATGCTTCACTTCCTTACCTAAATTTGGAAACTCCAGTCACTAATCTAATTGCTTCTAAATTTTGCCGATGAAAACATCCAGGGCAAAAGCTCTTTGTTATCTTTGGGATAAAGACATTGATTTTGTCGTTTGACAGATCATTACACACTAGTTTGAGGAACAAAACACGTAACACATGATACCAAGCACAAAAAGCCCCTGTCTTGATCAATAGCAAATCTTGCTTTCCGCATTAAGAAAAAAATGGACAGGTCCTTCACGATTCCATCA
The DNA here is from genome assembly GCA_027575705.1 of Erythroxylum echinodendron. Lineage (NCBI taxonomy): Eukaryota > Viridiplantae > Streptophyta > Magnoliopsida > Malpighiales > Erythroxylaceae > Erythroxylum > Erythroxylum echinodendron. Next base: position 26,700,570 of record JANZXR010000007.1, read on the forward strand.
CCTGTGACCAATGGGGTCATAACACTTACCAAAACTGGTACAATTTGTCCGAAGCTATAATTGGCGATGGTTTACAATAATTAATTTTTGTCGAGCTTCTGGGTTCATGCCACGTGTTGAGGTGGGCACCAGCCTCTGCTGTCAGCTGCTTAGGTATTTCCGTCCCAAGAGATTTGGTTCAATGAACTTTTCCATCTTAAGATAGGACTAGCTCCCCGCTTGTATGGTTACCAAAGCGAAGTTTAACTAACTCACTGGATTATGTTCCCATTTACGTAACAATCTTGACGATGTGTCGATTATTCTATCATTATCTGATACATCTCAATCTTGTTGCAAAACATATTAGTTCAAGTTATTATATAATTATAAGCAATATATTTAATTATGATAAATTTAAAATAAAATAAATCATGATTTTTTGATATTGTGATTATAATTATGATTGTAGTTTGTAATTTAAAATTTTATTTATTAACAATTTTAAATATTTGACGAGATTAATTATTTTATTAGACTAATGAATTTAGAGTATTGTGTGTATGAAAACAATCTTTATACTAGTTAAGGATTAGGTAGTGTACTGTTAGACTTTTCTAGTCCCTGCATATTAGCAAGACTTTCATTGACTTATTGTTGTTGTTGTTGTGTGTGAGAAGAAAAAAAAGAAACAATATTCTATTTATGATTATTTATATAATTTTTTATTATTATTTCAATTTAAATTCCATTAAAAACATCAAGTGATGGTCTAATTGATAGAGCTTATTTTTTATGTACCAAATAATTTAAAAAGTTTGGGTTTAAATTATGATTAGAGAGTTCTTTATCACTTTAAGGACTTAAAAGGTACTCAGTCATGAACAAAAATATATCGTACTTATAAATACTAATTAGATCAAATACATCACTAAATTTTAAGATATTAATATAAATGGCAAAAAATTTGGATCACAATCACAAAGATCATAGCTATATTTAGGTGATTTATTTTACCATAAATAGTTTAGTACCTAAATATATTCTTACCTAGAATAAAATATCATTAGTCAACGTATTAGTTGTGTATGTATTGTTACCAATTCTTATTTAATGGAAAGGATTATCAAAGGAAGACATTCAACCTTGTACTCAAATTTTATTATGTTATCAGAGCTTAATAGTAGAGTACTCAAATTGTTATTAGCCTGTGATTTTAGCTTTTGAAGAATTCTAGGAATTTCTAGATTTTTTATTTTTGATTTTGGGAATGGTTATGGAGAATATAGGTGGTAAACTGCTAACAGAAACTTTAGCTATCAAATTTACAGGAAAGATATGTAGCATGGGAATTTCAATTCAGAATATTTTTTGAAAGAAAAAGAACCTTGGAGTCACATTGACAAGTTATCTACTACACCTAAGGATGCTAAGGAACTTGCCCAATGGGCGGCAATGGATGCTATAATCATCTCTTGGACTCTAGCATCCATTGAACCACATATGGTAAACAATTTACACTCTTTTAATACAACAAAAGGAAATGTAAGATTATCTAATAAGGCTACACTTTGGAATAAACGATTTGGGTCATCCAAATAATATGATTTTGTTTAATTTAATGAATTGTTGTTTATTTGATACCAAAGATTAGTGTTCTTTTACTAGATTACCTTTTGATTGTTCTACTTGCAAACTTGGGAAAAGTAAGATATTACCATTCCCTTCTTATCGTAATCGTGCCAATACATGTTTTAAGATTATACACTCTGATGTTTGGGGTGTTACTCCTATCCTTTCACATGCGCAATATAGATTTTGTGATGTTCATTGATGACTATAGCCTTTTCACATGGTTTACACTAGTAAAGATGAGTGTTTACTAGTTTTCAAAACTTTTTGGCTTATATTCAGACATAAGTTGCCACTTGCGTTAAAGTGTTACAATCTGACAATGGTGGTAAAAATATGTCTCATGAACGTTTAATCTTTGTGCAACAGAAAGGCATTATATCTCAGAGATCATGTCCTCGTATGCCTCACTAAACTAAGGTGGCTTAACATAAAAACCGTCATTTGTTAGATATGGTTTGCCCATTGCTCTTTCATTCTTTCGTTCCGTCTAAATTTTGGGTGGAGGCATTGTCCACTGCAATTTGCTTAATTAATCGTTTGCCTTTATGGCAATTAGATTTTGATTCTTGTTACTATCGCCTTTTTGGTGTACATTTGAAGTATCATTTGCTTCGTACATTTGGATGTGATTGTTTTGTTCACTTGCCTACCCATAAGCGCCATAAACTTGCAGCTTAGTCAGTCAGATGTGCTTTCATGGGTTATAGCACTACTTACAGAGGATATTTGTGTTATGATGTTATTATTAATCGATTCTGAATTTCCAAAAATTTGATTTTATTTGAAAATGACTACTATTTCTAACAACATGTATCTCATTTTGAGGGTGTCTTTCTTCCTAGTTTGATGATATGTTACCACCAATTGAGTGCTTTAAATTTGGTTTTATCTATCAATGTAGATAACCCCCATCATCACCAATTCCTCCCGACCCTAATCCCAATTCTTCTCCACTGACTCTTCAAAGATCTACATGTCATTCATCCTCTTAAGAGGTATGCTTTCTCTGCCATTTTAGCTAACACTACAGTTCCTACCTCTTAATCCTAGGCAAATAAACATACATATTGGATAAACACCATGCAAGAAGAACTTCAGGCTCTTCATAAGAATCATACTTAGGATGTTGTTCCCTGTCCTCCAGATGTCAAGCTCTTTAGTTATAGATGGGTGTATTCCATAAAGTTAAAGTCAGATGACTCTCTTGACAGACGTAAAGCAAGGTTGGTGGCACTCGGTAATCGAGAAGAGTATGACATAAATTATGAGGAAACATTTGTACCAGTAGCAAAGATGACAATTGTGTAACTTGTTAGCTATTGTAGCTTCTAAGGGTTGGTCATTGAAATAGACGGATGCAAAAAATGCCTTTTTGCATGGAGACCTTAAGGAAGACATTTATATGGCTCCACCACTAGGGTTATTTTCTACTCTATCTTCTGATGTTTGTAGGTTAAAATGCTCACTCTATAGCTTAAAATAGGCCTCACATGTTTGGTTTGATAAGTTTTGCTCTACACTTCTTAGCTTCTCCTTCGTTTAGAGTCAATATGATTCTTCCTTGTTTCTTTGCAAAACTGCCAAGAGAATTGTCTTGCTTATGGTATATGTTGATGATATTGTTATTACTGGGACTGAATTTGAATTGATCTCCCAACATCAGACATTTCTTCAACATTCTTTTCACATGAAGGACTTGGGTTTGTTGCAGTATTTTTTTGGCCTAGAGTTGCAATCGACTCCAACTGTTATTTTTTTACACCATCATAAATGCACTAAGGAACCAATTGTTGTGGTTGGTCTTCAAGATGGTTGTTCTATTAACACTCCTCTGGAGTTCAATGTTAAATATAGTCATGATGATGGTAATTTTCTCTTGAATCTCTCTTTATATAGACAACTGGTGGGAAGTCTTAACTATTTGATGATTACTAGACTTGATATTTCCTTTGTTGTTCAATAAGTAAACCAATTCTACAGACACTTATGCACCTCCATCTTGTCGCTGTTCGTTGCATCATTCCCTATTTGCAAGGAACTTTTACACGTGGCCTTTTATTTCCTATGAACTCTCTTATCCACTTGGTTGCCTATAGTGCTACTGATTGGGCTGGTTATTCTGACAATCGACATTTAATTACTAGTTAGTGCATGTTTCTTGGAGATTCTCTTATTTCTTGGAAAAGCAATAAGATCAAGGTCTAAGTCCTTCACTGAATCTAAATATCATGCTAAGTCCTCTAAATGAACTGAAATTATTTGGCTTCGCGGATTGTTGGGTGAGTTTGGGTTTCCTCAAACTGAACCTACTTCGCTTCATGCTGATAATACTAGTGCCATTCAAATTGTTGTTAATCCTGTCTTTCATGAGCAGACCAAGCACATTGAATCACTTATCGTACAGTGAATTCAATGCATATGTTAAAATCATCATAAGTACTATTTCCTAAGCTTATGAATAGAAGTAATCAGAAAGGGGAAGGAGAGCTGAAATGGAACAGGACTATTAGAGAATAAGATGATGAAAAACCTAAAAGATTATGTTTTTGGTGTGAAGAGCAATATACTTTCGGTCACAAATGCAAAAAGAAAAATTTGCAGATATTTGTTGTAGATTGGGAGAACGAGGAGATTAAAGAGGTTAAAGATGAGGAGTAACCTAGTATTTCATTACAGGAAACTCGGGAGTGAGTATAGTGAAATATTAGCATATTGAAGCACAGGGTGTGGTAGAAGGAAAGGTTATCCACGAACTAATGGATGGTGGAAGCGCACATAATTTTGTGGATAAAAGGTTGATAGTCATAATTGGTAATGAGTTAACGGAAGTGAAGTATTTGTCAATTTTTTTGGGAGAAGGTGTAATACCCACATACCCCCTGGAAGGATATATAAATGCCACACAAAATAGCACAAACAAATCAAAGCATACGAAAACTTCCAGTAAACAATTCAGGCAAACATACATTAAATTACATAGTACGTAATACAAACTCGCTGAAAAATCTAAACCAAACTGAAGTATTGTTGTTACAAACTTACAAACAAATTCACATGTACATATCAGATACAAGCCCAAAAGTCAAACCAAATATTTTACATTATTTTCAAAACAGCACTCAGACTTCATTGGTCATTGCGGCTATCCTGTCCCAGTCTTTATAAACATCACTCAGAACCTACACGAGACAAATCTACTGTGCTAAACATATAACTTAGAGAGTAATAACTAAACTATGCATAATTTGACAATTAATCATACTGAATCAAGTTATAGCAAAAGTAGATATTAAATTTCAGAATAGTTGCATAGTTAACAGAACTGAGTATCAAAGAAGGCACAATCCCTTCAGTTCAAAACACCATTTTGTTTATTTCAAAATCCAACATATATCAAAATACACAATCAGATGACAACTAATCCATCAATAGAAATGGGTAACGGAACTTATACAAAAGATACCATAATTGGTATCATATCACAGAAGAGACTTATGCCACAATAACAGAAGATACCGAAGTATCAATAACAGAAGACACCGAAGTGTCAAATACTAAAGTGTCACAGAAGCAACTGCAGACCCTTCTAGGCATATCTATTTACCCACAACTAGGACTGAACAAATTTAAAGCAAAATAAGGTCATTTTAGACATTTTATGTGAAAAGCAAGTAGTCAATCATATTCACATGCAAATAGCACTTCCAATAATCTAAACATGCATCAAACGCCTCGGACAATCATTGTCCGGAATTCAGAACATAATCAGCATAAGTCAAATTCAATTCAGCAATAAACAAAACAAATCAAGGTGAGACTATCTTAGGCTGCTCATAAAAGTTATCGTCTAAATTACTTACAAAATCTCCCTTATTGTTTATTGCCTCGACGTCCCAGTAATATTTGGAATCGGTCGCTCGATGAGTTCCTCTAAAACGTTTAATACAAACACATATCATTATTGTGCACAATTATACATTCAATTATGCACATGCATGTATACTAAATATGTATAATGCATGTTTATGACAAATTTCAGGTTTCTTATCCTTAATCTTGTCACATTCTCAATCATGCGAAATCATACTCAATTCCTCCATCCAGATTTATTTCATAACCAACTTTCGGGTCTACTTTGTTCAATTTTTGTCATCAGGTAGGTAAGGTAATTAGGTAATACTTACTTCTAGAAAGTTATCCCTATTTGTCTTAGGTTTCCAATGATACCAAGTTTATCCAATTTGGGTCAATATACTGAAAGTTATGCCCAAAAGATTTCAGACTGTTCTTAAGATTCAACAGAATTCTTATCTCAACTTCCAATCAGATTCTGAAATTCCTAGAGGTAGAATTAGAATTCAATCACTTCGGACAATTTGTAGCCTTATGAATCTAGTTTAATTCAAAACAATAATCACTCCATCTTGAAAAATACAGATCAAGATAAAATCAGAATACTGAAGTATGTTTAGTAAAATCATCCCAGTTATCATACTTCAGTACAGTCATATTTCCAACTTAAATTATTCAATCAATTCATTTCAGAAAGTCCTAATTTTTGGTGGAGATGAATATTAATGTCTTCAGAGTCCATTTGTTCAATTTCCATGTCAATTGGATTTCTGAAGAAGAAGTTAAAACCAACAGAATGAAGGATGTTCAAAATTGTCAAACAGCATCGTGTGCAACCTTTTTTCTTCCAACTTCTTCCAGCTCTTTCCAAAGCAACCTTCGGATCAATGTTACACGGTCATTTTGACAATGAAAATGAAATATTTAGGCCAAATATTCTCCTAAAGATTTGTTCCTTTATGTCTTAAGTTTCTACTGACACCAATGTTATGCAATTTGATTCAGTATTTTGAAAATTATCCCCAAATGACTACAGACTGTTCACAAACAGTGACAGATTCCAGATACTCAAATTCAAGCCAACTTTTGACATGCTTATGATAGAAATCAAATTTTATAGATATAAGTTTCTAGTTTAATACGAATTTAGATTCATCCAATTTGGATACCTACAAAGCAAGATATGGCTAAAATACCAAAACCTATCCAGTAGAACTACTCATTCGAACCAGTTTCTAGCATGTATCAAACCTCAATTCTTTCCCATTTTAGTACACAATTGATCTATATCAAACGTCAAACAACGCATGTTATCATAGGATACCAAGTTTATAATCCCATTATCTTGCTAAACTTCAAATTTAACTCCAAGAATCCAACTAAACCAAGCTTTCAAACATCCAACACATTCCTAAGTTTAAGGTGTAACTTTCAGCACCAACAAAATAGTATTACATAAAGTTACATGACCTAATTGTTGATGAAATAACTTACAGAGATGATGATCCAAGCTTCAGCAAAGGTTCAGTAGTTGAGAGGGGGAGTAGGCGAATGAAATTTTGGTGGAGAGAAGAGACTAAAATAAAGACTTGCTCCAACAGAATTTACCACATTCAAACCTAGGTGTCATAGAATTGAAGCAACATATGTCTTCATGCATGAGCTTCACGTGTCCCTTAAAAGAGCTACCATGTGTCAATGATACATTAGGTCATATGTCACACACTTAGTAATGCCATTTGTCAATGTATCAACTATGCCATTTGTCAATGCTTTAACCATTCCAAATGTCAGTAACTCATAAGTTAATCGTTCTAGTTTTTATATACCAACTTAACTTGCCACTTGACAACTATTCCTAGACCAAATGTACGTTTAAATACCTTAATTCTCTAATGAAATCAATTAATTCCAATTCACTAACTATTGTCCACTTGACCAAAAATTTAAATCATATGTCTTTCATATTCTAATCATAGCAAAATTCTAACTCCTATCACACATATACTTTCATAAACATGTATTATTTCAATTAGGGTATATTTTGGGGCCTTATAGAAGGGATGCATTTAACTTGTACACACATTTGTAGAAACTTTAAAAGGTAAATATGTGGAAAAGAATGTTGTACAGATGCCGTGGTTATTGATATAAGTGGAAATGACATATTGTTAGGGGCCCAATGGTTATCTGCGTTGGATGATATAGTGTGTAACTATTAAAAAGGGAACATAAAGTTTTGGTGGGAGGGCAAAGAGATGGAGTTGATAGGTGATGGTCACAAAAGAATGCTTAAATACTTGAGAAAAACTGTCGAGGATGCAAAGTGATGAAAACACCGTGTGTTATTTTATAGTGGTGTATTTGGAAGATGAAAAACAAATTGAATTAAGAACTTCTCAAGTTGTAGCAAATAACATTAAATTATCAAGAGAATACAAAACAATTAGAGAGTTTGTTAAGACAGTTTGGAGGCATTTCTGAAGAACCCATGGAATTGCTACTTTTAGATATCATGATTGTAAAATTCCTTTAAAAGAACTAAGGTCATAAATCTTCATCCTTATAGGTATTCTAGAGTTTAAAAGTGCATTGTAGAAGAATTGGTGGATGATATGTTAAAGCAGAGTATAATTAGGCAAAGGATTAGTCCTTTTTTTTGCATTTATGATTTTTATTAAAAGGAAAGATGGATTGTGGTTTTTCTGTATGGATTATAAATCCTTGAATCAATGCACCATTAAAGGCAAATTTTTGATTCCTTAAGTGGAGGAGCTAGTTGATGAACTAAGTGGAGCACAGTTTTTCTCTAAGTTGGATCTTAGAGCAAGATATCACCAAATAAAGGTTTGTGAGAATGATTTTACAAAACTATTTTTTAAACCCATTGAGGCCATTATGAATTTCTTGTAATGCGTTTTAGGTTGACAAATACTTCAGCAACATTTTAAAGTTTAATGAATCAAATATTCAAAGTTTATTTGTGACAGATATTTTTTTTCTCGGATGCTTAAGTTTTCCCTCTTGGTGTCTATTTATAGGGAGCAGTCTACTTAAGTCTTCCTTCCACTTTCGATGTGAGATTTCTAAAATGGATGGACTTCCAATAAATTTCCCTCTTCCAACATTTAGGATCATTATAATAGAGGGGAGAATCCTCCTTTTCCATATCAATTGGAAGGATTTGCCATCCCTGTGATCATCCTGCAAACTTCAAGCTTATCTCATGGTAATACCTTTGTCAACATATTAGCACCATGTCATTTGTATGTATCCTTTTAAGTACTAACATCTTTGAATTCAAAACATCTTTGATCTAATGATATCTTAGCTCGATAAGATTTGATTTTGACTAGAGAGCTAGATTCTTACTAAGATGGATGACACTCTGATTGTCACAATACATAGCATATCTATCTTATTTGAAGTCAAGTTCCTAGATGTATCTCTAATGCTTCCATTGTCATAATATGCTCTGCCTCAGTAATATGTAATGTAGTACACTTCTGCAATATTAACTGTCATGATACTGCTCTCCTTGTAAAAGTGATCAAATATCCTGAATTAGACTTTCTGGTATCAACATCTCTGCCCATATCTGAATCTATATAGCCTACTAATATAGGCTTTTCATTTCTAAAATTAAGGCTCAAGTCAGAAGTTCCTTGGAGATATCTCATGATCCATTTCGCAGCATTCCAATGCTCTCTTCTCGGATTTAAGAGAAGTCTACTGACCATACCAACTGTATGAGCTATGTCTGGCCTTATTCATACCGTGACATACATCAAATTCCTACTATTGAGGAGTAAGGAATATTCTACAGATCTCTTATCTCTACTTTTGTAGAAGGGTTGTGTTTACTGCTCAAGTTAAAGTGGGTTGCAAGAGGGGAACTAATCACTTTAGCATTTTCTGTGTTAAATCTTTGAAGCACCTCTAAATGTACTTCTCCTGAGACAAATATAACCTCCTTGTACTTTTGTCTCGAGTAATCCTTATACCAAGGATTTGCTCTGTTAGCCCCAAATCTGCAAATTATTTGCTTAACTGCTTCTTCAGGTTGTCAATTCTGGTAATACTTTTGCTAATAATCAACATATCATCAATATAGAGTAGTAAAATAAAGAAATCATCCTCAGAGAATTTCTATATGAAAACACAATGGTCAAAAGTCATTTTCTTATAGCCTTGCTCCCTCATAACTGACTCAAACTTCTTGTACCAATGTCTCGATGCTTGTTTTAAGTCATAAAGACTCTTCTTTGGCCTACCATATAGTCTTCTTTCCCCTTGACTTTGAAACCCTCTGATTGCTTTTTATAGATCTCTTCTTTTAAATCAACATGAAGGAAGGCAGCCTTCACATCCATATGCTCAACTTCTATATCAAGACTAGCTACTAAGTTGAGGATAACTCGAATGGATGACATCTTCACCACTGTAAGAATATTTCATTGAAATCAATACCCCTTTTATGATTGATTCCTATGACCACCAGTTTGGATTTGTATCATGGATGTGATGAGTATTCATCATGTTTTACCCTGAACACCCATCTATTCTTTAAAACTCTTTTTCCTTTACGGAGCTTTACTAGGTCAAAAATGTGATTCTTAGAAAGTGACCTCATCTTTTCTTCCATGGCTTCAGCCCATTGTTGCTTGTGTTCATCTTCCATGACTTCTTCATAATTCTCATGTTCTCCTCTATCAATGAGTAAAACATACTCAATTGAAGAGTATTGAGTAGAAGGTCTTTTGACGCGACCAGACCTTCTGAGTGGAGTTGGATCCTCTGCTTCTTATGCTTGGTCATCATCGCCATCATCTGCCTCCACTGATAAAGGAACATCCTCATTAACTACATCTTGTTAAGTATTCTCCTCAACATTCTCTTGTGTTGTTACCTTGCTAACTGGATCCAAATCCAGCACATCACCAATATCTATGAGTGCCGCATCTTTTACCTTTTGGATATCCTTGATGGTCTCATCCTCCACGAACATAACATCGCAGCTTCAAATAAGCTTCTTGCTAACTGGATCATAAAGTCTGTAACCGAACTCATTAAAGCCATAACCTAGAAAGATGCATTGTTTTATCTTATCATCAAACTTAGATCTCTTATCTTTAGGAATGTGCATGAATGCCTTGCATCCAAAGATGCGAAGATGATCATATCTGACATATTTCCCTGACGAGACTCTATCAGGCACATCAAACTACAATGGAATAGAGGGTGAGAGATTCACCATATGTACTGTTGTATTCAACGCCTCACCCCATTATTGTTTTAGCATCTTTGCTTATGATAATAAGCATCTGACCCTATCCACAAAAGTTTTATTTATCCTTTTTGCCAAACCATTCAATTGTGGAGTATTTGGCGGTGTCTTCTGATGTTGGATGCCTTGCTCTTTGCAATACTAATCAAATGGACTAGAATACTCTCCCCCGTTATCAGTCCGGATGCATTTCAGTTTCTTCCCTGTCCTCTTTCGACTGAAGCTTGAAATTCTTTGCAGACCTCTAATACCTAATCCTTTCACTTCAAGGTGCAAGCCCATATCTTCCTTGAGTGATCACCAATAAAAGCCACGAAGTAAAAAAAACATTACCAAATGACTTTAACTTCATTGGATCGCATACGTCAAAATGTACGAAATCAAGTACATTTGGTTTTCTAAAGGGAGGTGAACTCTTAAAGCAACTTGATTCTGTTTTCTTGTTAGGTAATGAGAACACTTTCTGAGACACGTACTCTTGACACCAAATAGATGTCCCCTCTTAGCTAACACTGCTAAACCCTTTTCACTTATGTGGCCAAGTCTTTTATACCACAACTCAGTTGCATCTACATCTTTCATAGCATTGATAATGTTACTGGGAGTGTTTACTTGCATCATGTACAATGTCTCATGCTTTTTACCCTTGGATACAATCATGGAACCTTTGGTAAGTTTCCATATATTGTTATGGAATGTGTTGCAAAACCCTTCATCATCAAACTTTCCCAAAGATACGATACTGAATCTGATGTATGAAATATGTTTGACATTTTTCAATATTAATCTTATGCGGTTATTGTTCTCCAAGAAAATGTCTCCAATGTCAATGGCTTGTGCGAAGCCATTATTTCCCATCTCCACACGCCCATAATCTTCGGATGTATAAGATGTAAATAGTGCTCGTTGAGTAGTCGCATGAGTTAAGGCACCACTATCAATTACCCAACTCTTTTGTTCTCGCAGAATGCTAATCTCCCCATCACAGATCGCAAGTAGATCTTTGGTGACGATAATCTAATCTTGACTGTTGGCATCATTCTTCTCTGGTTCCTAATTCCTCTAGCCTTCTTTTTTCAACTTCGGGTAGTTTTCTTACATACGGTCTTTTCCACTATAATAAAAGCATTTAATGTTAGCAGATTTGTTAGGCCTTCTACTAAATCTACCTCTCTGTCCTGGACCTCTGCTTTTGCTTCTCCCTTTTATCCCCATGATTATGACATCAGACACAGGAGATGAACTTTAAGTTTTTCTTTTAGAATCATCCTCCAAAAGGCTACTTTTAATCTTTTCCATCGAGAATACACCTTTAGGAGTTGATTTAAAAAGCGTTGTTCTAAATGTCTCCCAGGAGCTCGATAAGGATCCCATAAGTCATAATCCGAGCAACTCATCATCGTAAGTGAGCCTCATGGTGGCCATTTGATTAATGATCCTTTGATAAGTATTCAAGTGATCCGTCATTGGTGTTCCATCTTCGCATCTTAGGTCCATGAGTTGTTTAATCAGGAATATTTTGTTATTGTCGGACTTCGAGAATAAAGACTCTCGAGTTTGGCCTATAACTTGTCTATTGCTTTCTCGTCAGAGATATGAATATGGACATTAACATGCACCCAGTTTAGGATGAATCAACATAATTGTCTATGTAATAGACTCAACTCAGTGTCAGACTTGCCTTCGATTTTTGTGATACTAAATATCAATTAATGGTATCCCTTTAAATAAAGGAGATCTTCCATACTTGGAAGTTGCCTCCGTTCAAATTGATCATTATGCTTGTGTTAACTCCATCATTTACAACCGATAATAGACCTAACAACCATATGTGAATAGTGATCGTACACGTCAATAGTAACATTACACGTAAATAGTGACCAATATCTTCAAATAGTGATCTAACTTATTTTCTGATGTGGAGGATCCCCTATTCAGTGGCAACCATAGAGCATACGATAAGTAGACCTGCGCACTCAAACTGAGCTATAATGCCAGTTTGATGGGAGGTAGACACACCAACATCGTGAAATAAAATATCTCCCACTTATTGTAAACTTGTGAGGAAATCACTAAATGGAGAAAAATAACAAAAACTCCGAAATAACATCAAAAAAGGCATACCAAATTTTTGGTAGAAACCTTCCCAATGTGAAAGTAAAAAACCACAGGACTATAGTCCAAAATATCTCCACCGTTTAAAATAATGAGAACAACAAATTTTTCTAGATAAAGATGGAGATAATACATCGAGATATTCAAAAGATTAAACTCTTGGAAATACAAAGATAGCGAAAAATATCTCACAAATAGAAAAACACTGGTGCCAAATTATCAGGCACAAAACTATGACCCATAATAACCTCAAAACTTAAGTCTTTGAATATTATTGATAAAATATCAGCTAAATTGGATCACGAATAACCTTTGATTGAAAGCTTTATCGAAGACATATCACTCTCTATTTTACTAAGACTGTATTTGCTCTTAATACTTTGTTTTAGATGCTTAAGTTTTCTCTCTTGGTATCTATTTATAGGGAAAAGTCTGCTTAAGTCTTCCTTCCACTTTCATTGTGGGATTTCTTAAATGAGGGGACTTCCAACAAAACACTTTTAACATTGAAAAGATGTACATATACTAGTAAGGAGGAAAACTAGAAAAACAGAAAGAGAAAGTCCTTAATACAAGCAAAGGCATTCACTCACTCTCAAACTCGATGTGACAATCATATATAGAAAATTAAAAAAAAAAGAGATCTAACTATGATAAAAGAGGAAAATAACAACAATAAATCACATTAGAGAGAGAATGAACGAGAGACATGAGATCACCAAATAAAAGGAGGTCTGATCCTAACAAAGAGAGACAGATGAATCTAACAGAAAGAGATAGCCAAGTAGATAAGCAAACAAATGAACAATGTGAAACTAAGAAGAAGAAAAGAAATGACACAAAGAGGACCCTGTGTCAAGAGAGCCAAGCACATAAGAGAAGGAATAGAGAAGAAAAAAAGCAGATAACTAGAGAAGAGGAGTTTATTTACGCATTAAGGGGATTTGGAAAAATTAAGGATGAATAATGATTAAAAAACTCGATTTTTTGCTTAAATTGTAAAAAATTGGAATTTTTAATTTTTTGGTTCAATTTTCAACTTTTCTGTTGGATTTATTTTAATAATTCTTATCATCAAAAACTAATCAATTTATTAATTAATAGGATAATTTTTATAAATTAATAAACTCTTATAAATCAAAATATATCAATTAATGTTTATTTAAAAATATTTTTTAATTAAACTCTAAATTCTTTGATAATAAGGACAATCTCTTTCAATTACGATTCAAATTCTTTAATTTTATTTAATTTTTAGTCAGTTTTACGAGAGTCTAATATTGATTAAAATTTTTAAACCTTAAATTTCTTGTCTTACTGATTTAACTTTCAGTTTGATTTTTTTTAAAATTGGGATGATTATTAGAGGCATCTTAAGTGCTAATCTTGTAGGAGGCCCATATGCCAGCTCAAATGTTTATATTGAAAGTGGTCCACCTAAAAAATATAAAAATTCATATTATAATAAACTCTTAAAGTATGACTAGTATAAATATGTAACTAATGGTTAATATTTAATTTGAACATTTTAAAATGATATAATTCAAATGAAATTTTGTCGATATTTTAAAATTTTAATTTAACCATTTTGCTTACTTTCTTAATTTAAATGTTAATTTTCATAATTTGGAGGAGTTACTAAATTTTTCATTAGACCTCATCTTTAGTTTAAAATTTTAAAATATAAATTATGAGTTTTTTTTAATATAAATCACAATTTTTTTCTAAGATTTAAATTAAAGAGTTTATTCTTTTTATCACCTGAGTAGAATTTTAACTTTTATTTGAAAAATTATATTGTTTTTTAAATATTCAATAATTAAAATAATATATATTTAATTATAGGTAAAAAATAAATGTGAAAAAGATTGATTATATATTTACCCATAATTAATCTTGAATTTCAAGAAATATAATAAATATTAGATATTATAATTTAAATAAAAATAAAAATAGGATTTGTACATTACCATAAACAGTTAAACCAATTTAGAGGATCGGCCAAATAGAAGGCACATATCACTCAAACAGCAAGTAAGTCATTTAACAAAGAAAGGAAACTCGCAGTAAATTCTAGTAGTAGCTTCAGAAGGGGTTCAGATCCTCTGTCTCAATTACCTTGTTCCAACCCTCTTCTTGCTCCAAAACAACATTATTTTATGTTTGTTTACATAAAAAATGATGTCGTTTTGAGGCAAAAACAAAGTTGGAACAGAGAATCTGATGTCCTTCAAAAGACCTTTGGCGATAGCGTGGAAAGTATCATTTTCTTAAGAATAACATCCAACTCATCGTTGAGCACAAATCAATTCCATAACTCCATCACTCACAAGCAAGTAATCTCTCCTTTAAGTAATTAAAGTTGTTGCATGTGGAAAGAGTGGCAATGCATGCCGAAAGTAGATTCTATCTTGTATAGATTCTTGAAGCCTGCAATTAACTAATTCACAATTATTGATTATATGCAATATTCCACAACTATGTATCATAAATTATTAACGAGTTAATTAATAAAATTTGAGTAAATGGCTGAATGCCTTCCTTTGAGAATCCTTTCCATTAAATAAAAATTGGTAACAATGCATACATAACTAATACGGTGACTAATGACATTTCATTATAAATAAGAATATATATAATTACTAGACTATTTATGGTTTAATAAAATACACAAATTTATTTAACCATATGAAAAATTATTCACCTTTAAACATCCAAATTCTAATATTATCACCTTTAAACACAGGTAACTCGATTTTACTACAACTTATAGGAATCATGTAATGCCCCCCATAGGAATTTTCTCAATTTCCCACCTCTAGAACTCTTTGATCAACATTTCTGCATTCCACAACGTTACCATTATCCTTTTGACACAATCGACTGATCCACGTCTTCAATTCTTGAATGCTTCTTCATGTTGTGTTGTAACACTAGTTCCTGCGTCTAATTTCGCAAACCTTCCTCGATTTATCCATTCTTGTGCTCTGGTTTCTTCCGTCACGTCGCGACGACATCGTATTGCTATTCCCCTACGGCCCTACCCACTGCACCTGCATTTTCCTGACTTCGACTTCTTAGCTACAGCTACGCACTTTCAGCTCGCATGAACCTTTCAAGCAACTACTCTTATATGCACATATTGTTGTAGTAATTTTAAATACCCATTTTTCAAGTTTTCTTTACCCTTTTTGATTGTTTTATTTACATTGCCAAATCTGTTTCCAAGTCCGTCGTATCTATGACTGGACACTGGAGGCGTTGGGTGACATGAATTTCGGAAATTGCTATGTTATAATTTAAACACGATTTTGGTGAAAATTTTACTCATCCACGAAATAACGGAGCTCAGGTGTTTGGTGAAATGCGTCAACAATCAGAAGAAGCAGGTAAATCTGTCGTTGAAGTCGTATATGAAACCTGCTCCTTTATTCACATAGTCATATGAGTAAACACTTGGTAGACGTACAAAAAGTTTGAACTTGGGTTGAAACATGCATACACGCAGCAGGCGTAGTCATGGGGTCTGAGTCACTGATCCCTTCTTCCGAGACAATGTTACACCAGAAGAAGTATTTTGAAGAAGAAGGGATGATTATTGAAATTTCAACAACACAACAACAAAACTAATTCAAAGCCTAGAGACCCCTCTTGGGAAATGCATCACAATGTTATTATAAGCATCAAGGGTCAGAAAATCATCTAATGTCCGTGCTGTGCATTGCCTGGTGAAGATCTTGCAAGCTTCCTTGTACATTCCCTTCTTAAACTTTTCCTTGCCAACCTCTCTCTCAATTCTAGCCATCTCTTCCTCCACCACTCTCCCAAAGAGTTCAGGATTCACCTTCACACCAAGCCCATCTCCGTCCAGTTCGACTCCATATTTAAGCCATTGCCAGTTCTGGACTCTGCTGATCTCAGCAGTTGCAGCATCTTCCATGAGGTTATAAAGAGGAACAGAACCTGATCCAGTAAGCCAGGCTGCTACGTATTGGATACCAACTCGGGTGTTTAGGCGGAGACCCTCCAGAGTTCGCACTCCTCTTGGCCTCTGCAGGAGGTCCTCTTCTGTTATATTGGCAGCATCTTCTCGCTTCATGGATTGGATTTGGTTGGGGGCATTTCCCATGTTGTTTGTGAAGACTTCCATGCAAGCTTGGATAAGTCCTGGGTGTGCTGCCCAAGTTCCATCATGCCCTGCTCTCACCTCTCTCAGCTTGTCCATTCTTACAAGTTCCAGTGCTGCCTCATTTGCCTCTGGATCATCTCTAATTGGAATTTGAGCTGCCTGTTTTAATCAAGAGTGTCATTTAGTTCTTCCTGTTTCAGACAGGAAAGAGATAGTTTCTAGCAAGGTTTTAAATTGTGGATTGCGGATGGGCTATTGCAGCAATTGCGGGATGTAGTTATAGCCACAATTGCGATTGCAGACCGCAATTTAAAACCATGCTTTCTGTTAAAGTTTTCAAGATCAAACAGAAATCCATACCATGCCACCCATGGCATGCACACCACG
Organism: Erythroxylum echinodendron; assembly: GCA_027575705.1. NCBI lineage: Eukaryota > Viridiplantae > Streptophyta > Magnoliopsida > Malpighiales > Erythroxylaceae > Erythroxylum > Erythroxylum echinodendron. Next base: position 26,717,954 of record JANZXR010000007.1, read on the forward strand.
CCTATGACATGTCCAGATAAGGAGATCAGAGTAACTTCTCATGAAGTGTTGTGTCATGCCAACCAGAACTCTGTCTGGCAAGAGACGATCAGGGTGAGCTTGAAATGTCTTAACATAGCTGAAGATGTAATCCCATCTTCCACAGTTCAAGCCAACACTGTGGTCCCTTAGCTCGTATAGGATTTCATTCATTTGGAACACAGCAGGAAGTGTTTCGATTAGAACAGTTGCTCTTATACTTCCTCTTTCTATTCCTGCCGTCTTCTCTGCTCTCTCAAAAACACAGTTCCATATCTTAGCTTCCCTGCAATAGTCATAAAGAACAAGTTACATGGCCTTCAATGCCAATACAAAGTGGTGTGCTTGTTAGGTTCAACCCCTACCTTGAATGCTCCATTTTTGGGAGGTAGAAGAAAGGCCCGAACCCTGCACCTTGATTCCGCCTGAATGTTGCATAATTGTGATAAAAATATAGACCAAAGTCCACGAGACAACCAGTTGCAGGTTCTCCATCAATGAAGATGTGAGCCTCAGGGAGGTGCCACCCTCTTGGACGCACAAACAACTTTGCTGTCTGATCATTGAGCTTGTATACCCTGTTCCTGGCCTTGTCATGGAAAGTAATTGTCCCATCAACTGCATCCTTCAAGTTAACCTGTCCTCTCATAAGATTCTCCCAACTTGGAGATAGTGCATCCTCAAAATCAGCCTGTGAAAGAGAAACAAATGACCAGTTCCTTTAAAATTGCCAAGGCAATGAACAGTTTCTGTAACTATGAATTAAGTTCCTTTCTTCTAAGCTTCATGCATGACTTGGAACTGTTGTCTTCGTATGTGTGTATAATCACGTTCAAGATCAACAGCTAATGAACTCCTATACTTGCCGAGTGTAGGAACTCACCATGAAAACTTTAGCACCGGAGTTGAGTGCATTGATGATCATTTTCCTCTCAACAGGGCCCGTAATCTCCACTCTCCGGTCAGCCACTGCCGGCGGCGGCGGCGCACACGTCCAATCCCCTTCTCTTATGTACCTCGTCGCAGGATCAAACCCTGGTAAAGCTACTTCATTGTACCTCCTTTTTGCTTCTCGGCGACACTCCATTGCATACTTAATTCGGTTTCGAAACTCCCTCTGCAGATCAGCAACAAATTGCAACGCATCCTTGGTTAGGATCTTGGCAAACTCTTGGTCATAGCGACCCCGAATGTAAAGCCCTTCAGGTACATCATAACTTTCAGCGATCTTTCTCCCGTCTTGTGCAGGGAAACCATAAGTTCCGACTCCCATCATCTTTACGGCCTCTCTCTCTTTTCCACTAACTAAACAATCACTGCTCTTGATTATGTTCTGAGGAGGGTAATGTATAATTTATATAAAGTTGAAGGCTTGGCAAGCGGATAGAGACGTCGGGCATTATCGTTATGGCTGATGGCATGGAAATAGCAGTGCATGGTGTTTTGTGCGTAAGGCCAATCAAAAGTGACGCAGGTTTGTTGATAAAATGAAGAGATGAGGGCTGGTTTTGAAGTCTGTGCCTGTCTCGGGAGGTGCAATTTGTTAAGATACGGTGGCACGATGCAGCCATTGACACATTGCAGAAAGCGTGGATCACTATTCAAAATTCGATCCAAATTTCGAAAAAGGTCCAAATTCTAAGAAAATTTATAGTTTTTAATATAATTGAAAATTTTGGATAAACATTTGAATTTAACTTTAAAAACTAAAAAAATAATTTTTTAATTTGAAAATTTTGAAATTTTAGTATCATTAAAAATATAGATAATGTGGAGTCTAAAAATATTCTAGTAATATGTAGTCTTACCCATATTTGATAGAGATTGTTTTTTGTAGAGCTATATACAATACACCACAACGCTTGAAAGAGAGTGTATTTAGGCATATTCCATCACGCCTTACACTTTATTTTTCTTAGGGCCTGTTTGGTTGGATGTTAATTAATGGAACGGAACAGAACAGAATGGAACGATTTATAATGGAATGAAATGTAATATAGTAAAAAGTTGTTTGGGAGAATGGAAGGGTTTATAATGTAACGTAATGAAACACTGTTTAGAAGATAAATCTAATGGAACATAATATATAATAAATAACTATTATATCTCTGATATTAAAATGGTTGTTACAAAATATTTAACGTTATGTTTTTAAAATAAAAATAATGTCTGATTAAAAAGTTACGCACAACCATGACAAATAATTTTTTATATATTTTTTATTTTAAAATAATAAAAATTTTAATAAAAGTTTTGTTATTTTATTATTAATTTTATACAATTTATTATTAACTATATAAAAATATTATTATTAATTATTTAATAAATTTTATTCTATTATATGTGATTTATATTTAAAAATTATTTATTTATATAGAAATATATATAAATAATTAAAGAATAATTTTTTATATATTTTCTATTTTCATTAATAAAAATTTATTATTTTATTATTAATTATATATAATTTTTATTAATATTATAAAAATATTATTATTGGGATAAGGAAAAATAATACAAAATATTATTAATTATATACAAGGGTTTAGGGTTAGAAGAAATAATTAGTATTAAGAAAAATTATTGAGGGTATATTAGGTAATAGGTATTTATTAGTTTACGTTCTATCATAAGCTTCCCAAATTGGAGGTTTCATATTTTCACTGTTTAGAATGGAATGGAACGTAACATGAAACACTTCGCTTCCATTCCATTCCATTGTGTTCCATTTTGAAACCTTCAATCAAACGATAGAAGTGTGTTATGTTACATTCCGTTCTATCCCAAACTCTCCAACCAAACAGATCCTTACTTCTTACTGCTACTTCTATTGCTTTTATATAAAGAATATGACCGTATAATCATTTCATCATTTCTAAATTTGACTTTGTTGATGAAGAGATGTCAAATTCTTATTTCCCACACAGATACTCTTACATCTATATATAAAAAAGTAATTCAAATTGTTGATTTATCGCCAAAGATGGCTTAGACCAAAAAATTCATTATTTAATGTCTTTTTTCATTTTAATACTCTCTCTGAAGGTTATCAGTATTTATTAAACATATTCTTATCTATCAAAACGCTATTGAATCAAATAGTAAATATATTATTTAAAAAAAAGATAGTTTTTTTTGATGAAATGAAAATTGAATTCATGTAATAAAAGAAAAGGTTTATATTTCTTAGCCTAAAAGACATGTAGGCATAAAGTAGGGATTAAGTGCAACATAATAGAAACAGCCCTTTCTTTCATATTTTGGACATAAAACAATGTTCCTGTAAAAATATGGAAGAATTGAAATCTTGGTAAAAATGACAAATTAATTTAAGTGCCGAGTGTTAAGTAAAATTTCGTGCAATCGAATTAGAATTATGATTCAAATATTTAAAAACAATCAAATTTGAAGTTATTAAAATTTTAAATTTTAATTTGTTATAATAACTCAATTCAAATGGATCAAAATTGACATATTAAATTAAAACTAATTAAGTTCGAACTTTTTTAAGTTTTAAAGTTCTAAATCTAATCCAACCTATCATCAACCTTAAATTACAATTTATGTGTTTACATCTAGGTCAATGTTAGGCCTTTTAGTGATGTCGTTTTGAAATTTATTTACTTTAGCTAACGCAACTCCGGCCGAGCCGCACGCCGGGCTGAAAGGAGAGAAAAGACAAAATTAGGGGTCTTAAGTGTAAAAAAAGATAATTTAGGGACTGTTAACGAGTGACGCGTTTAAGTCTCGAGCAGTCCTATTCCCTTAGGTTCAAGCTTCTCGGTTCCGGTTCTTCTCTGTGGTTTTCCTTCGGTGAGGTCATTCGTTAGGAACCAATTCTTCTGTTCCATTTATACGAGACCAATTCTGTGCCATACTTGCAGAGCCACAAATTTTACTGGGACCTATAGAAATTTATGGCTATACATAAATGGCACAGGGTTGGTCCTGGGTAAAAGGTACAGAAGATTTCACTCCCTTTCGTTACTCGTGTTGTTTCAGGCGAGAGGCGGCCATTAGTGGTTCAGATTTGGTATATCTACATTTTGAGTTGCTTGCAGTAATATGTGCTTGTGATTTCGCATCTGTTTACACGTTGATTCCGGTGTCCATTTTCGGATTTTAATATTATGCTTTTCGGTTTGATATTTGTTGATTAGAGGTTTGTTTTCGTTTCATTTTCTGACAAAAAAAAAGTTTCCGAAAATTGGGTGGTGGGACTACTTTGTGGGTTAGGCTTAGGGTTAGGGTTTCTGTGGGATTAATTGTGTTTTTATATATTGATCAAGGGGAGCTTTGTTTCTTAACAACATGGCGGCAGTGAGGATCGATGTGTCAAGGGGACACGAGTCTTATAGACATTCCAGAAGGGACTCTTAACGCCCACAGAGCTGTGCTCATGATGTGGGGTTCAATCCGTGTAAAAAGAGGTGTCCGGTTTCTTCAAGCGTTCACAGTTTGGACTATAAAAGAAGTTTGTATAGTTGTAGGGTTGAGGATGGTGCTAAAGCAAGCTATCAAGACGAGGTTCAGTTGCCTCCCGAGAAGAAGGGGAATTTTCTTCTATTATAAGGGACATAGAAGACAAACAAGTGAGATTTTTCCCAAAGAGAGGCTTGTATCTAGGAATATTACACTGTCGAACTCTCCATCTCGTGCCAGCGCTTGAGATCAGCAATCATATTTTACTTAAGATGGGAACATCAAAGAGGATCTTGTTTCTGCAAGTCAGATTGGTGATCTTGAGCTTGTGTCAGATAGAAATGGCGTTGGACATAAATCAGTAATGAATGGGCATGGGACAATGATTCCCCAGTATCCAGTGGTGAAGATACTTCTGGAAAGATTCTGTCTAGGAAGACCTCCAGTTCTGGGAGTGGGGAGTTTCTAACAGAAGCATTGGATGGATCACTATCAGGTTTATCTAGGTACAATGAAAGGGATGAATGTTCTGATGAGGACTTGAAAAGTGGTGATCTCATGGTAATTGACAGGATTCGTGATGAAGATGCAGAACATGAGCAAATAGAATGCTTCAGTGATTGTTGTGATTCTGAAGAGTCAGAAGATGCTACTCATAGAAGTGTGAATATGCTTGAGTGTTGTAGAAGCATGTTTGAGTACGAAAGACTTAATGAAATCAATGAAGGGACATATGGTACAGTGTACAGAGCTAGAGATAAGAGGACTGCGGAAATTGTGGCATTAAAGAAAGCCAAGATGGCTGTGGGGAAAGATAGAAACTTGGAAGAATATGGCTTTCCTTTGACTGCTCTTAGGGAAATCAACATTTTGTTGTCTTTTCACCCCCCTTCAATAGTCAATGTAAAAGAAGTTGTTATGGACGACCTTGATAGTGTTTTTATGGTGATGGAGTACATGGAACATGACCTAAAGGGAATGATGGGGATGATGAAACAGCCATTTAGCACAAGTGAGGTCAAATGCTTGATGTTACAACTTTTGGAAGGTATCGAACATCTCCATGATAACTGGGTGCTCCATAGGGATATGAAAACGTCAAACCTTATAACGAGCAATCAGGGTGAGTTGAGAATATGCAACTTTGGGATGTCATGCTTGTATGGGAGCCCATCGAAGCCTTATACAATGCTGGTGGTTACTATGTGGTACAGGTGAGCAATGACGAATGAATGGCTCTTGTAACTTCATGATTCCACTTTTGTGCTTATCAGTTTTGCAAATGTTCTTTTTTAATTTTATTTTAATTTTACTGATATTCATTACTTCTAGAACACAAAATATAATCTTGCTTGGTTGATAAAGTTTTTCATTACAGGGCACCTGAACTATTGCTTGTAGCTAAAGAATATTCAACAGCAGTTGACATTTTATTTATCTTCGAAATTAAAATCTGCAGATATTCAGAACACTTTGGAAAACCAAATGAGATTATTTGGCCCGAGTTTTCCAAATTGCCTGGATCAAAAGCAAATTTTGTTAGGCAACCCAAAGTATCTGTATGCTATTTGATCTCTGATGTTTCTTTTCCATGTTAGCTTGCAATACCGAGGATGTATTTCAAAAGTTTGTTGACATATGTATTCTCTTTCAGGTATAATACATTGCGTAAGAAGTTTTCTGCAACTTCTTTCACGGGACCTCCAGCTCTTTCTGATTCGGGGTTTGACTTGTTAAAGAAGATAATCACCTTAATGGTTTGATCTCAATTCTTGTAGTTACATTGTCTGTGGTCAGCATTCTCGCAGCTTTATCGATCATGCAGAGAATTACAGCGGATATGGACCTAAATCATCCTTGGTTTCATGAAGTTCCCTTACCCAAGTCAAAGGAGCTGATGCCCACTTTACCCCCACAGAATGGTAAGAGGTAGCTGATTTGGTAAAATATGAGCAGCATACTGAACAAGACTTTTGAAACCTCACTCAACTTTTCGTTATGTAGCTATGTTCTAATTATGTTGCACTTCTTTGGCATATTCATAGAAGGATTAGGATCTCAGTAACCCCGAGTAGAGGTCCCAGGAGGAGCAAAGGTGGAATGTAGAAAGGAGTAAACAAATGCTTCAGTGAATGTATTGAGAAAAAACAGAGCTATTCTTGCCATTGTAATGAATCCTTACTCTTATTTGAGATGTAAGGTCTTGAATGTTACACCCTTTCTTGTATCCTTGAATCAAATTTGATTAAAATAATCTATAAAATTCATACTTTGTTTTTACTTTTTCCCTTTATTCGTCAAGCTTCATCTCACCGAGTTTTCTTGATTATTGTATTTTTGTTTGCGAGAGATAAATGGTGAAAGTCAGAAGGTTTTCTGGTTTGAAAGTATGGGCATTGCAACTGTGAGGTACGTAGTTGAGTATTGGCAGCTTTTTTAATTGTCAGATGTAGGCTTGAGCTTGCATAAGCGAATTTCTTCTTTATTTGTTTTTCGAATAGTGAAGACTTGATCCGGTTCTTGGGTGGTGTTTTATCAGCTATAGAACCTCCACTTGTATTACTCTCATTAGTAGGCTAATATTGATTGATGGGGTTTAAATGCGGTATCTTAAAAAAATTTGACATTTCATATAGCAGCCTGTTATTGCATCCATTGTGATCAATTTGCTACAGCAAACAAGTATTACATTCAAGAAACTGCAACGTACAAGTGAACCAATTGAAACCCATGTGAAAACGAATGTGCATTAGAAAACCTTCCCTGACCAATTGAAATATCTTATCTGTGGTAGTAGCTATTAAATGCACGCATCTTATTTATTGCAGTAGAACTACAATGAAAAAGGATGCATCTGTGGGGTTAGAATAACTATCATGTTTCGATACTTATCCTATGATGTAATATCAGCTTTTTGGTCAACGAGTTAACTTCAAGCTTATCAGTCCTCTTGATGGAGGCATTCGTTATCCTGTGGTGACAGCATTATAGAATGTGCAAGTAACATACTTCTTCAAACTTGGTCGTTTCTGGCTGAAATTTATGGCTGGCATGCGTTGCCTTCAGCTTGTTTGTCAATTGTTTGCTTTTTCTGTTCTTTGGATTATCAGGGAACTGGAGCTGGTTCTCTCTATTGGGAACTGCATCCAGTGTGGCGAGACTTCTTTCGAAAGTAAGGTGAATGGCTGATGAATGTCCTTCCTCCATCTGTATATTACTTGTTACATTTTTATCTTCCTTTTGCCCAACATTGCAAATGAATAGGCTTGCGATGATGGAGCCAATAATAGAACAGTGTTTGGCATCGTGTTGAAGGTGACGGCAATGAGAATGTTTGAATTCCCAAGATTCACAAGAATAGATCGCTGTTGTGTCTTTTTCATTTACCTTGTATCGTTTCTCTTTACATGACAATTACATATTTTAGTTTCAGAATGTATTTATTGAGATCAATAGAGAGCTGAAAATTCTTGGAGAATCTATCAAATTTATGTTCAGACAAACTTTCTTGACATTCCTCCAAGTCATGTAGCTCTGGTTTGGATCATGTCAAAGTTTTTTTTGAAATGTATACCGAAGATGAAGGGTTGCCACAACCATATCCTGGCTAACAAATAGTTTTGTACATCCTTTCGAGTTACAAGCTCTGTCAATCGAGTGCTTTCACACTAATAGTATCTAGTGATAAATTTCGTATGATCAAGTTGTCGGGCGATGGAAATCAGTTGCTTGTCATCGGCTAATTGTCAATGATGTTGGATTCAGGGAAGGGAAGGGGAGTCTAGGAAACAGTTAATGTCTCACCGAGTACAAAAAGAACGAGAGACAATTCTATGAAGAAGATAGTGTTGATGAGTCCTCTATCTATTGTCCATCCAAAAACTGTGAATCCCCCAGGGTTTGACTGGAGGTACATAACTACAAAAAGAAGAAAGAAAATGAGCCATCCTTTCAGGATGTACCGTGTCTAACGGCAAGATCATAGCGGAACAGTTAATGTTATACATACCGAGAGCTTCTCTCTTGTGGTATGCAGACATGTATGAAGCTAGTTGGCGATTAGTGGGCACTGGCGTGTAGCCGAACGACTCCAAGTCGGCTTCTGAATAGCTTATTGGCAATGAATCAGGCTCTGAGCTGCTGCCGCCGATGGTTATCGTCGTTTGAGAGGGATCGGTAGGGCCACATGTGACCAAAGAATGCCATCTGCTAGCCACTGCTGCAACACTTTGGGCTCTCCGAGTGATCTTTGCAGCTGCGTGCAAGCAAATGATAATCCCAACAAGCTCAACTATGGCAGTCACCTGCAGCAATTGCAAAACTTACAGAATACAACATGAAGCTTAAGAGAGTCCACAAGTATGTGCATTCCGATGCCCTCAAACACAGAAAGCATCCAGTGCCAACCATTGGCCAAAGGAAGATAATATCTATATATGGATAAAGACTCATGAGTGATTTATATTAGCATATTGAATCCAGAATAGAATCAGAGCCTCCTCAACAGTCACAACTCATATGAAGTGTGATGGAAGATGCATACTAGTTTCGTACTTACTGCAAAATTGCCACCATTGATGAGATTGACAAGTTGACCATTCCCTGTGGTCTGAAGTAAAGCCACAAACTGAGTAGCCGTGGAAGCCAAAAGCACAAGAAGAAAAAATATCCTGAACCTGTGACTTATCTTCGATAGACAATGAGTTAAGCGAATATGTTCTTCGATATACTCTGAAATTTCCAAATCACTTTCCAAAAGCTTGCCATAGCTTTCGAAGTGTATCACCATCAAGTTGCAAACTAAATGGAACAAAGCACATCCTGACAAGAAGATGGTCATAGAATACGTCCACGAGAGGATCAAACCAAAAAGCTCAGCAACAGACCGCCACCAACATTCTTGATGAACGTGTAGAACCAGAACTATTTCACGAACAGCCTTCAATAGCAGACAGGGTAATAGCCATATGACCAACCACTTGAAGAAACCCTGCACGAATAGAACTTCAAGATCAATTCTTTTTCTCACACAACCAGTGAAAGAGAGAGAAATTGTTAAGTTCCCCCAAGAAATCGTCCCATTGTTTGATCTTCTTGAGTTTAATTTAAACAAGATTGAATCTTTCAGTACTTGACATCTATTTCTCGGCTAAATGGAGCAAAGTGGGAAAGAAAGATTTATGGGTTTATCTTACAAGGATCTTCTTGATATATTCATCACGGAACTGATCCATATGGCCATGGGATCGATCGACAAAGAGAAACTTCCTGAGACCGTACTTCCTCAGGTTTTTGGATATGGGGATCAGGGAAACGGCCGCAGCGAGAGAGCGTAACACCAGAACCTGAAGCTCGAACTTCCTGATAACGTAATGTTCACAGTGAGAACAGCGACGATAAACGATGATGAGCAGTGGAAGAGCAACACCCAGAAGCAGAAACGAGGCCCACGAGAGAGCGAGGCTCAGAAACGAGAACTGGCAAAACCCAAACACTTTGAGGAAGTTTTCTAAGTGGTTGAGGGAATTTTCGAGGTGGGTTTCGCTTTGTTCGTCCGATTCCATGAGCGGTGTCTCTGCTGAGGCCAGCGAACCTTCTGGTTCTGCCATTTTTGGAGTAAAGCAAGAACAGAGAGAAAGAGCACAGAGACGGAGAGAGGAACAAGAATGTTGTGGCTTTAATAAGGAAGGCCAATGAAGGAAAGTAAAGAAGTCAACAGACTGACCCCTTGATTTTCTTAGGCCAACGACCATTCGGACATCGCTTGCAATGTGAGTGGTAGGTAAATAGCATGCAGGAGGTTACAGGTACAGGCATGAGGTACCTCAAAGCAGCAGTTTTAATGGCAATAGCTACTAGATTTGGTAGATTAAAAAGAAAATGGTGTTTTGGTTTTGTTGATTGTTTCACTATTTTGAGGTTTGGTTCCAATCTGCTATATGAGATTAGATCCTTCACATGTGCTGTACAGTAACTACAGTGAAAGTAGAACAGAGAACATAGGTTCCATATGGTTAGTCTTAGTTCTTTGTAGTGCATATCAAGCAAGGAATAAATACCAAGTAAAAGAAAGAAAAAAGAGACATGATGCCTTCTAGGGTGGTTCTAGTGATTAATAGAGGCTTCTTAAGAATTTCCAAATATTAAAGTTTAAAACCACTACTAGATCTCAAGTCTTATTTTGAAGTTCTATGGATAGCATTGTTTTGAAGTTAGAGGAGGATCTACTGAAAATGAAATCACTTCTTTTTGGGAAATGGCTGTTAATGTTAATAGCTTCTTTCGACAGTTAGGTTTGTGTCTTATGTTTGGGTCGAAGTCAACATTCTTGGTCTAGAGAGCCATTTAAAGCTTCAACCAATACCTGAAACACTATACACCATGTTCAGGCTTTGTCTGTTTCTCCATAAGCACATCATTTAATGTTGTTGTTTGATCATACCAAAAATTATCATTTTGCAATTAGTTGATTCATATGTATTTCAAACTCCAATCAAATTTTATTTATTCAACTCGAACAGAGATCGATTAGGTTTTACTGGTCCAAAACTTGATCGAATTAAGTCTAAGTCTCCATCCAATCCTTAGAACCCAAAGAAGAAAAATGTGTTTATAACTTCATAATCTTACAAAAAACAATAAGAAGGCTCTCACCACCAGGAAATGAAAACTCAAATAAATCCAAATATGTAACAGACCCTTTAATCAGATTGCTCTGCTAATCTTCAACAATCCTTAACAATGAAACTTGCCTTACTCTGCGACTTGAAGCTTTTAATTCATGTCTATATTGATGGTATAGAACTGATCGTGTAATAACAAGCGTAATGGAAGAGAGAGTAGAAGCATACTTTGGATCTCCTATGAAGAAGAAGAATAGTAAATCAAAACTCACCTTGGATCTGAAAATGGAAGAGTGAAGGGGTAGGTAGTTGAAGGAAGTTAAACCTTAGTGACCTAACAATTTATAGGTGAAGACTAAGAGATATCATATGAATTGGACCAATATTACCAACACTAAGTGACTTATTCCTTTCTTTCATTTAATTTATAATTTTATTACAAATTATTTCTCAATAGTTGGTCTTCAGGAGCCAAATGCAATAACTATATTGCAGCTTATAGGTATAATATACTTGGATTGATTTCACTTTCAACATTTCTTAACAAAAGCAATCAAAGAAGGGCTTTGTAGCAGCTGTGCCTGTCAGGTTAAGAAAAAAAAAACCCGTGACAGTTTTACAACATTTTCTGCAGATGAATTACAGTTTAGATGAAGAAGCAGAAAGAGCATGATTCATCAGCTCCCTCCTCAAGATCTTTCCTGCAGGATTCTTGGGAATAGCATTGATGAAAGCCACTCGTCTTATCTTCTTATACGGTGCAACCTGCCAAAAGGTTTGGTTTTAGATCAACCAGTTACTGCTATATCTGTCAATGAAATGTTTCAGATTATGTGAATAGTTGGTGAGAAGCAAGCGTGCCTGTTTCGCGACGTAACCCATAACTTCAGCTTCTGTAATATCGATTCTGTGTTTCCTCACCACATATGCCATAGGAATCTGTCCTGCTTCTTCATCAGGATACCTGCATAACAATGAAGGTTAAGATTATATTACAATCAAGAAACTATTGAAACTGTTATGTCTACCAAAACAACTTTCTGAGATATCATAAACAACACTTACGGAATGACAGCAGCATCAGCAATTTTAGGATTGGAATGAAGTAACTGCTCCAACTCTGCTGGAGGTACCTGAAAATTCATCAAATATATGAGATTATACTGACTATCTAACTGAAACCAACTGTTATATTTTTCATTATGCATAGGCTTGAAGCAACCAAAAACTTACCTGGTATGCCTTGTATTTTATTAATTCCTTTAGCCGATCCACGATATAGAGGAAGCCATTCGAGTCAAAATAGCAAAGATCTCCAGTTTTTAACCATCCTTCTGAATCTAAGGTTTCAACTGTTGCCTTCTCGTCCCCTACATAACCTGCAAGGGACAACCATTCTTCCCGCTAAAGAACAAGCTTTTGGTTTAAGCATCGAAGCTTCGGACATACATTATTCAATCAAGAGGGGCTGTATTATTTATCAGATTCTCCATCAGATTGACCAGTAAAATCTAAGACTCTCAGTAGTTAGCAGCTGATCTTATAATCCGATGCAAATTAATGAGATTTGAAAAAGGAGGAGGCGTAAAGAAATTGCAGTACAGACAGCAAGAACCCCAATTATCAGTTAGAACTTCAGCAGATGAACCAAAAAGGGAATAACTTGGAGCAAACTAAGTAGTAGAAATGAACAAGTGCCTTTCATGATAGTTGGCCCTCTCAACCACAGCTCTCCTCTCTGGCCAGGAGGCAAAGACTCTCCTGTTACAGGATCAACAATCCTGGCTTCCAAATTCTCCCCCAAGCGTCCAACAGAACCATATTGGTTCATCTCTTCAGGTCCTATCATTCGAGTAGCTGCTCCTGTTGTCTCCGTCAAACCATATCCCTGAGACAATCCCAGAAAGGGAACTCATTACTCAAAAACTTGACTATTAAAACTGGTCCTATATAATCTCAAATCAACTAGTTGACCTAGAATTTGACTTAATTTTCAATCAGAATCAAGTTTAACAAGGTCAATCTAATTCAACTCGAATAACTATTTTAATGAATGAGTTGAAAATTTCATTCATAAGATAACACAAATGTTTTGCCTGTTTAGTTGGGCTTATGTCAGTAGAGCTTCTGTCAATAGAACTTTTGGCAGTAGAGCTTTTCTGAAAAGATCTTTTTTAAAAAGTTAATTGACTGTTTGACTGTCAATTAAAAAATAGCTTTTTAAAAAGAGTTTCATATAATAGACTGTTTGACAACATAAAAATAAAAAGCACTTTTATTAATTTTAACTATATTTTCTTTTATAATAAAATTATTTAAAATAT
>JANZXR010000007.1:26744156-26758035 GCA_027575705.1 Erythroxylum echinodendron
TCGATATCCAAAAATTACAAAATTTATATTAATAGAAACATAAGAGAATAAGCTACAACTTTTATTAAGAAAACTTTTTCTGATTCGACCTACATCAAAACATTTTATTCAATAAAAACAAGACACAATTTTTGTCAAAGGTAGTACTGCTGCCGATGCCAGAACTCAACTTCAAACTAAAATTCAAGACTAGTAAGGACATAAGTCAAATTTAATTCCTTTATGAAAATTGTATCCATATGTCTTTAATTTATCTTAAATCAAAATCCATCTAATTTAGACATCTACAGATCAATATATTGCCAAAATACAGATGCATGTTAAACTTCATTTTATTTCTCTTCTAATTTGTCCTTTCAATTCCCCTTATTTCAACACATCACATAAACATCTTTCTTAAGAAAAAATTTCACCTTCATTATACCCTTAATCCTCAACTTATTTCATCTACATAATAGCTTATAACTCATGGTTTTCATCTCCTAAAAATAGAACATAAACATACACATATTTATTCCTCAATGCTCATCCCTCATTCATCAACATTTTTGCACACTTTCATACACCATTTACACTATCAATCCATCTCAAAATCATCTTTAATACAACTCATAATTTATTACTCATCATATAAACGAAAATATGACCTAGATCTACTTATTTCTTCGTTCACATAGCATCACTCTTCAATCACCACTATCATGATCATTTTTTCTCTAACCCGTCATCATAACATTACTATTTAGCACAACCCATAAAGATCATTAAATACACTTACTTGTTTTAGCCCCAAAACCTCTTCAAATCACGTGAACCTAGCTCCCAAGCGTCACAGAATCATCATCCTTTAAGGAGGAACAAGGTTAAGTCTTTAAAGAAATGACAAGGATCTTGAAGTAATAATGTAAGATTTTGAAAGAAAACAATCAATGTAAAGAGTGGGTTGTGAGTTTCGTGAGATGGAGAGATAAAAATGAAGAAGATGAGTTTGTAGAGACAAAATGAAAGATAGTATACAAATTGAGAGTGTCGTAGGTGCTCAATTAGTAATGTAAAAATACTTGGTAAGTGTCATGACGTGTCATGACACTTTCCACTTAATTCATTTTCTATTAGTATTAACTTAAGCTACCACATAATTCTAAATAATCAGTCCATTGTCACTCAATTTTCTATATCACTTGTCAATAAATCAATGCCATTTATCAAAAATTTTCACTGCCATTTGACACTTAATTCTACTACCATTTATCAATTGTGTCGCCACTTGGCATTTTCCAAGTCCATAAATACCCAAAATCTAAAAAAATTCTCAAATTTTACCAAAAATTCTAAAGCAATAATTTAATTCACCAAAACAAAATTTAAGGCAAAATATTCACTATTCACATCATAATCACATTAAAAATCATTTATACTTGAAAAATGTCAATGAATACATGTACAATTATTTTAATGAGTGTCAACATTATTCACGTGTATGAGTATGCCATATGATGCATGAAACGTGGTTTTAAATTCTCAATAAACTCTCGTGAATAGAATCCTAGGGTCGTAACCCTGATCATGGGATAATGGGATCTTACATATTTTCCTTTTATTGATGAGACTATGCAGAAAATAAAAAAAGTAATCAAGTTTATCTATAGTCGTGCATGGGTTTTAAATTTGTTGAGAAAGGAATTTACCAATGGTAGCAATTTGTGTCCTCCTGTTGTGACAAGATTTGTAAAAAAATTCTTATCACTTCAGTCTTTTATTTCAATAAAAAAAGAGTTAAGACAAATGTTTACAAGTGATAGGTGAGTTGCATCTCGGCATGCTAGGTCTAATGCTGGATTGGAGGTTTCCAGCATTATACTGGAAGATAGAGAATTTTGGTCTCAATGTCAATTTGTTATCCGAGTTTGTGAGCCTTCGGTGAGAGTGCTTCGATTGGCTGATAGTGAAGAAAAACCAACAATAGGTTATTTTTGAATGCCATGGAAAGAGCAAAGGAAACAATCAAGGTCAATTTGAAACGTAGGTCTTCTTTGTATACACCATATCTTTTAATCATCAATGAGGAATGAGAAAGACAACTTTCTTCTCCTTTGTTTGCAGCTGGGATATTTTTGAATCCTAGTGTATATTTTAAACCAGATTTTACAAAGAAAGCTAAAGTCAATAGAGGAATGTTATTCACTATTACAATAATTATTGGGCATTAAATAAAGCAAGATTTTTTAAGCTCACAATTAAAGCTTCATAAGTTATATTCCAGGGATTTTGAATTGTCGATTACTATTCGACAAAGAATAAAACTTTCTCTAGGTATTAATTGTTTCTTTTTTCTTATTACTACTTTTATTATCTTACGATTTACAGTATCTTGGTGGGATCAATTCGAAAATGGTGTTCTAAAATTACAAATGTTTGCAATTCGGATTTTAAGTCAATGTGTGAGTGCAGTGGATTGTGAACGGAACTAGAGCACATTTGAATTCATCCATTCCAAGAAAAGGAATAAATTGGAGCACAAGAGATTGAATGACCTGGTATTCGTTCGTTACATTTTAAAGCTTCAAGAAAGGTATGTTACTATCATTATTAATTTCAATATATTTCTTATAATTTTCTAATAATTAAATTTTGTTGTTTACTATGAGTTTTAATAGCACAAGTAATTCAACAGATCTAATATCTATTGATAATATTGATCTTCTTGCTGATTGGGTTTTTGAGGAACCGAATTTGATAGATATGAATGACTTGGAAGATAATCTTGGTTGAGAAAACATTGACATGTCATTTGGTGCATTGAATTTGAATGATAATGATGATGAGGCTCCTCTTAATGATGAAGATTTTGTACCAAACCATAATTGGTGTCAGTGTAGTTATAGTAGATATCCTCCCGTAAACGATTGAACGAAGTTCCAGGTTTTTGTTTTTCCTCTTCTTTTAATTTTATTTATATTTATATTTGATGTATAAATATAAAAAACACGTATATATATATATATACAATGTAATTGTAAATGTTTTTTTGTTACATGTTTCACTTTTACGTAGTTGGTTTCTCATCACAAACTCTTGTGGTAAATTGTAATAGTTTAAAAGTTAAAGATATTTATTATTATTTTTATTGGATGTTTTGAACTTTTGATGTAATTATTATATGATGAAATTGTAATATTTTACTTACTTTATATAATTCTTAATTTTATAGTTGTTGATGATAATTATCTTTTTTCACATTAATTGTGGTTATTATTTATAAATGAAATATTTGAAAATTATTATTATTTCATATTAATTGTGGTTATTATTTATTATTATGATTTTTAGAAACAGGGTTGACATAAACTTATAAAGTATATAGTACAAATGTACAATATGACAATAAACTATTTTGCAATTTCTAAAAAAATTCAAGTACTATTTTATAAATTTAAAAAATTACCCAAAACGATATCCAATATTAACTATTATCAGTACAGTACTATACCAAAATTCAATTCAGTACCAAGTCTGATACGTATTCGCAACATTGCATGGAAGTCGACAGTTAGCTATTAGCAACCTTGTATATATTATATATAAAGCCTAAAGTAGTTTAGATTTATATATTTTTCTTACAATTTTTAGTTTTTGTAATTTTTATTTATTTATAAATAATAATATATATTCTATTATTAATATCAATATAATTAAACTTTATTATTAATTATAATTAAATATTAAATGAAACTTAAAAATAAATTTAATTTTAAAACTAATTAAGTGGATAATTTTATTTTCATCTATTATATAATAACTTTAATAAAAATTTATTACATTTTATTAAAACAAATAGATCTACTACGTAAATTTTATTTATAAATTAATATTTATTTATGAATATATTTTAGTTATTAAGACTTAGCATTATTATTCATAATTAAATATTTGTATTTCATTATAAATATTTAATATTTCTGGAATTTATTGTCTAAAAGATATTTTACATTTAAAATATTTTTATTAAATAGTTATCAAATGTAAAATTATTTTTATTTATAATAAAATAATTTAAAATTTGTTAATATATTTTGTTATTATTTAGAATCAAAACATTGTTTTTTTAAAAATCATTTCATAAATAACTATTTTAAAATTTATTTATGTCAAAGATATTTTAAGTTTAAAATATATTAACAAAATTTAAATTATTTTATTTTATTAAATTATTTTTTAAATTTAAACTAAGTATATTAATAATAGTTTTATTAGTAATTAATATTGAATAATAATATATATTTAGTTAACATAAATCACATTATAACAAAGAAACAAAAGTAGAAAAATAATTTTTTATTTTTATGATTATTAAAATTGGAAGAAATTAAAATTAAAATTAAAAATTCAACCAAACAAAACATATGACTGAGTTTAAAGTTGAAAACAGAATATAAAAAACTACAGTAAAAAAAGGAAAGGGAAAGGCCTAAGTTTTTAGTGGCTCAAATGTCCAATTTCTTCTTTTCAGGTTAATTTGTTAAAGGTTTTGTCAAGCACGCTAATTCACAGATGATGTGTTGTTTTCCCCCCATTTTCAGGTGTGAATTGCTAGCTTGCTGAGATCTCAGTTGTTGAATTAACAAAATGGTTCAAAGAAGTCATTTGCTGTTTCCAGCTCTTAAAAGCTCTTCCCTTGATGCAAGCAGTACCTTAGAAACGTTTCTGCAGATACATAATACATTGCCTCCGCTATCTGTTAATGAGCAACAAGCAGAAGTCCAAGATAAACAAAAAGAACAACTGTCTGAGGAGTTGAATCTTACAAATTGTGTCTTTTTGAGAAGAAAATGGATTACAACTACCTCATTTCTCCACATTCTACTCAATCAAGAGTGTCAGAGATGCATCAAACCACCAATTTAAACAATCAAGTCGATGCTTTTCCAAAAGAATCTTCCGTTGAGATTTAAGTACAGTTTCTTGGGAAGTCACATTAAAACATGAAAGTAAAGAGGCATAATAAATTACAGAGATGAAGGTTCCTCCTTTTTCTCTGGCGGTAGGTACCTGCCAAAATGGAGAAGAGAAATAAGCTTTTTACTTGAACATGTAAATGTGAAATGGTATATAAAAGGGTTCTATATCTGGAGGAGAAATGAATTCTCAGGATGGATAGGCCTAAATAAAGAGTCCTTCATGCAGGACCATGAAAGAGGAGTATTTCCGATTCGATTTCTGATATGCAGCATAAGCATCAAGCGAAAAGTAGTCGAATATGAACAAGAAGCACAACCACTCACCCTTGGCCCCTGGCCCAACGAGAGAGTTGATACAGTTGTACAGTCTCATTTGAGGCATGGCATGCAAGTAGTAGATAGTTGCGAGGTTGTACCATCCAAGAAAACCTCATGAACAGTAATGAATAAATGCACATAACTGCAGCAAAATAACTAAAAAGATTGAGAACTTTGATCATCCACTAACTAGTCAAGAACACTTGGACTTCTCTTCAACCAGACTGTTCTTACCTCCTGTCATATTTCCCGAAATCATTTCCGGGGGTTTCTTAGTGTCAGCCAACCCCTACGACAAGAACCAAATAAGAAAGCATAAAGTTCTAAATGAAAAAGATGGAATCTTGAAATGACTGTTAAATGAAATAAAATTGAGGAAATGATCTAGAGTCATCATTCTAAAACATACAGCAGCAACAAAACCCCAGTTGGCAATAGGACCCCAAAAATGAGTTGTTCTGGGGCCAACAGGACTATTCAGAAATGCTTTGAACGAAGCCATAGGTGATGAGCTACTTGAATACCTTCAAAACGAAGTGCAAAGCTATAAGCTTGTATTGAGAGATAGAACAAGCATAGCGTCAAATGCACACTCACGGAGAAGCAAAAACAAACGAGATGAAGTTTTCAGGAAACCAAATAGATCAAACCTTCCAATAGTTAACACAAAATTCAAAATGCAGGCTGAGATAATGGATACAGAACCCAAAATTCCTGGCGGACTTCAAGTTTAATCAAGAACAGAGAGAAATATCTTTCCTCCAAAATTCCCATGTTAGTCTACGGAATTCCTTTGTCCAGTTCTAGCTATCTCAAATAAAGAAACAAGAACAACCTATTTGAACATAAGTAGCAGAAGCTCATCCTTCGATTCTTCACACAAATTTGGCAATCTGGATAAATCCAACATCTACCCTTTTCAAAGATGTATCGATATAGATATTTCAAATGTATGTATAACTCAACGGCGCGAGGGCTTATCAGTAAACAAAATCCCATTTTTGAAACAGTAAGAGAATCTTATTTATATCACTTACGGAATCTCAGCTAATACCATGAGCCCTCAATACAAAACCAAGATTTCTCTGGATAGACACAACAGAGAGCGAGGGTTTATCTATAAACAAAAACCTATTTTTTGAAATAGTAAACGAATTCGGTTTATATCACTTACGGAGTCAGCTCATACCATGAGCCCCTCAACACAAAACCCAGATTTCTCTGGACAGGTGTAACAACCCATCTTCATATACCTGATAAATATAGGCTTTAAGCTTGTAGACGGCCCTCTTTCTCGTTGTGTGCGCATGTGAAAGAGATGCAGATGGAAAGAAAAAGACATCAACTTTAAGACTCACCTAAACTGGGATCGCCGGAGAGAGATGAAAAAGCTATCGCTTCGTGTGTTTGTCTGGTAGTTGGAGCCAGGAGGGAAGCGACTCGAGGTTGAGGAATCAGGTGTTGCGATTTGGTGAGGTCGTCCTTTAGCCAACCAAAAAGCGTATTCTCTTGGTTTTTGTTTACTGGTCCCTGGTTTGGATGCAAAGCCCGCAATCTTCTGATGCAACCACCAAATGGTTGCTCAGTTGCTCTTGACTTTTTCCTTTCTTTAGGCCTTTATTTATGCCATTACAATAAAATTGTGTTTTTTTAATTCATAATTAAGAAGACTGGAATTGAATGAGTTTAAGATCTGATTTTGATTCTTTGATTTCTTTGATTTGAGAAATATTGATTTATTCAATTGCAAGTATCATTGTAGTAGAGTTAATCATTTGATTTGTTGCTCATCTAATCCTAAATATGTGGTTTATGAGATATTTGTACTTTACTGTACTGTAAATTCAGAAACTGACTGAGAACTCAGGAACGGCAGAGACTATTCCTTAAAAAATGGGTTTAATGTTCTTGCACATACACTCAGGAACTGGGTACGAGGTCACATCTTTGTTTCTCTTCCTAGTCCTTGGCTGGGTAGACGACTTGTTATGCAGCATCCTGATCATGCTTCCTAATTCTGCATCTGAAATGGAAGAGTCCTCAAAGAGAGGACTCATGGCTCGTTTATTCGGTGTTATGTACTTTCTATGCCCCAAGTAGGCTCGGTGACCCTGTCAAAAAGATACAAATAATAAGCACTTCTTGTTCAGATCATCAAGAAGCTACAAGAAGCTTGAAATTTCTTTTCCACCTACCTGCATGAGTCTGTCCATGTTTCCTCCATGAGAAGGCACAAATACGTTGCTGTTGAGTGAGACAACGTAATCTAAAGCTGCAAGAGCAGAAGAACTATTCAAATATGGCAGAAGCTCTCCTTCTCGTACCAGCATTTCTCTGGTCACCAGAGCTTGAAACTCTTCCATGAGAGGCTTCAAAGCTTGCGTGCCACCAAATGGCTCTCCACCAGCAATGTATATACGGGCTGTGCTCGGTGCCCCCATAGCTTTTAGAAGCCTGCGGGACCAGACTTCAGAAAAACCAGCTCCAAAATGATTCAGGAATATGCAAAATCTGATTCAAGTTTTTGTTCATCACTTACCGAGAAATTTCTAATGCGTTTAGGGGACAGAGACCGGCAAGTCTTCGGTGATTATGACTCATGTTCAACCTTCCAGTAAGGTACTCAGGCTGAGCCTCACGGATTTGGTTGATGATTCTGTCATATTCAGGGCCTAAACCTGTGAGGCATCCACTTCTCACCCACACATCCTTCTCCAGTCGGAGATGGAGAGCAATATATGGACCTTCAACCCACATTCTCCTAGCTATTCGGTTCCCAAGCTCCTCAATTGGAGCAGTAAACTTCAATGCATGAAAAGCTACCTGCACAAGTTGTCGAAAAGAAGATTGATTGAGAAATTGTACTCTCGATGAGATTTTGACAGTTAGTTTCTTTCACCTTGCACCGGAGCTTCTGCAGATCAGATGGAAGGTTCTTAGAGAGCCTGGAATCCAATCCTTTTAACACAAGAAGACCTTCATCATTCAGCTGCACGAATCGTTTAGCAGCATCACGAAACAATACAATGAGTTCAGAAAAGCTTCAATTCACTGTAACTTTCATGACTTATCAGGAGTATGATTAATTTGCTTCCTGATGTTAAATTCTTATCAGAATTTGTTAAGCAGAACAAGGGACATCACAGTTGCATATTGACCATACCAATCTGGAGTACTTCGTGCGCAGCCATAGAGGTGAGATATCCCGAGGAATCTGACTTTCTATGGTCTGTCTTGACATCAAATGTGTGGAGGGAAGGGATGATACAATTCGTACATCAGATTTTAATGTTCTCCTGAAGTGTTCCACATCAAAAATGTCTGCAAATTCGCTGCAAGTGCAACAATTCAGATACGCATTGTAGATACTTTCATGGAGTTTTAAAGATTATTCAAGTATATGCCATTGAAAGATGACTTCGTTTCACCTATCGTCGCCCCATATCAGATTAACCTGCAAAACAGGAACAACCAAAGCTGCACTGAGAATTCTTGCAATAACAACAGCATCTATAATCTGATTTCTTTGTTGGTTTAGTCCTCCAGAAACCACCACCACCAAGAACCTCCTTTTCTCCTTGGAAATAGCTGCAGAAGCCTTTCGATACTCTATACTGAAGTCCAAGCAAGGCTTGTACCCTTCTCCATCGGGCTGTCTCCAAAACTCTTCTTCCTCTTTTGACACATTTCCGGTGACCGCCTGAATCGGCAGTGGCACCATCAGACTATTAACCAATCCTGACCCGCCGTCCTCCACCTTGCTGGAAACAGCAGAAGAAAGTGAAGCAAATAGCAATCTTGAAGTTGACACAGATGACAATGAAAGCGAAGAAGAAGGTGAGAGGAGAGAGCAGGGGATCGAATCTTGAGAAAAGGAAATGAAACTGAGAATGAAAAATCCCAAGAAAGTGAAGGAAACAAGGAGTGTAAGGAACAAAAGAAAGAGAGTTGATGGCGGTAAAGTTACGAGCTTGGAGTGGTTTCTTGGACTGTTTTTGGGTGACAAGAGAAAAGAAGCCAAAAAAGAAGCTGATCCCAAGTTAAACGACGGCGATGGGGTTCTCGAGGTTAGCGGGTTCTTGATGCTCCTCAACCTCGCCATTAATGCTTCTCTCTGCAATTTGGGGCCTTCCCTGCTTCTGAAATCTTGGCGGGCTAGAGAATGACAGTTGAATTTCTGTTATGGAAGGTGTAAGCAAAAGACTCTTCTGACGTTATGATTCTTGGATATGGTGGACTTACATATTATAGATAATAAAAATATTTATTTAATAATTTTTTTGGGTTAAGTTATCAATTAGAATTACTAAAATCCATAGTCGACAATGCCTCCCCTTTCTGTCCCACTATCTCGCGCCAGTTTCGTTTCCGACTACTCTTACAACAATCCCACCTCTCTGCTTCGCTGTACCACAATGAAATTGCTGCATACGCTGCCTATTTCTGTGGATTTTGTGTTCTGAAGAACCTTTTCTCTTCTCTTGTTCATATTCACTTTCTTGCTCCCTTCACTTGCTCTCTTTTAACATTGTCCATATCCAACACCTGAAATCAGGCTTCAATATGTGCTCTAGTACTGCTACCTCAAAATGGCCAACGCTCACTTCTAAATTATTCAAGTTTTTCCACCGGAATTCAGATTCTTGTTAATCAAAATATTGAGTTTTCCGGGATAGTTGCTACGGATGGATTCACGTGCGCCTTAATATCCTTTCATTCCACTTTGCATTAGTTCAACTCTGGTTTGCTGTAGATTCTCTACCAAGAGCACTGGCATTGAGTTCACTTACATCGTGGCTTTTCCGGCCTTGTGTTCACTTATATCGTGGCCTTTCTAAATTCGTTTGAGCATAATACCCGTGCTCTTGGTAGCGTATATGTGGCCTTGTTAATGGCAGATTATGATCTCAAGAGAGACATCTTCTGTAGAGTTCTGAAATCCACTCTTTCTTTGTACTGTTGGGGGAATGAGAATTTCAAATCAAATTTCGAGGTTTTTGATAGAGTAATGCCAAGTTTCTGAAGTAGTACTTCTCCTTGCGGTCTAACAACAAAAACCATAGAGACGAAGCAAAGCATATACGAGCACTGCAAGCACGATTTTAATACCGTTCCGCTGGTGGATGGCCACTGTCTTTGCAGCCTCAAGGGGATTCATATGGCAGTTAATGAAACAGAAAGATGATGGCTTTTCTAGTGGTGGTAGGATAAGTGGGATCGTTGGTTTTACACTGCCAGAGCTTTCATTCAGGTGACGCAAGAGAGAAAGCTGGTGCGAAAGACGGGAGAGAATTGTTAGGCTTTAAACTCCAGTTCCGTGTGAGCTGTGAGCCCACTAATTAGTGAAGTAAACCGATTCGGTAATACTCAGGATGATCACAATGATTTCTTAGACAGTATTACCATTTCACGTAAAATTCCAGTTGGCTGGAGGGGTCACAAGCGGTCCCTCTTAAAACTCGGCCTTCTAGACAGAAGTTAGGTGCACGGTGTATTTATCACAACTTCACTCGAAGCGGAATGCCTCCGAATATTGACTGAAACTTGACCTATTGAATCCTCCAGAATAATAATCACAGTAAAAAGAACAATTACCGTGAATAGTAACTACAGTAAATAGTAATGCGTGAATAGTAACCACCGTGAATAGTATCTGCCGTAAATGACAGATAAAAGTAACGACACCAAGAATTTACGTGAAAAACCCCCTAAATAATTAGAGGGAAAAACCATGAGACCGAGCCGGTAAAATTTTCACTATATGTGTGGAGAAAATTTCTTACAATCACTCAAATTTCTTATCCACTAAAATATGATCACAATTCTAGCAACCCTCGTATTTTACCGCTCTATTTTTACCTCACACCTCTCTACGGATGTAATCCAAAAGTACAATAAAAAAACTCGCTAGAAACTCAACACAACAAAACTCACTCAAAAACTCTCTCTTTTGTTGCTTGTTTTTCTTCTCTTGTTGTGTTTAATGTTGCAAAACTCAAGCCTATTTATAGGCTCCAAAGAACATGATTTTGTGGCTTCATATTAGGCCACATCTTCAGCTAGCTAACACCACAAAACTAAAAACAAAACAAAACATAGCATTATCCATGTCTGCCACCATTTGTGTGCTCCTTGTCATGGGTTGTTGGGATGGACCCTTCAATTCTCCCCCTCTAGCCCTAATCATCACATTCTGGAGGAGGTCTTCAACTGGCTCTCAACAGGAGCCCATCCCTGCGAGTTCGACACACAACTCGAACTTTTCCTTGGGAATAACTTTTGTCAACATATCGGCAGCATTTTTATTTGTGTGAATCTTCTGCAACTGAAACGTCTTCTTCTCAACGACAAGTCTGAGCCAATGATACCTTACGTCAATATGTTTCGTTCGAGCATGATACATAGTGTTCTTGCTCAAGTCTAAAGCACTTTGACTGTCACAATAGACTATGTATTCTTCCTGCTGCACACCTAATTCTTGAAAAAATCGTTTCAACCAAAGCATTTCCTTCCCTGCTTCCGTTGCTGCAACGTACTCTGCTTCAGTAGTTGATAATGAAACACATTTTTGTAATCTTGACTGCCATGAGATAGCTCCCCCTGAGAATGTAAAGAGGTATCCTGATGTTGATTTTCTTTAATCAAGATCACCGGCCATATCTGCATCTGTGTAGCCACTAAGTGATGACTTTTCCCCTCCAAAAATTAGACATAACTTTGAGGTTCCTCTTAAGTATCTTAAGATCCACTTGACTGCTTCCCAATGTATCTTCCGAGGATTTGACAGAAATCGACTCACAACACCAACTGCATGAGTGATATCTGGTCTTGTACATACCATTGCGTACATCAAACTTCCGACTGCTGAAGAATATGGAATATTAGACATATCATCTCTTTCTTTCTTTGTTGATGGATTGGAATTCTGACTCATCTTGAAGTGAGCGGCAAGCGGAGTGCTAACTGATTTAGCCTTCTTCATATTGAATCTCTCGAGAATCTGTTCAATATATTTCTCCTGCGATAGCCATAACTTGCAGGATTGTCGATCTCGGGTAATCTCCATTCCGAGAATTCGGCTTGTTGATCCCCAATTATTCATGTCAAACATATTTGACAAATCACCTTTTAACCTGTTAATCAAGTCTGCATTTGGTCCAATGATTAGCATATCATCAACGTTCAAGAGAAGAATGATAAATTTTCTGTTAGGGTATCTCTGGACATATACACAAGGATCTGCATCCGTCCTTCTATAGCCTTGATTTACCATGAAAGAATCAAACTTCTTATACCATTGTCGCAGGGCTTATTTCAACCCATATAAGCTCTTCTTCAAACAACAAACAATGTCCTCCTTTCCCTTGACCTTGAAATATTCTGGCTGTTCCATATAAATTTTTTCTTCTAGATCCCCATGAAAGAATGCAGTTTTTACATCAAGCTGCTCCAACTCAAGATTCAAGCTGGCTACTAGACCTAGCACAACTCGAATAGAACTCATTTTTACAACTGGTGAAAAAATCTCATCAAAATCAATACCTTTCTTTTGTGTGAAACCTTTGACGACCAATCGAGCTTTGTATCTCACGAGGTTACCGTCATCTTTCTTCAGCTTGTACACCCATTTGTTCTTGAGTGTTCTCTTCCCTTTTGGAAGTTCCATCAGCTCGTACGTGTCATTCTTCTTTAAAGAATTCATCTCCTCTTGCATGGCCTTCATCCAACAATCTCTATCTCTGCAAGATTGCACATCTTGGAAGCTCTCTGGCTCCCCTTCATCAGTAATCAAAATATAATCGGAATTAGGGTATCTTGTAGATGGATAGCGTTCTCTAGTTGACCTTCTCAGTTGAGGTTCAATCCCTTCCGGTGGAATGGGATTCTCTGGCTCCCCCTGCTCAACACCTTCTACATTAGTATTATCATTTACAACCGTATCTTGATTCCTCATGACCGGCTCTTCTTCTTCCTGTTCTGATTCTGGCATTCCTCCTCCTATGGCATCATCTGTTGGAATGCTCATCGGTGTAATATCAACAACACCGCCACTTGTGGATCTTGTATCATCCATAGTTGTATCTTCCATGATCTCATTCTCATGGAATACCACATCTCGACTTTTGACAACTTTCTTTTTCACTGGATCCCATAACCTGTACTAAACTCTTCATCTCTGTAACCAACAAATATGCAAAATGCCGACTTATCATCACGTTTTGATCTCTATTCCTTTGAACATGCATGAACGCCTTGCAGCCAAATACCCTCAAGTGAGAGTATGAAACATTTCTACCTGTCGAGATCTTTTCTGGGACATCAAAGTTTAAAGGTACTGAAGGTAGTCGGTTGATTAGGTAGACAGCAGTGCCAACAGCTTCTCCCCAAAATGACTTAGGTAGATTAGCCATTTTGAGCATGGATCTGACTCTCTCAACAATGGTACGATTCAGCCGTTCAACAATGTCGTTGTGCTGTGGTGTACCAGGAACCGTCTTCTCATGTTTGATACCATGCTTGCTGCAGTAATCTCTAAATTCCCTAGAGATATATTCACCTCCATTGTCAGTGCGCAGACACTTTAATGACATTCCAGTCTCTCT
>JANZXR010000007.1:26758135-26789787 GCA_027575705.1 Erythroxylum echinodendron
AAGTTGTAGATTATTCTTTTAGCTTTCTAACGCTATAAAGATTGAAATTTTTGGACTTCAGACGCAAAAGTTATGATTCTCATAAGATAGTAGTATGGGTGATCAATTTTGCATAATTGGTGTAAAATTTTGATTAAAATAGTAACCTTACTTCAATGATTAAACTATATCAATACAGGTCGAATTAGGCAAAATTTTCTTCATAAAAGATGTAGTTCTTGATCTTAGCTTTCTAACGATATATAGTTTGTAATTTTTGGATTTCTGTATTGAAAGATATTTTGTTTAGAAGTAAGGATGTCTGATTGGGGAAAAATCGCGATCATGAGGCGGTGCGATCGCCACAGTGCGGATTTTCACAAATTCGCGATCGCGACGCAGCGCAATCACGACCGGCCCAAAATTCGCCGAATTCGCGATTGTGACCAGGTCGCAACCGCGAGACTCCCTGTTGTTCAAAAGTCGCGATCGTCCTCTGTTTCCCTTTCACACCCGTAACATGTTATTAATTACTTTTTTTAAACACCCAAATCTTTATTATTTGTTTATTTTTGCAGTGCAAAATTTTAAATTAAATTGTTGAGTATTATTTTTACTTTCCTATGAATTTTATTTAATTAATATAATTACCATCTATTTCTTTTATGCATTAATTATTTTATTAATAGCTAAGTTGTTTTTATTAAAGCATTTTTGTTTTTGAATAATTTAATTATATGTCCGAAATTATTTTATGATCCCACCACAAGTTTTCCGTGTCTAGACTTTAATTAAATTTAAATGTTATAATTTATTTTATTGCAATGTTCCCAACTATATTATATATATTATTATTATTACAAATAAATGTACAATGGTGACACGTAGTCGCCATAAAATTCGTATGCGGACCCGGGGCCAACATTCATCCCTCAAGTATCTCTAAATTTCCAGATTTTGTTTCATTTATATCAACCATCCTTGCTTAACTTATAACCTTAATTATCACTCTAAATATATCACACATTTAATCACTTAATCCATCATCAAATTAAGTTCATTTTAACCTTCATTTAAGCCTAAATGTATCATAGGAAAACACCTTATCATTTGTTGTCTCAAACCTCACTTAAAGAAGAAGAACTCATGTTTTTGGCCATTCCCACGATCGTGGATGACTTCCCAAGATCGTGTCATCCATGATCGTGGGTTATGTTAACAGAACATTTTGTTACAGTTTAATCCAATTGCAAGGTATAGGAGTTGGATCCCACATTGATTAAATATAAAGTTGGTATGGGATTTATAAGGACTTTGAGCTCCCCACCCTCACAACCTAGCTTTTGGGATGTGGCTTTCTTAAAGTCCTTATCAACTGGTATCAAATCCAGGTTTTGCAGTGGTGGTCCACGGAGTGCCAGTCGTGACCAACGTGGCCGTGGCCAACAAAGATCTCGAAGTAGTGGCCCATAGAGTGGTGACCTAAAAGTGTCAAACGTAATTAACATGGCCGTGACCAATGAGAATGTTGGTTTTTATGGGGGACCAATGTTACTATTTGATCCAATTGCAAGGTATGGGACTTGGATCCCACATTAATTAAATACAAAGTTGGTGTGACATTTATAAATACTTTGGGCTCTCCACCCTTACAAGTTAACTTTTGGGGTGTGACTCTCCTAAAGTCCTTATCACATTTCCAACCATTTTTGCAATTCCCATGATCGTGGAGGTATTCCCACGATCGTGGGTTGTCATATCTGAAAGTTTCCAACAATTCTTCTTCTAAATTTTTCCAGCTTTTTAACTCCCATATGTTACATCCTAACCATCTTATGCTTAGTTAATCATTTCTACTTTACTTCCCCTTCATTCACACCTCATTTCCAACTCAAAAACATTCTTGAAATACATCATAAATCATTGTTCATATTATATACAAAAACAGGACATCCAAGTATTCATACATTCATAAATGTTTTAGAATACATTCAACTTCATTATCAACTTCACTTTATATCTAAACTATCATCTTATTTCTTTTCTTTTTAAGACACTATACTTGCCTTTTATTTAACTTAAAACTCATTCTAATTTATCTTTATAACAACTACTAAAATTCACGTTATTATATATCAAAAACAGAACATATTTAAATCATTCCTTCATTCACATTTCAGCACTCATCCTATACACAAAATTAGATCATATACATATCTATTTATTCATCAATTTTCAACTCCCATTCCGACACTATTTTCATTGTTAATCGTCCACAAAACAATACATAATCTTTTATTTATCATTAAGCGAAAACAGAAGATCAATAAATATTCATGTCTTCATTAACAATCATCACTCTTTAATCACCATTTTTACTATCAATCCAACACTATAACATTCCATAATCTATTACTCATCATAAATACAAAAATATGACATGAATATTTCCATTTATTCTTCCACCTAGAATAAAATCAACTCCATTTTCATTATCATTTAATCTCAAACTATCATCACATATGTTTATATTTAAACAATCCATGAAGATATCCATTCTCTATCCACGTTACATATACTTTCAACATCATTTTCATAATCATTTCTCCTCTTAAACTATCATCAAAAACATGTCTATCAAGCAAGCCATGTAAAACAATATGCTACTTATTTGATTGGCTCAAAACTTCTTCAATCACCATAAAACCCTAGCTCCTCCATGCATATATGATCATCATCATTTAAGGAGGAAAAGGTTAGGTTTTCTTTGTAACAAATGATGAATACAACAAGAGTCTTGGAGAAATAAGTGAAAGAGTTGGGCGAGATTAACATTGAGTGGGTGAGAAGAGAGTATCGTGATATGGAGAAGTAAATGAAGAACATGAAGAAAAGAGCATATGGCAAAAGTGAGAAACCAATGAACAATGGTCTTGCAATTGAAAGTGACGAGAGTGAGCTATGTGGCAAGTGGCATGACACTTATCACTTGCCACATGTCCTTCTATTGTGGTTTCCAATGGGTCCTTTTTAATAACTAGTCTATTTGTCTCTAATTTCTAGTCTAATTATCTCCCAAATTTCTATAACACTTGTCATTAAATCCTAATGCCACTTATCAATAATTTCTACTGCCATTTATCATTTATTTCTACCACCATTTATCAATTGTTTTCCCATTTGGCATTTTCTTAGTCTAAAAATACTCAAAATATCATAAATTTTCTAAATTTTCGCCAAAAATTTTAAATTAATATTACTACTCACCAAATAAATTTTCAAGACATGTCATTGACTATTCAAATCATAATTACATTAACATCATTTATACCCCAAAATATGTCAAATGAGTGTATAAACAGTCATTATAATGTGTTTAAAAATCAAATTCGCGTGTGTTTGTATGCTACTGTTATACATAAGTATGAAATGCATTTCCTATTTTCTTAATAATGGTTTTCATGTACGGTTATCTAGGATTCTAACCCTAGTATGAGAAAACGGGATACTACATATTTAATTAGAATTACAAATAATTCTAATTAAAGTTCAATTGAAATTTTAATTTCAACGAAATTATCAAAATGTCTAGAACCTATTATAAATAGGCTTAAGTTCTATGGAGCTAGTACTTCTTGCTTAACCCTCTTTGTAAAAGTTATCAAGTTCTTTCAACTTATTCTATGGATACCGTTAGAGGCCGGATATTTGTGCAGCTACAGTGGTTGAAATGAATCGGTTTTGAGAATGTTTCGAGGAATACAACAAGATAAAGATCGAGCTTCAGAATAAGATACGAATTAATTTTTCGCTTTATTATGATTTGTGTTGATCATTTTATATAACTAAAGAGATGTTAGTTTTTGGAAAATCAAAAGTTGCAAAAAAGTTTTGTAATTATTTCACTGTGGTCAGGATCGGATCTTGACCTGATTTCCCAACAATAGTACCAGAGCCGACTTTGTTTCTATGATTTGGCTAAAACATGTATGGTTGTTATTAATCAAAATTTGGAATTAAAAATCAGATCAGATCAGATTCTTAAAGGAACCCTAAATGAAAAATCAAATTATGCGTTTTGAAAATTTGTTCTTGTGCTTTATTATGGTTTTGTGTTTCGAGAAATTCTCTTCAAGTGCAGAAACCCAAAAGACAATGAACCCTAGAATTGTTCTAGAATTCTTAACGCACAGTGAAGTGGTGTGATTGGCTTCACTTGGGTTGACGGTGGACGGCGCACTGAAGGAGGGTGAGTTTTGTGTTGTTGTGTCTAGTTATAATGTTTTGGAAATTAGCTTTAAGCCATGTCTTCTTGTTTGCCATAGATTTTTCTGGTTGGGTGTTGTGTTTTTATTTGCGTGTTGTGGCTGCCGACTGGGACTGTTTTGTTGCGTCTTAAAAACGTGCAACTAGTGAAGGTGGCCCCTGGCTTGGTGACGGTGACAGTCACCCCTGGCAGAGACGACGACAGTTGCCATCGTTGGGGACAGTCAACGCTCACTAGGGCAATTGTTGCCCATGGTAGGATAAGTAGGATCATTGGTTTTACACTGCCAGAGCTTTCACTTAGGTGATGCGAGAGAGAGAGCTGGTGCAAAAGACAGGAGAGACTTGGGTAGATGTGGGATATTTTATTCTATTTTTATTTTTTAAGTATTAAAAACATAAAAAATTTGTTTATTTGAATTTTTTATTTTTAGTTTTAAATTTTAATTTCTTCTAAAAATTATAAAATTACAAGGAAGTGATTTTTATTTTCTGTTTTTTCATAAGATATTTTATTATCGACTAAATATATATTATTTAATTATTTATATATTAATTGTTAACAAGAACTACGAATAATTTATGTTTATGTTTTATATAATATATAATTATTACTAGCGAGTAAAAAAAATCTAAATTGATATTAGTACTCAAACAAATTTATGTTTTTACCAGAAAGAAAAACCAAAAATTCAAAAATATAATTATTACTAGCGAGTAAAAAAAATCTAAATTGATATTAGTACTCAAACAAATTTATGTTTTTACCCGAAAGGAAAACCAAAAATTCAAAAATATTTTGTAAAAATTAATTATAATAATAATAAAATATTCATAATTTTAAGTTGTTTTTTAGTTACCTGAACCTTATGATGTTACGTGGCACAGGCATGATAGTAGAATCAACTAAAATAATAATAAAATTATGATATCAACGATAATATAGCACTTAATTAATAGAAGTTTAATTTTGTTAAATTTTATGTCTTTTAAAGGTTTATTATGAATATCTTTAAAAATATTAGAGTTGAACTTAAAACGCTTTAAAATATTATGATTCGTGTTATATTTTGATAAAAATGTTAAGGTTTAAATTACACTTTTAGTCATAAAGAAAGTTATGTATTGAGAATTATAAGAATAAAAGGCAAATTTTCAAACACTATTACTAGATTTGGCAACAAACTCGGTCAAGTTCGAGCCATCTAGGCCCTAGTCTGGCTTTGGGTTCAAATCTGACTTGCCTGATATGGCCTAAAGCTCCACGCTCGAGTTCAAGTCTGATCGAGCTTCAGTGACTCAAAGTTTAATCAAGTTCGGCCTAACTTGATTAAATATATATTTTCTAAGTTTTCTAATATTAAAAATAATATCTTTTCACTTAAAATTTTAAGCTTTAGGAGTTAGGTTGAGCCGAGCTGCCTGAGCTTGAGTTGAGTCTAATATCTAAATTTTAAGCATAAAGAACTTGAATTTAGTTTGAAACTTAGTCAACTCGAATCAAACTTGTTGACTTTAAGCAATTAAATATGAGAATCAATAGTACAATGTTATGGTAGTTAAATTACACATACTATTATATTGTAAAAAAGATCATCTATCTTAGAGTCTTTGACCAAAGGTTGAGAATAATACTTCACATTCGTGACTACACTTGGCATTTTGGTATGGTTTTAATTAATCTAAAATCAAGGGATAATTTGAAGTTAGATTGAATTTGAGCTTGAAATTAATTTTAACTTTGAAAAGAAATCAAAGTTTAAATAACTACTCCACCCATTACTGATATTATTCATGACCCCCTAAAAAATGATGGTAAAAAAAAGAGGTAAGCATTACTAATGTGTCAACATTTTAAGATTTTTTTTCTAATAGTGGAGCTTTTAAAATTTTCAATTGAGTGATCAATCTTTTAAAACTTTAACAGTTCAATTCAAAACATTAATTTCGTTAGTAATTTGCTAATTTAGCTAATGAAGTCTTTATTATTCATGATATATGGGTGTTCACTTGAAAAAGTTCTCTTTACTCCATTCTAACTATGGAAATTATTTTTCTAATCGGCATCTACATGTTATAAATAGCAAAGATTTTGTGAATAGTGTTTGGAGTATCATTCTATACCAGCCGATATTGGTCGGAAGGTACCATAATGGCCTAAGAACTGAACAATATTTCCTACTTTGGTACCTATCTTGGGTACTGACTAGTATCAGAAGTTTCACCTGGTACTGGTCAGTATTTAAAATATTGATCGGTATAGTAAAATTTGACAAATCTAGGGACTAAATTGCCAAAAAAATCAAAACCCCCGCCAGTCACACATGCAGCTCTCTCATCTCACTCTCATTTTTTTCTGTCACCGCCATTCTACTTCTTGCTTGTCGCTCTCACTATCGCCGTCGACCTTAAACCACTATCATGATGTCATCACCCCTCTCCACCACGCCTCCCTACCTCTGCTGGTCTACGGTATGCCTCTCCACCCAAGCCTCCTCCCTCCTCCTACTGATCTCTGCCTCTCCCTCCTTTCCATGGTTGTTCAATTGCTCTCCTCCACTAGTCTACCACCATCGCTGTCACTGATCAGCCCAAAAGTGAAACCAAAAGTGAAACCAAAATTTCTAGATTTGGTTTTTAACCTCACCAGACCCATTAAACCAAATTAAAATTGTGATTTTTTGGGTGTATTTTCAATTGCTTTTTTTCTACTACTGAATTGCATTTGTGAATGGTTGGAATTCAATTGTGAATGGTCGTGCCCAATATGTTGGATTGTGAATGGTTGGAGTTGAATTGTGAATGGTTGGTGTTGGAATTGTTGGAATAGTGACATTTTAAAGTTAGAAATATTAGATGATGGTTAAATCCAACTGTAATGTAAATAAAATTTTAATCTAATAAAATGAAACGCAAAAATTTTCTTCATATGATGATGTTAATCAAATAATGTGATGAAACTGGTAAATAATAGCCAAACATATTTAACCAACTTAGTCCATCTTATATAATTTATTAACTCATATAATATATGGTTGTAAATGTGTCCTTTTTTTAATCCATTATATGGATAGTGTTAAATATGTGCAGAAAAAGTTTTTAAACATACATGAAACTAACAAGATACTCATTATTAAAATATTTCCTAGTAGGAATTGCTTATATTTTTTGTTTAGTAATTTATTTATATTTTGTCTTTGTGATTGCAAAGTAGTTTGATTACAACTTATCTTAAGTTATAAAATGACAACAATAGTATTGTTAAAAGTCCTCGTATGATAGCTCATTTAGATATTTATATATAGAAATTGATTACTCAATTTTCTCTAGATATATGAAGGAAAAATTCAAAGCATCTTAGTGTAGTACAATCTTACACATAAATCCAAAAAGAGTCATTTCTAATTGAGTATTTAACCTTTCTTTTATACTTTTACTTATAATTTTACATGTTAATTTTTTGTCTTTATCTCTTCGACCACTTTTATTTATTTGTTAGGTTTAGTTAGTTATGTTGCTTTTAGTGATTCATATTAAAGTAGATATTGTCTTAACTCTCACTTTTAATATTAATAATGTTACAATGCCACTTATATAAGTAATAGAAAATATTTAAAAACTAAGATATAAGAAAATTTTTGTTTCTCTTTATATGGGACTCTAAAAGTTCGTATAGCCAACTTTTTCATGTTTTGATGATCAATATCTTGAATACTTAAATTGTTAGTTTTTGAATTATGGTAAATTGTGTTGGATGAAATTGAATTATATCAAACAAAATGAGTTATATTATATAAGATTGACACGCGTATTGTGTAATGAAATTATGTGTTCTTTATTTTGATATATATATTCATTTATTTTTATAGATAAATGGAAGGAAGTTCAAGTACTTCGGAACATTTAACCGCTTCAGAAAGATACAATGATCTAGCTTAGGCGTATGATGTATTGGTCCCTAGTATGAAGAATCATACTATGTGCTTGTTTTGTAGCAAGTATTTGAAAGGTGGAAGAATCATCAATTAAAGAAGCATTTAGATAGGGTTAAAGGAGATATGAAATCCTATAAAAAATTAGTCATGATGTGATGTGACAAATGAAAACTTTGCTTAAAAAATATCAACACGAGAAAGATAAAAGGGAGAGATTGGATTAAGAAATTAGTAGTGGAAGTTTGTTTGTTGGTGTTCATGGTGATAGTGGAAATGTTGAAGGTGGTGGTGATAGAGAGAAGAGAATGTTGCATTTGAACCTAATGTTAAGAAAAGAAAAAGGGAGATGCCTATTTTTTTGGCCCACAAATAACTCCTAGAGCTCAGCCTTCAATTCGAGTGTCATGTAATTAAGAGATGTGGCTAACAATATAGATATGACAATGACTAGATGGTGGTATAATACAGGTGCATCATTTAATGCTTCTCAATTAATAGGTTATTGTTTTGATGTCATAGAGAAGGCGAAGGAAGCAATCGAGGCCAATTTAAAAAATAGGCCTTCTTTATACATACCTTATCTTACAGTTATCAATGACAGGTGAAAAAGGCAACTTTACTCTTAATTATTTGTAGCGGGGGCATTTTGAATCATAATGTCTATTTTAGACTAGGTTTCACAAAGAAAGCTGAAGTTAATAAAAGAATGCTATTAATTATTATAATAGTTACCACCTATGAGATGATGTAAGATCTCTAGAGCTCCCAAATGGAGCTTTATAAGTAGTCTTCTGGAAATTTTGGGATGTCAATTGCTTTCTAAAAAGAGCAAAACTTTCTCCAAGTATATATTTTTCACTTTTTTTACTTATTGAAAATTAGTTATCACTTTATTTTGTTTATAACGCTACTTTTGTTGTCTTATGACCTACAATTTCTTGGTGTGATCAATTCAGAACTAGTATTCCGAAATTGCAAAGGTTTGTAATTCAAAATTTTAAGTCAATATGTGAGTGTAGCAGACTATGAAAAGAACTAGAGCACATTTAAATTCATTCATTCCAAGAAAAAAAATAGATTGGAGCACAAGAAATTGAATGACTTGGTCTTCGTTCATCATCATTAATTTAAATATAATTTCTTATATTTTTTAATAATTAAAATTTATTGTTTACAAGGACTATTAATAGAATAAGTAGTTCAGTATATCCAATTTATATTGATAATATCAATCTTTCAACGGATTGGGTTTATAAGGAACTAGATTTAGAGGATGAGAGTGACTTGGAAGATAATTTTGGATGAGAAAGTATTGTCATGTCGTTTGGTGTATTGAATTTGAATGATGATGATGATGAGACTCCTCTCAATAATGAGGATTTTGTACCAAATGATAATTTGTGTCAGTGCAGTTATAACGGGTATCTCTCGTAGACGATCGAATGAAGTTTCAAGTTTTTGTTTCTCCTTTTTCTTTAATTTTACTTATATTTGATGTATATGTTAAATTCTATCTATGCAATGTAATTATAAATATTTTTATTTCAGGTTTTACTTCTACTTAATTGTTTCTTTATCATAAACTCTTATTGTAATTTGTAATAGTTAGAGAGTTAAAGATATTTATTGTTCTTTTTATTTGATGTTTTGATGTAAAAATTATTTATTATATGATCAAATTGTAATATTTTAAATACTTTATATTGTTCTTAATCTTATATTTGTATGATGATTATTTTTTTGTATTAATTGTGGTTATTATTTATATGTGAAATATCTAAAAAATAATGTTAATAAAAAAAATAAATCGTTGTTATTTTAAATTTTTATTATTATGATTTTGGGAGACAAGGTTGATGTAAAATTATAAAGTATATAGTACGATATATTAATGAACTATTTTGTAATTTTTAAAAAATTTATGGACTATTTCATAACGGTACCTGATATTAACCGGTACTAGTACAATAACGTACCAGAACTCAATCCAATACTAAAGTTGATACGGTATTTATAACATTGTTTGTTAATTAAATCAACAAATTACTAAAAACGTTTTGAACTCAATTGAAAATATTAGAAGTTTAGACATTAAATTAAAAAATCTTAAAAGTTAAGTATTTTAAGAATAGCTATTCCTAAAAAAGTTATATGATAATCAAAGCATATTATCTTCTTTGAAAAGATTCAAGTACCATCCATTATATTGCCAAAACTTTAAAGGACAGTAAAAAGAATTTTTGATCTTGAAAGCATATTATCTTCCTTAAAATTGTCTGTACGTTTTATCAGATAAAGGAGGAGGAAAAGCAAGTTGGCTCAAAGGTTCTAGTTCCCTTTGTTCTACGTTGGAGTGGATCTCACGCCATGCCTAATGCCACTCCATAAAATATTCGTCCTAACTACATAAGAAATACAGAAATATCTTATACTTACCAAATTTAACCAACTAAATATGATTAAACTAAGTTGGGGAATTAGGATAAGTAAACAAAATTTGATCCCAATTTTAAATATTTGAGTTTATGAATTCAAAATTTGACTTGAAATAATTTTTAAAATTTTTTTATGTAATTCAGAAAATATAAAAAATTTAAGTTAAAATTGATATTTAGCCTAAAAAATGAAATAAAACATTTTTAAATTTTAAAAAGAAATTCAAAATAAAATATAAATACACTTATTTAAAATTGATCAAACTTAAATTTAGACTTAAATTTAAAATAATTTCGAATTAGGGTTAGACCCGAATTTAACTTATTATAATTTTTATTAAATGTCCTAAGGGTGGTTCAATTAGTGATGAAAATATTCTAAAAGACTTATAACCCATGAGTTAAGAGTTTTGCTTCCTTTAATTAAGTTTGTCCACTGATTTTATAAATTTGCATATTATTAATTAATAAGTTATAGAAGAATTTTACAAAGTTTATAATTTAAGCACTTTTTTTTGAAAATTCTAAAATTAAGACAATAACATGACAATTTATCCTCAAACTTTTCAACACAAGTATGCAATAACTTAAACAGTATTAATAACAATATTTCAGTAAAAATTTTATTTAGATACAGAGTCTGGAGAAGATAAAAAATACGAAATTTTATTCCTAACTAATATAAAATTGTTTTCAATAGTCTCACAGAAAAGAAAAAGGTTTTTAAAAACGGTTTGGAAAAAACAATAGTCAAATACTGAAACAAATAACTACATAAATAAGTTAAAATAAGCAATAAAAGTAAAATAAAATAAAAGACGATGAAAGTAAATAAATAAATAAGTAAATAAAGTAAACAAGTAATTAAAAGAAAAAGATGAAATAAATAAATAAAATAATTAGAAGGGTAAGTATTCCAAACAGAAGTATTTAAGTTAAATACATGACACAAGATTCAAAAAAAAGTTACAAAAGGTCTGTGAAAATAGAAATACCTCTTTAAGAGAAGGACCTTTTTATATAAAATTATCTATCTGTATATTAGATTACTAAAATTTTCTATTGAGGGCTAAGCTCTTAATAAGCTCTAATAGGATCATATTATATCTGGTTATCTTCTACGAAAATCTTCCTCGCATTTTTTACTGGAATATCATGATGTCTTCTTTTAATATGTTCAAACTACTTAAACTTTGTTTCTCTTAATTTATCGTAAATATTAACCACCTCCAAAGTAAAAACTCAGCATAAGAGTAAATTATGGTCAAAATTATAAGTCTTCACTTTGTAACTGAGCAAAGGTTCTAACTTTTGGGATAAGCATACGTATATATATGATAAAAGACATAACACCATCTAATTTATAAACTTTTAAAAAATTTCTTAATATTTAAAATATTTTCAGAAATTTCTTTATTTTATATTTTGATTAAAAATAATAATAAAATACATTATTTTTATATTATTCATATCTAATATAAAATTTAGATATGAATAAATTAAATATCACTAATATGGTAAATCTCCTTAGTTTTTTGACCGGTTTAAAACAATTAAACTAAGTTTAAATTAATATTTTAAAATAATTATAACAAATTATTAAGCTAAATCAATTTTAATTAGTTTAGTTTAATTTAATGGTATTCACGTGACCTATACTTTACATTAATTGAAGTATAATTTAAAAATAAAAAATTTAAAGATTAGAATTTTTTAAGAATTTCTTAAATAACAGAAAAAAGAATATTTCTTTACCTGTGTATATATTCACTGCAAAGGAGAAGCTCAGGTCAAAAGTCTTAGGCAAACAAAAATGGCAAAGGAAGAAGCAATCTCCGTCGCCGGCGAACTCGTCGATTTCCTAAACGCGTCTCCTACCGCCTTTCACGCCGTCGGTAAACTATCACTTCCCTTTCTTTCATAACATCCGTTTCTTCTACAAATGGAAAAGGACGTCATTGCATTTCATCTATCTCTCTGTTTTTTTTCCTTTTCAGTTTAAGCTTCTGTATGAAAGTGTTTTTGGTCGATTTTTTTTTTCAGAGGAAGCAAAGAGAAGATTGAAGAATGCGGGATACGAGCAAGTTTCTGAGAGGGAAGACTGGAAATTGGACGCCGGCAAGCGATACTTCTTCACGAGGAATTACTCCACCATTGTCGCTTTCGCTATTGGCAAAAAGTTTGTATCTTTACGTGTTTAGCTAATATCTAGCTCAATAATTCTTTTCTGGTTTTCGTTTCAGTTGATTTACAGGATCAATATCAGAAGTTTGCGATCTTTTGCTTCTGATACTTTGTTATTGCGCATAGATATGTTGCTGGGAACGGGTTCTACATAGTAGGTGCTCATACTGATAGTCCTTGCCTCAAGTTGAAGCCTGTTTCTAAGGTTCTATAGCGTTTACACTTTTCCCATCTTGTTTCCTTCAATCTTATTATTTGCGTATATTATGTGAATCTATATTGACTGCTTTTAGAATTGGATGGACTGGTCAGGTAACCAAAGGTGGGTATTTGGAGGTTGGAGTCCAAACATATGGAGGTGGTTTGTGGCATACTTGGTTCGACCGTGACTTGACAGTAGCCGGAAGAGTCATAGTAAGGGAAGAAAATGGTGGTTCTGTTTCGTACTCACATAAGCTAGTTAGAATTCAGGAGCCCATCATGCGTGTTCCCACCCTGGCAATTCACTTAGATAGGTTGGTTTATATTAAACTGGTGCTTGCTTGTTAGATTGGTGATCTGGTCATAACCGAAAGTCTTGCATAGTGTACTCTTTCTTTCAGTTGAACTTGGTTATGATTTCCATGTCTTTTTATGCTCTGGATAGGGGAGTTAATAGTGATGGTTTTAAAGTGAACACTCAGACTCAACTCGTCCCCGTTTTGGCAACATCAGTTAAGGTACTTTTTTCAATTGTACAAGCTTTCTAGCTTTTAATTTTGTGCCTATATTTCCTATCCACAAACTTAATTCAGTTGATTTTGTTTCTTCTTTACTTGGATTTGAGGCACCCAAGCTTTCATGATTTCATCATTAACTTTCCTTTAGAACAAATTGGCCTGCCCTATCCTAAACTAGAAGCATTTCCCATTTTTCAACTTTTCACAATCTTACCACTTTACGACTTCTTAGACACTTGGGAAAATTTTATGTATTATGTTCTTTGTTATCATTCTTTCCTAATAGGTATGTTTTTTATTGAGTAAATCTAGTCCTGGACCACAAGACGTGTAGAAAGACTTGACGCAGGCTGCAAAAGTTGCACATTATTGACAAAATTATATGTTCTCCAAGAATCCTGAACTCTAATAAAAGGAAATCTGTTATCGTCTACCAATCATGTTAGGCATTTACATTCTTTTAGTACAGTTTCTTTATTTAATAAATTTCTCCTTGCAGGCAGAAGTCAATAAGAATGTTGCTGAAAATGGTCCTAGTGGAAGTGAAGCTGATGCAACAAAATCTGATAAGGGATCAACTGCAAACAGCTCCAAGCATCACCCGCTTTTATTAGATGTTAGTAATTTAATTGAACCTGAGGATGTCATTTTTTTGTTCTTGCTGATCATGTTTTCCTTTTTGTGACCTCCACCATTTGATAACCTCTAGTCTGATGTGATGGTGATTGAACTGTTTTTCTTATGTGTTTTTGTATTGCTTCCTTCTAGATGGTTGCAAGTCAGATTGGATGCCAGCCAGAAGCTATATGTGACTTTGAATTGCAAGCTTGTGATACTCAACCAAGTTTAATAGCTGGTGCTGCAAAGGAATTTATTTTCTCTGGAAGGCTTGACAATCTCTGCAGTTCATTTTGTTCTCTGAAGGTATCACTGAATGAATAGATTGCAGTTAAGAATGTAATCTTGTTCGTTCTGATGTGAGTTCCTGTTGTTAATTCACATTGCTGCCTACATTTCCTGTCTTTTAACTCTTTCGACTTTGCTTTTTGAACAATATAAATGACCATCATAATCTATAAGCAAAATGTTCTCATAATTTGCAATTCATGTACCAAAATAGTTGAGAATGATAAGAGCTGTGAGGAAAAACGCAAGTCATTTTATTTTATTCTTCTGTTATTTTTCGATGGGTTCTAATTGGGGTATAATTCATAATTTTGATGTTTAAGATTTCAATTAGCTCTCTACTTTTATACATTTTGGAGTTAACTACCTCGAACCATCTTCTTTGTTGGACCGTTGTCATTGCTTAAGTGGGAAATACGCCTTCATGAGTAACAGTTTATGGCCTCTGATTGTCATTATCTTTATATCAGGGGTTGATAGATTCTACATCTTCTTCAAGTGACCTCGAAGATGAGGTTGGTGTTAGAATGGTGGCATTGTTTGATCACGAGGAGGTTGGATCTGATTCAGCTCAAGGAGCTGGCTCTCCTGTCATGTTAGATGCTCTATCACGCATCACCAGCGCCTTCAACTCAGAGTCCCAGGTGATTAGTTTTTCTAGCTTTGTATCTAATTTTGGGAATTTGATATTTAGTGTTCTGTCTATTCTTAGAAAAGTTATTTGAGGTTATTGTTCATCTTTTTTATCGCTGTTGGGATCTGGAATGAAAAATTAACTGGTAGGACTGGCATTTTAATAACTGGATGATGATATCACTTTTCTTGTCTTTTATTGTTGTAAAATTGATTCAAAATACCATAGTTTTCAGTTCCTCTTTTTCTTGACAAGTAATGCCACATTAGCTGGGAGTGTAAGTTTTGATCTCCGGTTAGATTGAAAGAAGTTTTATTAGAATTCAGTTCTCATTGCTAGACTTGTCCACCATCTTTCCCCATCTTTGCAGTTGCTTCCAAAAGCAATACAAAGAAGTTTCCTAGTTTCTGCTGACATGGCTCATGCCCTACACCCAAATTATATGGTATGTCTGCTCATGTTTTTACAGTTAGGATTTAGATCTATTACTGAATTATTAGTATTTACCTTGTTATATCATCTATTTCAGGACAGACATGAGGACAATCATCAACCAAAGTTACACAGGGGGCTTGTAGTTAAACACAATGCAAATCAACGCTATGCAACCAATTCGGTCACTTCCTCAATATTCAAGGAGATAGCTCTCAAGCATGGCCTTCCCACACAGGTCTGTTGTCTCCTTATCTCATAATACAACCGCAGTCATCACTCCGATCCTATTACTTTGTTAATTGAATCAACATTAAACTAGAAAATCTTATGACTTAAAGGATTTTGTTGTCCGCAATGACATGGCTTGCGGTTCAACCATTGGTCCAATCCTGGCAAGCGGTGTTGGGATTCGCACAGTAGATGTCGGTGCGCCGCAACTTTCAATGCACAGCATACGAGAAATGTGTGCTGTTGATGATGTCAAGCATTCCTATGAGCATTTCAAGGCCTTCTTCAAGGAATTCTCTCATCTGGATGCTAAGTTTTCTGTGGATGTCTAGAAGAAGGATCAATTCCTTTGTCTTCATCACCAGTTACTAATGTTACATGCTAAGTTGTACTTCCTTTCTTGAAGCTGAAGTATGTGTAATAAAAAATATAGGATCCGTTGAATGACCAAACTAGGTGCATGTTCACTGTCAGTCTCGTTGCAAACAAAAAATTCACCATTTACAGAGAACCTGATGAGCATAACATCCGTTTCCTTTTACAAAAACATCAGCAACCACAATAGCATAAAATGGAGGTTTTAAGGTGACAAGTGAGCATATTTACTGAATCTATCCACTACAACCAAGGTGACTGTAAATCCAGCTGACTTGGGCAAACTTTCAATAGTGTCCATTGATATATCAATGCTTAACAAATCAGCGATAACAACCAGTTAGTTCTCAGAAACTCTCTGAGCTCGTTCAATAGGCTATTTTTCCATTGTTCTAACTTTATCTGGATTGCTGGATGCCCCCTCTGCGTGATGATGTAACCGAAGTACTCATCTGACTGGCAGAAACATTTCTTCAAGTTAGCAAATAATTAATTAGCCTTTAAAATATACATTACCTCTCTTAAATGGCTGCAATGCTAGCCTAGTGAGGCACTGGAAACAGTCTGTCATCTAGGAATACTAACACCCCTACCTCATTATTGGTTTAAATATAGCATTCATGATCGAAATGTGGCTGGTGCGTTCATTAACCCAAAGGTCATAACCATGAATTTATAATACTCTTCGTGGGTTCAAAAAGCCATCTTTGGCACATCCTCTAAATGCACCTGATTTGGTGATATCCAAATTTCAAGTCCAGTTTTAAGAATATTAGCTTTGTTTTGAGCTCGGTAATTCTGCCTTTCTTTCTAACCAAAAGCACGGGACTTGATAATAGACTAATACTGGGCTGGATATTTCCCATAACTACCATTTCTCTGACCAATTTTTTGATTTAATCCTTCTGAGCATGAGGATTCCTGTATGGTCAATCAATAATTAGAGCAGTTCCAGGTTTAAGGTTAATCTCATGACACTTCTGTTTCCAAGGTGGAAGTTCATTTGGCC
Source organism: Erythroxylum echinodendron (assembly GCA_027575705.1). Classification (NCBI taxonomy): domain Eukaryota; kingdom Viridiplantae; phylum Streptophyta; class Magnoliopsida; order Malpighiales; family Erythroxylaceae; genus Erythroxylum; species Erythroxylum echinodendron. The sequence continues at coordinate 26,775,241 of JANZXR010000007.1, forward strand.
ACTCAAACACTTCTTGAAATTCATCAATCACCCCTTGTATCTCCTCTGGAGCCTACCCACCCCTTCTTGTCAAGTCAACTTGGACTTTACAAACTAGCCCAAAGTACAATTGAGTTCAAGCTTGCCTGGCTGAGACATAATTTGACCTGATTTGGAATTTTTATCGCTCTTCTTGTTTAATAGGCTCAAACTTTACAAACTGATTCAAAATCCGATTAGGCTGAAGTTTAAACTTGTTTTTGTCAAGTTCCAATCAAGTTTTGGACTGAACACTAGCCAATGAATTAAATTCAGGCGACCGGATTCTACCGGTTGGCTCATTGTCATTTTCAATTGCAATCTCACTTGAACCATCAGTCTTCTACTTGTAACATCAATTGTATGCACAAGTTAGTCCAATTGTTAGTATCCCTAGCATTACTTGACCGTCTGCCAACAATGAAAATGAAGAGGAACTTTTGTAAGGCTGTAATTGATGGTTTTATTTCTTTGTGAACTCAGGTAAAACCTCAATAGCAGAAAGTATCGCTATTTGCAGTCAAAACAAAAGAGAAACAAAGGAATCAGTATGTTTGATAAGGAAAGTTTCATGAAGATTGCAAGAAAAGCCTGTCTACAAATTATGAAGAGTATTCTTCTATCAGGAAAGAGCTTTCTCAACCTCAACAGTAACCTCTTTTGGAGGTTTCTCTGCATGAATATCTGCAACAACACCATTCTTCTTATAATAATCAACTACCTGTATTTGAATGTCAAAGAAACATCATAAATAGAATCATAAGACAAATCCTGAAGTCATCGTCAAGGTTGAATTTAATTCTTCCTGCCCAGATGATGTTCTATACGAGCTAAAGGTCTCCACTATGGATTTATTAATAAGAAGGTCAACTTGTAGTAACAGAAAGAAACAGGAGACTCACTGGCTCAGTTTGCTTGTGGAATGCCTCAAGCCTCGACTTAAGAACTGCTGCAGTGTCGTCTTTACGTTGAATCAACGATTCTCCAGTTACCTTCAACAAAACAAAAACAAGTATTAAGTTCTAACATCTTCTCATCTAATTGTAAGTTAAACGGTGCTCCTCCGCCAACCTCACATCATAAAAAATATAGAACTGGATTTCCAGCCTGAGCTAAAAGCAATTGGATTAGATTCCCAGTAACATTGGACCAAGGAAAATGAAAACACTACAAAAAGTCGATCAGCTGCGCTGATTAATGTTTTTGAAATTGCTAATACCTTTATAATATAGAACGCAGTGCAACTCGGCATCTAGCAAACTAGTTATATAAACGTTCTAATCTACCTAGCAACTTTAAATTGAGGGATAATCAATAGGAAAGAAATATGATCACATTGCCTTACATCATCAACACCGGCAACCTTGGGAGGTGCAAATTTTGTATGATAGGTTCTACCGCTAGAAGGATGGATCCAGCGACCTGTAATCCTCTCCTCTAAAATTGCATCATCAATTGCAAAATTGAGCACCTTATCAATTTTAACCCCTTGCTTATCCAGCATCTCATCAAGCTGCATGAAGAAGGTGTTGAAACAAGGTTTAAAGCACACCTAGAAAGAATCCACCAATTCTGAAATTTATACAAGAGATATATTTCTGAAGGTTATATTAAATAATAACACCTTTTGTGCCTGGACGACAGTCCTAGGAAATCCATCAAGAATGAAACCTTTTTGACATGACGGCTTCTTAATTGCATCATTTATAATGCCAACAACCAAGTCATCTGAAACAAGTTGTCCCTGGGAAAACCACACATGAGTCTCCATTAGACGATTGAGAAACACCACAAGTATGATGCAGAACATTGACTAAAGATCAGGAATGTTTCAGGGTTTATACATTGTCCATAGCCTCCTTAGCCTTGATTCCTAGAGGCGTTTTAGCGGCAACTGCAGCTCTCAACATATCACCAGTGGCCAAGTGGCACAAGCAATACTCCTCCTTGATGATTGGTGACTGAGTACCTTTCCCAGATCCAGGCGGACCTGCAAATCGCACAACTCTAGGAATTACAGCAATGCAAATGTTCCTTATATATGTCCTGCTGATAGGCTAACAGACATCACACTAGAAAAGAATGCAAGCCAGTAATCGTCAATTCAATCACAAATCTGCCTGCAATAGCTATCATAAAACTGGGCTCTTGGAGATGTTCAAGACTGAACAAAGTATTGATTAACCAAACATATATAGACACAACAGTAATTGCCACATCCATGTCATACGATAAGGGGGAGAGAGCCTAGATTTTCATTAAATTCAAATGAATTGAGGAGAAATGTGGGGTGAAATCCTTTCTGTCCAAAAGCGTTTTAAATCAAATGTTCAAAGTGGAGGCTAAGATTTCCCACCAAAATAAAAAGGAACTACAGTTAAATTTCAATCCATATAGTGTAAACCAGCAAAAGTCCAACAGAAAAATGCACTGCAGCTAAGAAAGAAACAGGAGCTTGAACTAAAGTTCCACCAACAGCGCAAACCCCCTCAAAACGAAAATCCAGGGGAAAAAAAAAAAGTAAAGCACAGAGTAGATAAATAGTCCATGTCCTTGTGTTTCCCGTTTCCCCTAACAATCTGCATGAGAGATATACTCAAAGCAAGAAAGCAACAACAATTTGCACAAGACCAAAAAGAGTTCTCGGATCTGAATTTGCCCATTTGACTCTTGTAAACCGAAAAGCTCAAAACTTTACACTTGCGAGCGGAGCATTCAAGCTAGTAAAGATCGAGACACAGTGGAGATAGTGATTACCGATGACGACAAGGCGTTTGTCGGGCTTTGTTGAGCATTTCAGGCGACGGAGCAGTTCAGTCATGAGATCCATCGATGGCACATCCTCCAAGTTGACCGTTGAAGTCGTACCCATAGCCGAGGCTGCTTTTCCGGTGAATCCTTCTCGCGGGAGTTAAAAGCAGTGAGAGATAGGTAAAGGGTCAAGTAAAGATAGATACTTTCCTTTGTTTGGACTCTCGAACGTTGGGAGTTCGGCTTCAAACTCAAGCAAATGCCGGTCTCACCAAAAACCAGAATTTTTCTATGACTGCATTGCCCCTTCTAGTTCTTTATCTTGAAATTTTATATATTCGCTTTATGGTCATATAACAATTAAATAATAATTTTTAGAATAAAAAATTAAACTAAAAATTTCAACGTATTTAATCCTTAAACTACCTCTTAATTTAAAAGCCAACCAACCGTTCGGCTACTACCATTGTTAGAGGACTTGAGAGAAGTTGAAAACCAACATCCAATTCCTTTAATGGTTGCCAATGGCTATTGGCATGATATAATTGCTTGGCCAAAGTAATTCTCTAACTCACCATCGTATTAAAATTAACAAAAAGACAGGAAAGAGAACTAAAGCTAGGATGAAAGTTCAAAACTTTGATGGTCTGGCACAAGCAATATATCATCTTTCTGATAGATAAAAGGATGAGGCTGCGTCTGTAATATGGTATTTGGAAGACACTGACATTAACACCAACTTGTCATACACACCATGAAGTCATTCATCATCTGGACTTTTTGTTTTCTTTTTCTTCTTAACATTCCCTGCAGCTGGCACATCTTGCCTATCCTTGTCTTTGCTCTTCTTCTTCTTCTTGCTACCATCCTGTTCGGCAAATACACCATCCGAGTTCTCAACGGTCTGCTCCCCCTCAAACTTTCTCTTCTCTTTCTTCTTCTTTTTCTTCTCTGATTTTGCATCCTCTGCAGCATCAGCAGTTGTTGCCTTGTCCTCGGGTTTTCAATGCCCTGAATAAAATATCAAAACACATTAATCTTGGAAAGTAAATTGGACAAATCCTTTAGAAAAGGCTGCAAGTGAATGGTTTCTTTTATTCAGATGAATCAATTCTGGCCGTGAATAACAATAACAAAACATGTTATGAACATTAGAAAGAATTAATAATCTCATCTTAAAATAATTAACAATCCAGAAAACAAATTGTGAGAAAATTAATTCCAGGCATCACACACCTGAAGAGGGCCTTCTCAGCACCAAGAATTTGAAGGGTAGAAGAAGGGCACTTGGCCAGACTTGTGAGACTGCCAGCATGAGATATTAAACGAGCTCCAACAATTTCACCAATCAATGAGGCTAAATTGGGTGCAATGTCATTCATTTTAGCAATTAAATATTCATGGACCTTCTGCCTAAATTCTCCAAGGTCCATTACCCTTTTAGCAAACTGTTGTACATTAATTAGATCAACTGGGGATAGATCCTGCCCTGAAAGAAATGGAAAGATAAGATGAACATAGATAAATAAAATCTGTACGGCAGTTGGCATTGAGAACAATGTTTGGGTATCCTACCCCTTGAAGCTTTTGCAGCTTCTACAACCTCCTCTGCCTTGTCTTCATCTCCTAGTATTTCTGTTAGCTCAGAGATTTTTCTTCAGATAGTTTCGACTTGTCCTCAATGAATTTTGCAACTTTTGCATAGAGGTAGTTGTCATTGACAATCTTCACCAGCTCAGGAAAATGCCAAGAGTACCATTCCCTGTGGAAAGAAATGAGATAGAATCAAGATTTACACATCTCAGCACCACGACAGTATCATATCCAGACAAAAATATCATATCAAGATTACGAGGAGTATACCTGACTCTCATCGAGAATGAATTAACATCTTTATCAAGAGTATCAAGAAGGAAAATTGCTGGGATAACCATGTTATCAACTCGATTTACATTGAACTTGACCTTTGCCCTGCTGTAGCTATGCCCCAGACCATGTTGCGCTTTCTCCAAGTCACGATGCTATATAATGTCAGACAACAGGACAAATCAGAGAAGGATCTTAGAGAGTAAGCGGAAAAAACATGGATGAAAAATGTTTGTAATTCAACTTGATTAATCTGCCATTTGTGTTACACATATATATTGTCACAGTGCATACAATTAGGATCAATCACAATTATTGTGATTGATCCTTTTACTGATTCTATGGCCTAATTACAGGTGATTTGATCAACTCCAGCATCCTTTCCTTTCTTGTTTATTTCACGTGTATCATTCTTACACTCCCCCTCAAGTTGGGTCGTAGGATCTTCAACGCCCAACTTGCCCAATACTTCACTGAATGCTTTAGCTGGTACTACTTTTGTCAATATGTTTGCCAACTGTTCTTCAGACCGAACAAACGGTAAACATATTACTCCCTCCTCAAGCTTTTCTTTGATAAAGTGCCTGTCCGCTTCCACATATTTAGTTCGGTCGTGTTGCAATGGATTCTCGGAGATGCTTATTGCAGCTTTATTGTCACACATCAGCTTGCAATTGTTCTTTGGAGGAAAGCCAACTTCTTTCAGTAACTTCCTTAACCAGAGTACTTCTGCCAGACCTCTAGCAATCCCTCGGAATTCTGCCTCAGCACTGGAAAGTGCTACGACCTTCTGCTTTCTACTCTTCCAAGTAACCAGGTTCCCTCCTACAAGAGTAAAGTATCCTGAAGTCGATCTTTTTGTTTACCGAATTGCCCGCCCATTCTGCGTCAGTATATACTTGAATCTCCAGATGACCATGCTTCTGAAATAGCACTCCTCTTCATGGTGATCCTTTCAGATATCGTACGACTCTGAGGGCTGCTTCCATATGATCTAACTGGGGCTAATGCATGAATTGGCTAATTACTCCCACTGTATAGGCAATGTCAGGCCTAGTATGTGAAAGGTAAATGAGTTTCCCAACCAGCCTCTGATACTGTTCTCGATCAGCTAACTCAGCTCCTTCCACAATCTGGAGTCCATGATTAACCATTACTGGAGTGTCTGCCGGTTTGCAATCCATCAACCCTGCTTCCGCGAGAAGATCAAGTACATACTTTCTCTGAGAAATGAAGATTCCCCTCTTTGATCTCAAAACCTCTATTCCCAAAAAATACTTTAACCTTCCCAAGTCTTTCATTTCAAATTCTTTGAAGAGCTTTCCTTTCAGTGCTCCAATTTCCTCCTTATCATTTCCTGTGATGATCATGTCGTCCACATATATGATAAGGCAGGTCACTAACTCTCATCTTCTTTTCAGGAACAAGGTATGGTCAGAATTGCTTTAGCGGTATCCATACTTCTTCATGGCCTTGGTGAATCTTCCAAACCATGCTCTGGGTGATTGTTTTAAACCATACATTGCTTTTCTCAGCTGACATCCTTCTCCGAGCTTGAACCCTTCTGAGAACCCAGGTGGAGCTTCCATGTACACCTCCTCTTTTAGGTCACTGTGTAAGAAGGCATTCTTTACGTCGAATTGATGTAGTGGCCAATCATAATTTGCAGCTACAGAAAACAAGACTCGGATGGTGTCAATCTTGGCTACTAGATAGAATGTCTCGGAGTAGTCAATACCATAAGTTTGTGTGTAGCCTTTGGTCACCAATCTCGCCTTGTATCTTTCTACTTTTCCGTCTGTCCTGTATTTTATTGTGAAGACCCACCTGCATCCAACCGGCCTCTTTCCAGGTGGTAGTCTACATTTCTCCCAAGTGCCATTCTCTTCCAGTGCTTCCATCTCAGTTTGCATAGCCTGTTTCCAGTCTTTGCTTCCCTGTGCTTCTTCCACCGTTTTTGGGAACATTTGCTGAATATAGTGTGGTGTTGAAGGCCTTTGCTACTCTGGAAAGGCTCCCCCTCACCAAATTCGCCACAGGGTATTTCAAGCCATGAGGTTTATATTCTAGTTCATACCTCTTTGGTGGAACTCCCCGATTGCTTATTGGCGGAAGAATGTACTTCTCTTGTGGTTCAAGGACTTGCTCTTCCAGAACTGCAAGGTCAGAGATTTCGGTAGTGAAAAAATTTAAAGGCATTTCCGGGTCAGAACCACTAACCTCAAGGATATTGGACGGAGAAGATGATGTGTATAGCTCTTGCATGTTGGGCTGTCCTGTGCTTGCGGAAGTAGACTCGGTGGCATCGCCTACTTGCTCTGTTAGGACAGTTTCTGACAAGATTTGACTATGTAGCCAACTCAGTGGGTCCATGGTATGACTCTCCCCCTGACTGCTGGGTTGGGTATGGTAATAAAACTCGGTTTCAAGGAAGTCACAGTCTATAGTGGTGTATATGTGACTAGTGACAGGATCAAAACATTGGTATCCTTTTTGGTGAACACCATAGCCCACAAATACGCATTTAACTGCGCAAGGATCAAGTTTGGTACGGTTATGTTTAGGAATATGGGCATACATTGTACATCCAAAAACTCGAGGCTGAAGTGTCAGAGCAGGTGGAATATGGGTATAATGGGCTAAGGTATCAATTGGTGTTTTGAGGTTTAGGATTTTTGTGGGTAGGCGGTTTACAAGGTAAGTGGAAGTGGCTACGGCTTCAGGCCAGAAGTATTTAGGAACTTTGGATTCCAACATGATAGCTTGGGTGATTTCAAGGAGGATACGATTTTTCTTTTTGGCCACCCCATTTTGTTGAGGAGTGTGTGGACAGGTTGTTTGATGTATGAGCCCCATTTTTCAAAATTTTTTTTGCATAACATGGTTTACATATTCCCCCCCATTGTCAGATCTAAGTACCTTAATTTGTTTCTGAAATTGGGTTTGTATATGATTATAAAATGAAACAAAATTTTTAGATACTTCGGATTTTTTTCTTAGAAAATATATCCAGGTCATCCGGGTACAGTCATCAATAAAAAGTAGGAAATATGAAAAACCATTTTTACTAGTTTCAGGGGCAAGGCCCCAAACATCTGAGTGTACTAGGGAAAAAGGACTATCATTTCTAGTGTTATTTGGGTGAAACACCTGTTTATGACTTTTGTCTAAGATACATGTTTCACAAGAGAACTGACTATTATTGCTAAAAAATTGGAGTTTAAGGTACCCCAATGACGGATGCCCTAGACGTCGGTGCCACAGCTAGGCTTGACGATCCACCGTCCTGTGAGCTAGCATTGTGGTGCCTTGTTGGTCCACCTCGTCAACATAGTAAAGTCCTTCATGTTTAGAGCCACGCCCAATGATCCTCCCCGTCTGAATATCCTGCAAGATACAAAAGGTCGGATGCATTAGTACAGTGCAATTTAACTCCTTTGTCACATGACTAATGGACAGCAACTTATGAGACAAAGTGGGAACATAAAGACAGTTGGCAAGCTTGAGAGATGGAGAAAAGACAACACTTCCTGCTTCTTTAATCGGTGAATATCCTCCATTTGCGGTTTGAATAAAAGATTTCCATGGGTGAGTGGAGGATTGAAAATCTGAAGGGTCATAAGACATGGTGTCAGTTGCTCCACAGTCAAATACCCACCTACTATTCTTTTCAATGGGTTTTTGTGTCACTAAACAAGTGATAGGGTTATTTTGGGAATTTTTTGAAGACTGAGAACTTGTTAGGCCTTTTTGGGTTTTGTGAGGCTTTTTTCGAAAATTTTTTGACTTTCAGGGACCTTTTTGGCAATTTTGTGACTTCCAGAGTGTTGTTTCAAAATTTCTAGACAAACTGGGGTTACTCTGTAATTTTTGAAAGTCAACTGGATTCAATTTCACATTCATAGAATTAGTCTGGTCAGATTGAATTAAATCAAAAACTCCATCGTAAAAATAGAGGGGCTTCGAAATTGAGGGGCTTGGAAGCAATTTTTTACTTCCAAACCCTGTACCTATACGGTTGCTCCTTCCTTCTTCACTTTGAGAACTGACTGTCAAAGTTATGGCAGCGAACCCTGGCTGTTTGTCCTCTCCGGTGTCGGCAATCTCCTGATTGCCCACCGCTGTTGCGACAACGCTACCCTTTGTCCCTCTCTTCTTTGTATCCGGCTACCATTCTGGGTATCCAATTAATTTAAAACACCCTTCTTTGGTGTGTTTGGTTCCTCCACAGTGGGTACACTTTAGATGGGATTTATCCCCTTTGTTGTGCCGGGATGATGATCTAGCCATGTTCTTGGCTGTTTCTGACTGGCCCTTGGCCAAAAGTCCGATCCCTATGCCAGAGGGTGAATCACCCGATGATGGCGGCTGCTCCTCCCCCTTCATGATTCCTCTTCTGGCTGCTTCCCTCCTTATTGCTGCATATGCGATTTCCACTGAAGGCAATAGATCTTGTTTAAGAAGGTCTCTTCGGTCGGCGTCATATATGTCACTGATTACGGCTAGAAACTGGTACAGCAGAGTTTGTTGTTGTAGTTGATTAAAAATTGTCATGTCCTCTGGACATTTCATGGGATTTGGCATTCTCCTGTCAATCTCTTTTCACACCGCTTGGAGTTGACTGTAGATCTTTTCCAGTGACTGTTGGCCTTGCTTCATACTGTTTGATTTCACCATTAGATCAAAGATTTGCAGCGAGTCTTTTCCACTGCTGTATGTAGCTTCGATGCCTAGCCACAATTCTCTTGCTGTTGGATAGTCAATATATTGATGCACTAAATCAGGCTCAATATTTTCAATAATCCAAGTAATAACGTTTGAATCAACTTCGAACCATTTTTGGTATGTTGGATCATCCTGCGGTGGTGGAGGAGCTGTGATGTGCCTGAGCCTTCCTCTGCCACTGATTGCTAAACTCATCATTCTTGACCAGATTGTGTAGTTCTGGTCATTGAGTTTGGCTGAAAGTGATACAGTTTGGCTACTGTTGTTGTTTTCTGTGGGATTTCGGTTGGGTGTGAGTTGACGAAGTAATTCCAGTACCTGGTTCATGGTTATGGGGCTGGATGTTTCCCCTGTTTCTGTTGGGTTTGTGAAGGAGCTGGACGTGTCTTCTGCCGTTACAGGTAAGTTCAATGACAGATGATGAACAATTGATCAGGTTAGGTCCTATAGACCAGTAGATGGCTCTGATACCATCTTAGAGAGTAAGCGGAAAAAACATGGATGGAAAATGTTTGTAATTCAACTTGATTAATCTGCCATTTGTGTTACACATATTTATTGTTACAGTGCATATTGTGATTGATCCGTTTACTGATTCTATGGCCTAATTACAGGTGATTTGATCAACTCCAGCATCCTTTCCTTTCTTGTTTATTTCACGTGTATCATTCTCACAAAGGAAGCTTAGTATCTTCAGCAAGGAGACGCAGGGAGTTGAAGAATACAACAATTCCGAACCCTTAGGTCCTTTATGAAGTGCGGAAAATGAAGACGTACACCACGGAGAAGCTCAAGAACAAAATAATTACTTTGGCAAGGGAGTTTCGTCTCCTCAAAGATATGTGATCCGAACTTAGGCTCGGAAACTCCTAAACTAAATTTGGACTTCTTACCTTCCTTGACTTTTGGAAGATTAAGCTCCAAAAAGCTCCTTAACTCATCAGTCATAATGCCTGCAAATACAAATTGATGCCATATCAAACACTAGACCAAAAATTCATAAACATACCTAAAGGTAAAAGGCACGAAGCCTCAAGCAAACTCGGCCGAATTCCCATTAACATCTTATCAAACCCAGTCCAACCTAGAAAAGTGGCATTCGAAAACCATTTATATCCCAAAAATCCAGAGGAAAGATAAACACTTGACAGGCTGATTTGCTATTCACCTTCGGATACAGAGTTACACTGAGAAAGAGCATCAACAGCAAAATCAAAAGGTTGAAAAGTCGTGAGTTGCATGACTTTGCCAAACCGGTTTAAATCCAAAATGGAGCTCCGCGCAACTTCGGTGTTTTGCCTAATTTCATCGAGCCCATGAGCCGAAAACAAGCTATAACTAGAGGCTGCCTCATATAACAAGTCCAAGGACATTGTTAAAGAGACTTGGAAACTTTGTGTCTCTTCTTCTGTCAAATGATTTAGGGGTTTTAGGGTACCAGCTAGAGAGGAAGAAGAAAGTAGGGCTTTAGAAGGGTTTTGGAGTTTAAGATTATAACTTATATATGACGCTTAGGCCATTTCTTAAGGAAGGTTTTGTTTGGAGAATTAGCGATGGACAGCAAGTTTCGTTTTGGAATAATAGGGCGTTGGGGACATGCCTCTTTATAAATTTGTCAGTAGCATTGATCCGAGAGATGCCAACTTTCGGGTATGTGAGCTGTTATCTTCTTCTGGGGCCTTGGACTTTAATCATATACATACTCCCCTGCATAGTAAAGTTCAGAAGCAAATCATTGCTACTCCTATCCCTTGCAATATTGGGGTCCTGGACAAGTTTATATAGGGTGAAAGTAATTCAGGACATTATTCGGTTAAATCAAGGCATGATTTTCTTGCTCGCTTTCTTTTTCCCGCTAATCCGGCGAGATAATGGCTGAAAATTTCCTGTTTCTCATAAATGTCACTTTTTTCTTTGGCAAGTGAGGTGGAAACGTCTTCCTACTAATGAACTCAATGAGTTCACAGGTACTTTTTTCGCATATTCACTTGATGAATGGATCAACACATACGCTATAGATTCTGGCCTATCTACTATCTCTGTTTTAAAATTTTGTATGTGTGCATAGATCATATGGCGGGCTCGTAATTTGGAAGTGATCCAACTTACCACTATCCTTATTACTGATAGTGTCGATGATATAAGAACCTTTTACAAAAGTGTCAAAATGGCTTTTGTTAATGGTAATTATACATTTGCATCAAAAGAAGAGAGGTGAGTTTTGAAAAATCGAAGGAGGTTAATTATTTCAACTTTCCGCTAACTTCTTTGTCGTCAATAAAATAAAACAAGCAAAATTGAAATAATAAAGAAACACCAAATTTTAGTAACGCAGTTCGGCACTTCTTGCCTATGTCTGCGGGGCCCTCACCCATCTTAATCACTTTTACGTAAGTACAATAGAATTATTCAAGGCTTTACTGAGCCGACATCACTCAATCCTTGACACTGTCTCTTAACCTCACTTCACGTAAAAGAATTTCACACCCAATAGTACGATCGCCTCGTACTAACCTCGACAGAGGATTTTTACACACTGTTTGACAATAAAGATAATTAAACGAACAACTCAAGTGATTAAAATAACTAGAAACAAAAAAGATAATATTTGAGATAAAAAGAACAACTTTCCGATAAGTTTCGCTCCACTGAAATAGATATGAAAGTTGTCGCATCAACAATGAGCTGATTCAGAGAAACATCAACACAAAGTCACATCTCAAGCAAACGTTTACAGCAGTAGATAAAAACTTCTCAGGCTCAGCCATTTAATGCTCCATGATAGTTGTTCAACAACCCATTACCTAGTAGCTCTCCACACCCATCAAACGTTGTTTTATAATCTTCCGTCCTAATGCACAGCGTAATCAATGCACCATTAAACAACACTCCCGCCAAGTTTATCTCGCACACACACGTGACTTCACCTTCCGCACAAGCAGTCTGTATATAATTGAATGACAATTCCTTCAGCTTTCTTAATTTGAAATGCATATAGCCCAAATAATTACTCACTTGGTTTCTACCATTCACGCTGCCCACATCTACTGTAAGATTTTTGTTCACCTTAACGCACACTCACATGGATTCAATGCCACATACACACACGTCAACTGAATTACCGCACACACACTCCAAGAGATAGACTTTTGTCGTAGATTTACAAATAGACTTCTGTCGTAGATTTACGATATACACAAAATCCTTCACATAATAAGAGTCCAACTTTAACTAAGAGTCCCACTTAAAATAGAATTTTATCATAACTGAAACATTATCTAAATACGTTTGGAATCCAGGTTAATATCCAACTAATATCTTATATGTCCAATTAAAAAATAATTCCAAAACAGGTATGCTAACATTCTCCCCCCTTTTTGGCATTATTTGTCACAAATATGAAACTCCCCTTAAATAACATAATTGGACATATAAATCAAATACACAATCTATATGACAAATACTCCCCCTTAATAAAATACCAAGTTTCAAAGAACATCACAATTTTCCAATCATCCAAATTTCTTCCCCTTAGGACAAAAAGATGCCAAAAAGAAAGACGGATAGTCACACTTATCTTGAAATCTCCCTCTGAATGGAACATTCACCACAAACAAACTCATGTCTCCCCCTTGGGACAAAACAGTATCAAAATGCATAATCATAATAATCACCAATAGATGCAGCGGAAGAATCATAAATACGCCAAGAAGATAATTTACCACCATTCAAAACACATGCCAACATATCATTACTTACTTCAGTTTCATCTTCATCAGACTGATCAAATTCATAAACCCAAGCAATGAACTATAAGTGTTGTCAATGTAGTGAGAGAGAGAGACACCCGACAGAGAGACCCACACTGATGAGAGAGCTGAGGAGTCTTCGGTAGAGCCAAAAAGAAGTCACAAAACAAACTACTAAAAACATGAGATGACTATAGAAGCAAAAAAAAAATTAAAGAAGAACTAAAGAAAACAATTTTTTTTTTACTTTTCTTTTCCTTTTTTTGTTTTTTTATTTTTTACAAAACACAAAAAATACTTCAAAAATGTAAAGCACAATGTCCCTGTGCCCTTCGAAGAATCTCAAACCTGGGCTTATTCCTTGTCTCATTATCTCGGTCATCGGTTTCTTCTTGAAAAGTAACTGACTTGTCCTCTGTTTGACCAGTTACTTTACAAACAGTAATTAACTATGAATCTGTACAATTTCTTGTTTTTCCTTCACTACGTTTTTGTGCTTGTACTTGACCCTTTCTAATCCAAGCTTGCTTTGATACCATGAGATGCTGCTGGAAATTTAATAAAGAGCGTTTACATTTTCGGTTTTGACCCCTTTAAAATATCATTTGTAGTAACTGATAACACATTGGCCTTATATGCCCAACAACTCCACAAAAATGACACATGGGTATAAATCTTCGTCTCTTGCTCGGCGCTTCTACCTCTTAGGCTGATCTGAACATATCAGAATTTTCTTCATTAACTTTCGAACACTCACCTTTATAACCAATGCCTTGAAGATCTCCTTTAACTTTACCAATTTTCAACAACTTTTCTAGCTTTTCGGTACCTCCATTTAACATTCTCAATCCCTTTTCGGTACTTACTAATTTCATTCGAGCTTCACCAATCTCATTTGATGTCAACATCAAATTCTTTTCTAACTCTTGGATGGTGTTCTTTATAGAGAGATTCTCTTCCTTCAATCTTTTATTCTTTCTGCATATTTTCACCTATTTTTCGTACATTAGTTCGTAAGCCTCATAAGTGTTCTCCATTTTATCACTTGACCCACTTTTATCACTGTCATAATCTGAAATTGAGCTTTGAGCTAAATCGTTTGCATTTTTCCCGAAATTTCTAGCTTTACTCACTTTTTCGTCGTCAGTTACTTCCTTCTCGATTACTGTTAAACAAGTAACTGGACTTTTGCTGTACAAAGTAACTAAAGCATCTTTTTTCACAACTTCTTCTTCACTTTCGGATTCGTTATCACTCCAAGTGCTTGTATAGGATTTTCCTTTTCTCTTTTTCATAGTATTGGCACACTCCGCTTGAACATGTCTGAAGCCTTGATACTCATGGCATTGAATTATTTTTATCTTTCTTTCACCTTTTTGAGTTTTAACCTGTAATGCTAATCCTTTGCTTCTTTCTTGCTTACCCCTTAAAAGATTCA
>JANZXR010000007.1:26789887-26806594 GCA_027575705.1 Erythroxylum echinodendron
TCTTTCTTAACTGCATCTCCTTTATCATTAGTGATCATAGGATGTGTCCAACCGTATTCTACCAAATGCCAAGCTCTTTGCCCTGAGCTTAAATGAAGACTTTCATCCGGGATTTCCATGCCGGGTAATTAGATCCATCCAATAATGGCAGTCTAGTAATTGATGCACCCTCTCTCGTAGCTACGTCTGCGAATCTAGGATCTCCACAACTTGCTACCAAGTTCTGAATCGACGACCTTGCTCTGATACCAATTGGAAAACCAAAGGGGGTTAATTATTTTGCAACTTTCCGTAAACTTCTTTGTCGTCAATAAAATAAAACAATCAAAATTGAAATAATAAAAAAACATCAAAATTTGATAACGCAGTTCGGCACTCCTTGCCTACGTCTACGGGGCCCTCACCTAGCTTAATCACTTTCACGAAAGTACAATAGAATTACTCAAGGCTTTACTAAGCCGACACCACT
Source organism: Erythroxylum echinodendron (assembly GCA_027575705.1). Classification (NCBI taxonomy): domain Eukaryota; kingdom Viridiplantae; phylum Streptophyta; class Magnoliopsida; order Malpighiales; family Erythroxylaceae; genus Erythroxylum; species Erythroxylum echinodendron. Next base: position 26,790,357 of record JANZXR010000007.1, read on the forward strand.
AAACCCTTGACACTATATCTTAACCTCACTTCCCGTGAAAGAATTTCGCACCCAATAGTATGACCGTCTCGTACTAACCTCGACAGAGGATTTTTACTCACTGTTTGACAATAAAGATAATTAAACGAACAGCTCAAGTGATTAAAATAACTAGAAACAAAAACGATAATACTTGAGATAAAAAGAACAACTTTCCGATAAGTTCCGCTCCACTGAAATAGATATGAAAGTTGCCGCAACAATAATGGGCTGATTCAGAAAAACACCAACACAAAGTTGCAGCTCACACAAACGTTTACAGCAGAAGATAAAAACTTCTCAGGCTCAGCCATTTGATGCTTCATGATGGTTGTTCAATAACCCATTACCCAGTAGCTCTCCACACCCATCAAACGCTGATTTATAATCTTCCTTCCTAATGCACAACGTAATCAACGAACCATTAAACAACACTCCCACCAAATTTATCTCACACACACACGTGACTTCACCTTTCCACACAAGCAGTCCATATATAATTGAATGACAATTCCTCATTCCTTCAGCTTTTTTAATTTGAAACGCATATAGCCCAAACAATTACTCACTTGGTTTCTACTATTCACGCTGCCCACATCTATTGTAAGATTTTTGTTCACCTTAATGTACACTCACATGGATTCAATGCCACACACACACATGTCAACTGAATTACCGCACACTCACTCCAAGAGATAGACTTCTATCATAGATTTACGATAGACACAAAATCCTTTATATAATAAGATTCCAACTTCAACAAAGAGTCCCACTTAAAATAGAATTTTATTACAACTGAACCATTATCTAAATACTTTTTAAATTCAGGTCAATATCCAACTAATATTTTATATGTCCAATTAATAAATAATGTCAAAACATATATCCTAACAGGTTTCTTAGCATGCTCCTATTAAGTATCTTAAACTGAATGTTGGTGGATGCTCTTTAGGAAATCCCGGTGACGCCGAAATTGGTGGTCTTTTCCTGGGATGAGAATGGATGCTAGATTAGGGGCTTTTCTGGTTTTATTGGACATGCAACAAAACTGGTTGCAGAATTGTAGGCAATTAGGCGTGACTTAATGTTTACTTGGGAATTGTGCTATCGACATGTGATAGTAGAGTCCGATTCTTTGGAAGTTGTTACTCTTATTAAACATTATTGTCCCGCCGTCCATCCTTATTTGCCTCTCGTTGTGGAAATTAATGCGTCAATTGCATGAGATTGGGATTGTTTCATTACCCATATTCTCCCGAAGGCTAATCAATATCAAACTTCATGGCAAAACAAGGTTCGCCTAACACTCATTCTTGGTTGATATAAGATACTCCAGTTTCAAGCTCCAGGCCATTGCTTCAGAATGATCAACAATCCGTTGTTTTCTTGATGCGTTAGCCCTCTTTTGTTTCTAATCCACTGTACCAAAAATATACGACGCTTAAGCATGGAAGGAAATGCTATACGTCTGGTAATGTTTTGGCCCAGAACTAATTCTTGTTACATCGTTCAGAAGCCAACTATGTAACTATCTTCTCTCAAATTAATATAAAAATATATAATTATTATTTTTAAAACATAAAAACAAATATATAGAACCAAAAAAAACTTTTTATTTTAAAATTTTTTCAAAAATATTGAATTTATCATGCTTAAAGTCAATCGAATCTAACTTCATCTAGCTTAACCCTATTTTTTCACTTTCTCTGTCGTTTACCTTTTCTTTTTTTTTTTAATTTTGCCTTTTAACAGTAAATTTTAATGTTCCGAGTTATGGAGCAATCCATCTTTGGAGGTCATCCTCTAGAACTTGCAGTATGAGCTCGTATCAGGTCAAGTTAAGAGTTCTGATTTGGTTCTATTTGGAATGAATTTTAGTACTTTTTACAGTTCATTCCACCATCGTGCAAATGGCAAAGAAGAGGTGTTGAGGGGAGTAGCTCGTGCATCCAGACCCAGTTCCTTCGACGAAAATAGTGGATCGATGTGTTTTAGGCATAACGCAGCCAACAGCCCTCTCCAAGTGTCCCCCACGGCGCATCCCACTTGAACATCAAGAAGCTTACTTTGTCTCCGGTAATAATCCTCCAAAGGCTTGCTCTGCAGAGAGAAAAAATTGGTCATCAATTTTCATTAACTACTCCCTTTCAATAGAGTAAAAGACGTAAACTAATTTATAGTTTAAATAAAATTTTAAAAAAGTCATAGTTTTAAATTTTTTGAAAAAATATTCATAATTTTTAAATTTTAAATTTTTTTAAAAAAATAATCGTTAAAATTAACAATAAAAAACATGTAACAAATAATCTATTAAAAACCAAACAAATTTTCTTGATATAATAATTTAACTCAACTCTTATATTTAACCCGCATAGTAAGCATATTTGTGAGACACGTAATATGGCTTTGGCCACTAGGTGCACACACAAGCACAAGTAAATCTGTGTATGTACGTAATGATTGATGCATATTTGCAGGCCACTTAGTTCACGTTCCTTAAGGAAGATAAGACCAATGGGTTCAAATCTTGGTTTTCAGTAATCTACACGATTGCCACATCTGGAACCGCAAATAGCTAATACAAGTCTTTCTTCTTTAGCACCGGGTAAAATATTGTCTAAACCCGAATAAATAAACAGGCTACTTCCTCTCGCACTCTGCGGGCTGAATTATGCATTTTCATCTTTCAATGAGTTACATTTCTTCTTAAGTAAACTTACATCAGTGTAGCCGCAAGCCACCATGTAAATGAGGGCTTCAACCATGATTACATAATGATCAAAACTGCAAATCCCTACTAATTTGACAGGAGAGCCAAATAATTCAAAGCTTCAACCAATTTTAATGAGCTGGAATTCTAATCAATCTTTAACAACTCTGTAGATAACTCAGGGGACTACCGTCAGGAGATCTATGTGCGGTATCATATTAAGTCTGTTAACTTATGAAAAGGTTACCTGCTTAACATAGGCCTCGAGTTTATCTTTCCAGGCACCCTCTGCAATAGCAAAGCAAGATGCTTGCTAAGTATACTGCATGGTTACATCAGTAATTGTGCCATCGAATGTGCTCACAAGGATTAATAACAGAAAAGGACTACCTTCTTGATGTTTCACCAAGTAATCATCAGTCCACTTGAAATTCACAACCAAATCAATATCCACAAGGTGTTCAAGGATATCCTGCGAAACCATGAAAAGGGCAGTCACGTAAACAGGGAGTCTTTGGTTATAAATATTGCTAGTAGAAAAAAAACCCTAATCAATTATTTGGGATGGTAACGGGTCGAGGCCCGAGAGTCCAAACAAAATGATTTTGACCGAACCAGTTTAGACGGAACTGAACTCAAATTGTAATCCGTTGTTTCAGCAAGTATGAATTATATCTAAAGCAAAGAATCTCAAGAAAGGGACACTCATGGCAACAATACATTAGTTTTTCTATGTTATCTTATCTAAGGTTATAGTATTCAATAGATACTAGCTAAATAATGTCAAAATTTAGATCCAGGAGCTTACAGCTTGGGATTGTGAACGCGGAATTCCATCCAGAATGAAACCTCTTTCATTGCACCCATCTTCTAACAGTTTCGAAAGTAGGCCGATTACTACGTCCTCTGAAACAAGTTCTCCTCGATTCACTGCATTTGCAATCTATATTCCAAGGAAGAACAAGAACAGAGTTAAGCAAAAGCGGAGAAGTAACTCCATAACCAAAAAGGCAGTTAGCTGCAAGATTCAAGGACCAACTTAACATATAAAAGAAATTCCATAAACAAAAAAAAAAAAGATAACACCAAAATAACAGAAAAATAAAAACAACAAATTATAAGAAAATGAATAACAGAGCTAAAAACCTGTTTGTAAAGAGAAGAGCGAGGATGGAGCTCTTGACGGACGAGACTGGCCATGGAAATGTGAGGAACTTTCAAAAACTTCGAGAGTCTTTCTGCGAACACATGCTTTTTAGTGTGTGGATATCCTATGAAAGACCACTGCACTCTCACCGGAACATCTCCTTCCGTGTCCGTCACAACCTTCCCAAGCGGATCGCGGCAGTTAATGTCGTCGTACTCGTCGGGGTCGAGCTGCAGTTGAGCTGCGCCAATGGAAGAGTAGAACCGGAAAACAGATAGCTGCACCAATCGGTGGAGTGGTGGCGCCGCCGAAATTCTTACTGTTTTCGCAATCAGGTGGCGGAGGGCGATCATCGGCGGAGAAGACATTTCACTGTTCAGGGAGCAAGCAACAAATTAACAGTTCAGGGGCGGAGCCCGTAGCCACCGGTTAATGCGTGGTAGGTGGGACCCAATCAGCTGAATATTGAAAGAGAGATTTTTATGTATTTCTTTAATTGGATATACATCAACGGCGCGTCGTTTAGGACCACAGATTTTACAAAAGCCGCCCTTAAAGATATTATTAAAAAATTCAACTGATTTAGCAGATTTAATAATAAAATTTTGAATATTTAACTTTTAAAATTTTTTAATTTTTATGTTCAATTTTTAACTTTTCAATTTATGCTTCTGGCGAACACGTGAGTTACGAATAAAAACCTATCCTTATAAAAGGAACAATAGCTAAAAACAACTGTTAATACCCTGTAAGTTGAGGAGCAAAAGGAGTAATTCACCGGAGGAGGGGCTAAGTCTCATTAATTAGTTGGTGAAGCAATAGCTTATTAAGATAACAATTAGTAGTTGGTCTAAGAGGATGATCAGTCACAATAGAATTGAGACATGGTCTAGACTCCTAGGGGGTAGCAATGGAAAATTTTCCGCAATGGACAAAAGTCTGACGAAGCGATGCCAGAGGGAAATAACTCTTATTGTTAAAAATTGATCAGCTTATTAATTAATCAGTTAATTAATATATTTTTATAAACTAAAATAAATCAAATAATTTTTATTTAATAATATTTTAAATTAAACAAAAAATCTCTTTCAATCATATTTTAAATTATTTAATTTTATTCAATCTTTAACGTGACGAGTCTAATACTGATTCAACCTTTTAAACCTTAAACTTGTTATCTTATTGGTAACGTGACGAGTCTAATACTGATTCAACCTTTTAAACCTTAAACTTGTTATCTTATTGGTTTAACTTTTGATCTGATTTTAAATATTACATATACGGTCTTTAAAATTGAATTTCATAGATTACGACTTTAATTTAAACTTATTATAAAAATGAATTTGGCCAAATTTAAAGTCAAAATTTCTTATTTCACATAATTTAAAACTTAAATTTATATAATTAATTTTAATTTTAGATTAAAATTAGTTCGATTTAAATAAAACTTCTTTTATTCTACAGACTTGATAAGTTTAATTTATTGAGTCAATTTAGTATGTCTTTTTTAATTTGATATGCCTTTTTTGAAGCAATCCCTGGATAAGCTATAAACTCCAGTAACAAATTTAGATAAGCAATAGCAGGAATAAAGAGCAATCACCTGTTATTGATCACTGATCATAACGTTTTGAAAGATTATTGGTCCTGATATTTACAAGGTTATTTCAGCCCTCAAGCTAGAGGTGTCATTACAGTGACATTTTCAACCCTGGAGTTGAGATGGCTTCTCTGTCTCTAATGGAGGTTTTTCAACTTTGAGCTTCTTGCTCTTTTTTGCAGAGGTCGGGTTGCTTTCTGCACCCCAAAACAATCGCATCTGCATCATGTCCAACAATCGAGACTGCAAATGTTTGTTCATTTCTATGACGTGCTTTGCCATGCCCAGGGCCCATATGCGGTTCTCTATGTTTATATCTACCTTCATTTCCAAGGCTCCAGGCGACTGTCCTTGCTGGTTTGTATCTCCAATGCAAGGAATCAAGATTAAGTTCTATGGAAAATCTCGGGAAAAAGAAAAACTTGATGCTATTTTATCTGTTCAAGCATCACAATTCACACGAGCATAGCATGCCAGAGAAGGGAAAGAGAGACTGACCTGCATCTCCAATATTTGCTGATTCATCGAGCTGGTGCTTCCAGAATCGCCAAGAGTATGATTTTCCTCAAGGGATGGACATGAGTGAAGAGTAGTGATCATTCCCCTGGATAATTTATCCAGCTCAGGAAACTTGCCGAGCAAAGATACATGGAATTGATTGAACACTCTTCGATGGTTTGGTGCAGGTAGTAGAGAAGATATTGGAAGCACTAAAAGGTTAGTTACAGGCCCTGTAAAGTAATACAAAAGAGAAATTTCCAAATTAGTTCAGTCTATATATGCTAGCGGTGTTACTACATGCCATTCTTTCGCAAGAAAACAGAACCATAAGAAGGGGATGATGGGTAGGATTGAGCTTACCTTTCCGATGGTCAAATCTTCGTATAATTACTCCACTTGTGACATTCCAAAGGCATACAGTGCAGTCTGTGGAGGCCGATAACAAACCTAATGCGCTGAAGCTCAATGCTGTTATCGATCCACTGGATGAAGGAAGAGTTTTAGTGTTATCATTCTGGCACCAAAGAATAGAAAACTTGACCAAGATTCAAAATAATCATACTTAAAATTTCAAGATACATTAGTAATATGAAATGCTCTTCTATCTACATTGCAATGCCGATAATCACCAGATTTCATCTCAACACAGAGAAGTAAAGTCTGATAAATTGTAATCTAGCTGCTCAGAAACAGTAGCAGTAACAGCTGATAACTACTTTCAGGCACTGCTCCTTTTTAACTATACAATCAGTAACCTTCCATAATGAATAGATAATGATTAGTTTTTGTTATATTTTGTTTAACATCCCAATGCCTAGAGATTTGACAATGAATTTGAGGAAACTTTATGCATACGTTACACATTACTTGTGTCCTTTCAGCTCAACTGGTTGATCTTCATCAAAAATAGAAGGATCTTCCTCTAGACCAATATGGAGCACATTGATAAATATTGTTCCATCTATGCTTCCAGAAAACAGGTGTTCCTCTGTAGGATCAAGGACGATTGCGGTTATCCCAATTGAATATTCTTGAGTTTGTATAGGACTACCTGAAATAAGGCCCCAGGCCTAAGAGAAAACAGAATTGCATCCCTGAATCATGAGAAATCGAATTCAAAGCTTCAGTAGTTAATAGTGATACATAGTATATTATCTATCTAATTACCTTGCATGTACCATCAAGGGAGCTTGATATAAACATGGAGGTTGTTGTTAACAGGCCGGTTATGGAGGAAACATGGTCCACCAAACAGTATAAAAATGGAGAATTGCTGAAATTCTCTATATCTAGCAAACTTCACAAAATCCATAATGAGAATAAAAAATTTACTTATCGCGACGAAGAACCAAAGAATCAATTGGAAATGTTTATTCTTTACCTAATCATACACCACACACAGATCATCCCATCCTCTGAACCAGATATAAGAAGAGAGTCATCTTCAGAAAAAGTCATGCAGTTCAAAGGCTTGCGGTGGGCAAACCAAGTTTTGAGCAGTGTTCCTCTGGTAACCTACATATCATCTACACATTATATTCTTCTCATATGATCAATAAAACTAAATATCGAGTACAGATGCATGTGTACAGCACCTGTTTATGAATAGTACTAAGGATCATCTAGAAATACATGCTCTGGGAACTAAAGTTTTGTGTAGAATAAGATTCCTCTTTCCGTTTCGGTTGAGAAAAAAAGATGCTCAGTACTAACCTCCCAGATGTAAACATTTCCAGAAGGAGAACCACCTGCAAGATATACACCATCCTTGGTGGACGCAAGTGGTCCAATGGCCTCTATTGGGTAGCTTCGAAGTGGTGACTGAGACTGAAAATAGAACATCGGGTGAAACAGAGTTCAACAAGCATTTCTCAGATGCACCCCAAATTGTTAAATTAATCCTTACGGACAATAAGCTTTGAACACGAATCCTCAGGAGATTCATGGCATTCCCTAAATCGAAATCATAGTTCTTTTACCAGAAATAAAAAGTTAACAAACTTTTATTACAGGTTCAAGGAAAGTGAGAAACTGGTATCCGGATTGCATTGTGACTAGAAACAAGCAAAATATCAGAAACCAAAATCCTAAAAGGAGTCTTAAATCCTGTTACCTTGTTCAAGGACCAAGTGAAGACGGACCCACCACCAACAGAACGATATCTGCTAACCTGAGAAGCAACAAGAAAGCGATCATTCAAGCACAGTAAACCATGAGGAGGAGAAGCACAAGTTGGTATGTGCATAACACGATCACCGGTCTCCATATCCCAAATAGTAATTCCGATCCCCATACTCTTGTCACTACACACAGCCAAAACCTGACCAACCACTCCCATTTTCATCTCCTCCATAGCCAGTCCTCTCTACACGCTCAATAACACATACAGCTTTTACTGATGTAAACTTTACACACATACACAGATAGTGTGTCTCTATCAGAGCACACATGGATTGATCGACGCATGGCAGACAAGGGTTAAAGAAAGCGACAAATGTTGTTGGGCATTTTCGCATCTTTTCTCTTGTGTTGCCACTGAAAGAGCAGCAGCGAAATGGAGGGTCTCGAAATGAAAGGCTTGGGTTTTCTTGCAAGTGTTCAGCATGCAGCGTTGTTACATGTCAGGTCTGGTCAATGATTTGACAGGAATGGGGTCCACTGGATTAGTACCTCACACTCTATATAAATGGATGGGGGTTGACTATTTGACCAGGATTACATCACACTAAAACTTTTAATTCAATGTATTATTAAATTAAGATTAGCTGATTTTCAAAATAATAATTTTAATATGATAGGTCTAATTATTTAATTAAATATTATACTATTTAATTTGAAAAAAATTACGTCTTGTTAAAGATGGCAATGAGTTGGAGGCCTAAGTCTTAACATAAAATTCTGATTTTGGTTTCGAGCCACGTCCGAGCCTAATTAAGCTAGTTCAAAATTATTCTTAATTTTTTAACAATTAAAAATAATATAATTTTATTCAAAACGATATCGTTTTATGTAAAAATTTAAAACTTCAAACCATATAGGATAAACGACCTAAACCCAAATCATTCCAAAAATCGATAGTATAATCATAATCTTTCAGCAGCTCAATCCATCTTTTCTATATTAAGTTTAACTCCCTCTAAATTAAAATATACTTGAGACTCTTGTGATCTGTAAGAATTCGGAATGTATCTTTATATAAATAATGGCTTCAAATCTTAACGGCATGCACAATCGCCGCTAACTCCAGATCATGTGTGGGATAATTCAACTCATGCGATATTGACTGACAAGAGGCATAAGCTATCATCTTTTCATGTTGCATTAGTACACACCCCAAACCTATCATCAAAGCATCACTATATACCTCAAAACCTCCACCACCCGATGGTAATACCAAAATTGGGCTGGAAGTTAATCTCCGCTTAAGCTCCTCAAAACTCTCCTGACATTAATTGGTCAACTCAAACTGAACTCCTTTCTTCAATAGTTTGGTTAACGGGTTAGTTATTATCAAAATCTCTCTACAAATCTCCAATAATACCTAGCAAGACCTAAAAGGCTCCTTATCTCTAATATATTTCTAAGCGGTTCACACTCCATAATTGCCTTTACCTTAGTAGGATCAGGCATCACTCCCTTTCGAGACACCACATGTCCAAGGAAAACTACTCACTCCATCCAAAACTCACACTTACTTAACTTTACATACAACTGTCTCTCCTTCAAAATCTGTAACACAATCTTCAAATGTTGTTCATGCTCCTCTTTACTCCTTGAATCACCAATATATCATCAATGAACACTATCATAAACTAATCCAAATACTTTTGAAAAGTCATATTCATCAATGTCATTAATGCAGCTGGTGCATTAGTCAACCCGAAAGACATCAATAGGAACTCATAATGGCCATACCGAGTACGAAAAGCTATCTTGGGAATACTTGACTCAGTTATCATCAACTATCAGTATCTCGATCTCAAGTCAATCATGAAAAATATAACGGCTCCCCCAGTTGATCCAAAAGATAATCTATTCTCGACCACAGATACTTATTCTTTACTGTCACCCTGTTTAACTGACGGTAATCCATGCATAGTCCCATACTACCATCCTTTTTCTTCACAAATAACACTGGAGCACCCCAGGGTGATGTGCTTGGTCTAATAAAGCCCTTTTCTAACAACTCCTCTAACTACCTTTTTAACTCATTTAACTTAATAGTAGCCATCCTGTAAGGTGCAATGGAAATCTGCACCACTCTGGACATAGTCTTAATGGTGAAATATATCTCTCGTTAAGGCGGTGAACCTGGTAAATCATCTAAGAATATGTTTGAAAATTCCCTTACTACAGGAATATCCTCTAATCCAGGACTCATCTCCCTTATATCTATAATATAAGTCAGATATGCCTCACACCCATTCAATATCAACCGTCTAGCAGTCACGGCCGAGATCACACATGCTGGAACCACTCTATGATCCCCTAAAAATATCACTTTTGACTTACCTGAAGACTCTATCATCACCTCCTTCGCATAACAATCTATTATAGCTCGAATGTTATGCCAACCAATCCATCTCGAGAATCACATCAAAATGCCTTAAATCCATCGCTCCGCTAATCCTCACTGACATTTCCCTTCTTACACTATTTCTACCACACTTTCTCCTCCTAGAAACAACACTCGTAGGTCATATCATAAAGGACTAACCTCCCCTGAAACTATAGAGACAAACTCTAAAGAAATGTAAGAGTATGTAGATCCCGAGTTTACTAACATATAAGTGTTAATATCAAATAATGAAATCATACCAGAAATAACATCATTGGATGCAGGTGCCTCCTCCCTCTTCACGTGGTATATCCTTGCTTGAGTTTGACTCTGAGCTGAAGATGTCCTACCAGTACCTGTACCCATTGCTAATCCACGTTCAACTCCTCTACCACCACCTTTGCTACCAGGTTTACCTGAACCTCTGCCCGAACCAAAGACACCACTTTAACTTTGTACTGTCTCCTTTGCCCTCACTCCTAACTCCTCCCTACTATCAAACAACTCCTCTGTAAATGTTCCCGCTCTCTACTAATATAATATGCCTGACTAATCCCAGTAGGCCCCCAAAATTGTCCTCTCTGAAATCTCCCGCAGGTGGCACAACTTGAATATTCTCCAACTCCTATATCAAAAGATCCTCTGAACCTCTGATTAACGCCTCTTTTGGATCCAACTGATGGTGCACGGACAATGCTATATTGTCTTGAATCCCTACCAACTCCTTCACCAGACCTATAGAAACTACCATGCCAACTTGATGCGACATCGACTCTCCTGCCCCAGCACCAGTAGACCATGAATGAGTTGCTCCCCTCTTAATAGACTGACTCCCCTCTCCATGATGGCTCTTCGATGGCCTCTTTAACTCTCTCCTCCTTCTATCTTGTTCTATTACATCCTTCACTCTAAGTGCAGTCTCTAGTAACTTCTTGAAGTTAGAATTAACATCTCCCAATCCCAAACGAATACCGTTCCTCAAACCTTGCTCAAATCTGTAACGTCTGTCTTCAGAATTTGCCATAGCCTCTAATGCATACTTAGACAAGGTTGCAAAGCGAGCCTCATAATCAGCCACTGACATCTCCTTTGTCATGAACTCCATCTTTTTTCGATCCCGATATATCTGCAAAGTGTATTTATTTCTGAATTCTCTCTGAAACTCCTACCAAGTCATCTCTTGGGTCTCATAGGATCTCTTCACTGACTTCCAAATGGATAAAATTTAGAAATTATAAAAGAATTTTTTATTATATGAAATTATATAAAAAAGAAATAAGAAATAGATTATAAATAGAATCTATCCGAAAAGAAAAAACAAAGTCTTTATCTAAAGAAATGCATTGAAAAAGGGTAGATGTATAGAACCTTTCAACGAGATAGTGCCTTTTCAACTCTCTCAAAATGGAATCTATTCCAAACATATATGCCATGGTTCTGTACTTCGACAGGGTACAAATATCTCAATTTGATATTTTGAGATACCTTTTCAGACCTATTACTGAATCCTACTTGAGGAGATTTGATTCATTTCGAATTCGACAATTGCTCTATGAAAACTCACTTTCGTTACGGTTTCGGTGGATTCCCTTAATTAAGCCACTGCCTATGAGCTGCCGGCTCATTCTTCAACAAGAACATGATCAGAGCCTCGGGCTCCTCCCACTGCTTGGGAGCTTATTGTTTCATGTCCTATTTCACTCCAAGTTAGTGCATTGCCCTGGAATAAGGAAACAATGTACTCCAACCTTCTTTCTGAGGTACACTCTAGACGATCTAAAATTATCTCTGTCTGCTTCCACCATGCCTCATCCTCCTTAAGGTCAGTAGTACCTTGAAACTCTACTGCACTCATCTTCCGGATCTGCTCATGGTTGCGATCTACCCTTGAATCACCTCAGGTTGGAGTTGCAGTAAAAGCCTGTTGCATCATCTGAAAGAACTACATTATCTACGGTAGCATTGGCACCTCTCCTCCTACCCTATTTACTTGGGCATCCCCCTGACCTGGTACATTCAGAGAACGAATCAAACTCCCCGATTCCCCAAATGACTCAGGCCCAACATTATCCTCTATTGAAGCTATCCTGAAAGAGATAAGAACACATCATTAGTTTTTTTTTACCTAATACATCCCTATAAACGTAAACTCGCTTTGATATCACCCATTGTAACGCTCCCAAAAAAATGGAATTATCTAAATATTTCTCAAAGCATACCATTAATCATCAAATTCCTCATTAGTTCCAAAAGAGAGGATTGTTTGTCAGATACAAAAGTATTCTACATAACACAACTACCGGAGCTGTCACATTAAAAAATATATACAGTAAAAAACTTTACACTGTTAAACTGCTAGCCTCGACCTATTATCCACTCTGTCAATCACGTACACTGGGGTTATCGGCAATCACTGGATCATTTAAAAAATAATGGAAAGAAGTAAGCTGCTAACTCAGTGAGGATAATTGACCTTACCCTTAAAATCAAGTAACTCAATAATTAATTATAACACTTAGTCAACCAATTAAATCATACATATAATATGTATATACACAACAATCCTTATTCTAATCCAACCGCTAACAAACATCTAAAAAAATTCACCAAATGAGGATTACTCAAATATTAATTTCAACTGTCATTTATGTTTTATTCCAATATTTAACTGAATTGCTTGGGCTTAGATTAAGTTAGTAGGCGTACACCCAATCGTATGTCAGCTCATCTCATCATAATCTCTCATCAATGGAAATATAATTAAATGTATAAATATCGACAAAAGGTACCTCGATTTCTCAATCTTCACTCTGGTACTACTCCAATACCTAGCCATCAACACAAGATATCCCTAAAACTCAAGATATCCTAGTACCACTCTGGTACCTAGTCATCAGCATAGGACATCCGCGGGACTCAGGATGTCCCGATATCTGCTCCATGGACAGATACCTAACCATTACTCACTCATATCGACTTAACTTATCCATCTAAGACCATCGAATGAAGCTTATCCTAGGCAAGCCACCAATTCTCGATTTTCACCAATTATTCATAACTTATTATTCATTAGTCTCTATTTAATTAACACATTTCTCGTCAACTTAATAAGGAATACACATAAAAAAATTTAACAAAATATAACACTGAAACACCTTAAAATACATTAATTATTTGATAATTAAAGTAAATGTAATTCATGTATGTAAGTATTAATCATTAATTAAATTAATGACTAATTCAAACTATAATTTAGTAATAACAAAAAAGGTGCTTAATTTTAAAAGTAAAGCCCAAGGTTATCCTTACCTCGGTTTTAAACTCAACTAATTGACAGTCCAAGTTACTCCTTAATAGGACCTTTGGACCTAAAATTTACAAATTTCTATTAGACTAATTTACGAAAAATTTCTAACTCAGTTACACTTAATAATCCAACATTGTTCTCTCTTCCAATTTATTCTTAATTATAAAAATAATATCCTTACTAACCTAACCCTCATAATTACTAAAATTTCCTTAACTAATTAAAAGTCCCATTTTACCGTCATCCATTTTAATTAATACCAAAAATGCCTTTTTTGCAACTAAATTCCATATTCACCCTTCAGTTTTCTATATTCCCTATTTTGTCCCTACATGCAACTTAAATTTTCAAAAGATGTCATTGCCTTCACCCTCTCCTCTTCTTCTCTCTACTCTTTTTTTATCAATTTTCTAGACAAATTTTCTCCCTTTTTATTCCTTGATGCAACTTCAATTACTATCCCAATCAACCATAACATGCAATCCAACTATATACTGGTGTAGGATGATCAAAAATCACCAATAAAATGACATAATAGTTGTTGGAATTTTGACCTAAGTGTAAGGCACTATGAAGTTTTCAACCTCCACAATTCCCTCCAATTTTTGCAAACAAACAAAATGCGAAAACTTATGAGGAAAAAGTTACATGCAGATGAACGAGTGTATTTTTAGACACACTTACCAATGGAAAATTTGAGAGAAAAGTGACGAAGAAGGTGATTTTCGTACGTGCTATACTAATTTCCAGATTCTGGTTCTTTCTATACATGTTTAAAGGTTGTGGGTTGGGTTGGTTGTGGGTAGGTTATATTAATGAATGGGCTTTACAATATATCATGAATATAATAGTCCTTTTGTTTTCTTCTACTTTACGTTGGTTGTGTGAATGTAAATTCATTGGCATGTTCATAGATCTTCAGAAATTGCAGTTTTTAAGAAAAATTTCTAAGTTCACATTGCCTAAACCATATACTTAATTCTGTGTCTACCGATAATTATCTTTAGCTATGTTCTATTTCTTCTTCTTGCTGGGAGGTTCCTACACACTATGAAACCTGATATGATGAAGAGATATATGTGGATTCCCGTAGCTAGAGACATCTAGTTGGCATTGTCAAAAGCATATTATGACGGTAGCGATGATACCTACATTTTTTTGCTACATCAGAAAGTATTCATGCTGAAACAGGCCGGTCGCCAACTGCCAGCATATTTTGGAGAATTGTCTGAGATCTTCACTGACTTGGACTATCATGAGTCAGTTGTTATGAAGAACCTAGACCATGTTAAGCTCTATAAGGATTCCGTGGAAAGAATGCGAATTTATATTTTTCTTGATGGTTTGGATGTTGAATTTGATCAGGTGCGGGGTGAAGTATTACTGATGAATCCAAAGCTTGATCTCCAACAGGCATATGCATACATACATCGCGAGGCAAATCATACATAAGGGTGATTCCGTGGGGGATGCAATAACCTTGCTTGCCAAGAACTCTAATAATAGAAAACAGAAGAATTCTGGCCTGAAGGAAAAGAGCTATGAAGTGCATAATCCCTCAAACTCCAGCTCATCACAAACCAATGGAAATATAAAAGAGTGCACAACATGTGGTTTAACAGGTCACACAAGCAAAAGATGTTATGAAAATATTAGGTATCCTTGCTGTTGGGATCCTATAAAGGCACCAAAACGCAAAGGGCAGGCACACCTTGCCCAAACTGCTGAACAAGAAAAGTAACATGTGTCGAACCCCGTTTTCAGAGCCTGACGATCGCAAATATCAAAGACGTAAATGTATTATCCTATAAGGTTGTTTCCATAGGATCTCTCTAGCCCAAAACCACTTCCGGCAGTGGAATCACAAAATTGACTTCTTCGGAACAATGGTAGTTCTATGTCTCTAGTTCATTATGAAACGATTCACATAAATTTTGATAGAGAAGTCGGATTTAGACCATTCAAGTACGGTTTCAAAGAGAACTTCGATTTCTACAACTTCCGTGAAGACCCCAAAGCAAGATTTTTCCATTTAGAGGGTCAAAATTTGCACATTTTTAAAACTGTCCTGAGAAGGTCCTTCTAACGGACATAATGTCCCTTCAAACGAACATAGCGGGCTTAGGAGCCATTTTTTACCCGAGAAGGTCCGCTTAAAAGACATGATGTCCCTCCAAAGGAACTTGAATTGAGCTGGGACATTTTTAGACCCGAGAAAGTCCGCCCAACGGACATCAAGTCTATTTAACGGACACGGGTCAAATTCCATACTTTCAACTCCTTAAGCTACCTAGGACCCACCCTATGCATATCTAACCTCACTAACTCATTTTTCTCATCATTTTCACCCCCATTTCATCTCTAACTTACCACACTCATTCTTCATCCCATTTCAAA
>JANZXR010000007.1:26812924-26823699 GCA_027575705.1 Erythroxylum echinodendron
AGAAAATATAAATAAAATAAATTTAGTAAATAAAATATTTCATAAAAAATATATTATTAGTCATATAAATTTAAAATGATAAATGATAAAATATTAAATTAAAATAAGAAAATATAAATAAAACAAATTTAGTAAATAAAATATTTTATAAAAATATATTATTAATTATATAAATTTAAATTATAAATAAAAAATATTATATTAATGTAAGAAAAAAAACGTTACATTAGAGTTGCTCTTTATTAGTTAAGGGTATAGTGAAAAATAATAATTATTAGAAGATTATTAATAGAAAGTAAAATTTTTACCGCAAAAATACTTTCTTACTGTAACCCTCTTTCTGTTTATGAATTTCTGTTGTGGCATCGCAGTTTTTTCCAACCTTCGATTATTTGCCGATCTAAATATGTGACTACGTTTAAAAATTATAATGAATATGTACTTATCTCTACTACACCGTAAATCCAAACGCAAACTAAAATTAAATATCTTGGTTCAATTTCAATAATGTGAATGATATGTTGATTTCAAGTTGTGTCGACCTAATCATATGATTATTGAGTCTATAAGTTGAGGAGGCCTGTCAGTTTCTAACCTAGTTCCAAAGTATTAAAGGCTCAATCTAACCACTAAAACAACTAACGTATAACTAACTAAACCATTTTGGGCCATAGATTTAAAATTTTGAAGATTAAAACTCACAAGCCACTTGATTCGTTACCCGTTAGTTAGGTTAGGCAGTGTTTTGACCGTTGTCCGTTATTCTCAACAACGATGTTTGGACTGGAACGCGTTTGCTCACTTTCTTCTCACCTTCCTCTTGGATTTGCGTAAAATGCTTTCTCTTAAATTATGGTCCTTCACCCGTTTTCAACACTCAATTTCTCCGATTTGAAGTTTCAACCTGAGTTTCTGCGTTAAAACAAGTTGATAAAGAATCTGGAAAACAGAAACCAGGTTCAATTCAAAGGTCAACTTCACAAAAAACACGGGCTCGTCACTAGTATATATGCCTAGAGATTGCTCGTAAGCTAGCTAACATATCAACCTTGAAGTCTCGAAAAAACAGCAGTGCCCAGTACTTGTTACACTCTTGTTGTCACCTAGAACATTAAGCACATACTTGTGTTGAGAAAAAGACTTGAGTTGTGAGAGGATGAAAGTAGGAGAATTAGACGTCGTGTTCAAACACCTTGACGAGAACGGTGATGGGAAGGTCTCGCCGGTGGAGTTAATCCGCCGTATAGGGTTGTTTGGGGGGAGGGAGTTGTGTATTAAAGAGGCGGAGATGGTGGTTGGTTTGTGGGACTCCGATGGAGATGGTTTCTTGGGGCCAGAGGACGTTGCTGGTCTTATGGAGGCTGGAGGAGAAGAAGAGAAGTTGAGAGATCTAAGAGAGGCTTTTGAGATGTATGATACCGAGAATTCTGGTTTCATCACTCCCAAGAACTTGAAGAGGATGCTCAGTAAACTTGGTGACTCCAAATCGATTCGTGAGTGTAAAGTTATGATAAATCGGTTTGATCTGAACGGTGATGGTGTTCTTAGCTTTGAAGAATTCAGAATCATGATGCAGTAACTGGCCTCTCTCATTCTTTGTGTAAATACATATTGGTCTTATCAAATTATCGAGTACAATTAATTATTAAATTGAATTTTTCATGGACCTTATTGTTTGAATTTCCAACAAAATGTGCTATAATTAATTTTTAAATTTATGTTTTAGTTTGTAACTCTTGAATTAATCAAATTATATATGTCTTAGATCTAACAAAAATGTTTAGGATATGGTACGGTCGATATGGGATTAAGAATTCGAAAGCCCCCTCTCTGTTATGTAGGGATAAGTTGCATATTATTAGATTTCTTCAAATCTCGTATTTTAACGAGACTTTCGTTGGATTGTAAGATAAAATTTAAAACATTTAAAATTAAGAATTAATTTGGGTGCTCATCAAATAAAATTTTGTTCTACAGATATGAAAATATAATTCATATGCTTAATAATTTTTATTTTAATTATATATGTTACACATAAAATAAAACTCTATAACAACCTTAGAGTTTGCAATTTTTATAGAAATAAAATTGATATTTTAAAATCGGTATTTTAGTCAAATTTCATCTTATTAGACAAAGGGTTTATTGCCTGCAAAAGAAATATACCAAAAGCATGAATACATATTATATTGGGAACTAAATCACTTGCCGCCTTGTTGCTTTGATAGTGCCACGTGGAAAAAGAAAAATTGTAGTGGTTAATTTTATAAAATACTTTTTTAGGGTAAAAAATACAAACTTCTTTTTCAGTTTAAGAAATCTTAGAAAAACTCCTTGACCTTTAAAATTATTGAAAAATCTTTTTAGATTTTAATTTTTCAAAAGAATTTTTTTAATTTCAGATAAAAAATAATAAAATACAAATATTATTAATATCAAACATGAACTAATTAAATATTATTTACACGACAATTCTATTGAACTTTTAAATTTGAACCGAACTAATTAAATTAGACTCAATTTAATAAATTATCATAATTATCGTAATTTATTAATTTAATTCAAATTTAATTAGTTTTGTAAACAATGATAGATTGATGATAAAATGGAATACTTGGTCGTGAAAAGTAATTCGATTGATGATAAAGAAAGAGAATTCTTAGTTCCGTCTAGATTAAGAGTTGAATTATGATATCATACTAATAATAATTGATTAATTCATGTTTGATATTCATATTATATGTATTTTGTAGTTATTTTTAACCGAATTTTAAGGGAAGCAGTTTTTTCATATAATTGAAAATTAAAGGATTTTTTAATATTTTAAAAATTAAGGAATTTTTAAAATTATTTATTTATTTAATTAAAATAAATAATAAAATGTTCAATCGATTATGTTGCCAATCGATTCAGAGACACATCAAATCTTCTGTTTCACTTACTCTGTTCTATTAAATTTCATCTATATATTTATATAAGATTCAAATAAATATGTAGATAAAATTTAATAAAATATGATAAAAATATTATAACTGGCTAAAAAAAATCTAATCCTAAGGTAGAGATAAATTTGTGATGTCCTTGCACGGAATGGAGGATCTCGTCCCCTCATAGCGAGCAGCAGCGAAACGGCGAGCGAAACGGCGAAATGAAAGGCTTGGTTTTTCTTGCCAACGCTTCGCATGCAACGCTCTTGTCAATTTTTCAAAAGCAAAACCGTTGCTTCTTCAGGTCTGGTCAATTGTTTGTCGGGAATGGGGTCCACTGGTACCCAATAATGTATATAAATGGATGGGGTTGACTATTTGACTGTTGACTACGATTAATTACATCATACTAAATTTTTTTATTCAATGTATTATTAAATTAAATTAAGATTAATTGGTATATAATTTAATTAAAAATTTTATATAGCTCAGTATTTTTAATTTTTAAAAATTTTACTATATAAAAAATATATTTTTAAAGTTACTTTTTTAATTTTTGTTTTAAATTACAATAATGCTTTTCAAAATGATAACTTTAATATCATAGGTCTAATTATTTAATTAAATATTTTAATATTTAGTTTCATAAAAATATCTCCAATTAAAGATGTAATAAACTGGGCTAGGCCGAGCCTAATCAGGTTTGAATAAATTAATGTTGTTTTTCTCAAAACAACATCGTATTATGTAAAAATTTATGATTTCGGACCGGACAATATAGGCAATCCGAACTCAAACCATTTCAAAATTCAAAATTAAAAAAATAAAATTCAGTTAACTCAAATTGAATTTGTTAGCTTTGAATTGGCCGATGAAATCAATTCAAAATTTTAAATTATAATTATCGTTGTAGAGCTTTTTCATTTATTTTCTTATTTTTCAAAATTTTAAATTAGTTTCTAACTCCAATAAAACTAATAAATATCATTATTTGAATACCCACGTAATAAATTGTTATGTGTATGAAATAATTTGAATAGTTTGTGCTTTGAATAAATTATTTAACTGATAGATTCAATTCGATTAGCATATATTTTTTAATTGGGATAACACTATATATGATAATATGTCTATAAGGTACTTAATTTCATTATATTCCATAAGACTCATGTTAAATAATACGTGTAATATCAAATTAATGCTTGGCTATTAATCATTGCAATTTGGGAAAACCATTGCAATTGTCTTTTCTCCGTGGAGTGGTAAATTATAACTATTTTTGATAACTTATGAAAAACTGTAAAGTAGGTGTTTCACAAACGGATCGATTTTATTATGAAATGATTGAATTATCGTGTTTCGCAAATTCTATATATAATGAAATGATTGAATTATATCTAAAAAATATGCATAGAAAGGTTAGTCAAAACTATTTTGACATTTCTAAATATTTAGATGGTCATGACGCATTGTTAGAGGTCAATCTTAATTTATGATTATAAATTGTTTAATTGGAGAATTAAAGATAAATTAAAAGGAATTTTAATTTATCTAATTATAATTATGAATTAGAATTAGAATTTATAATCATTGTCAACATATTTGGGAACCTAATGGGTCTTACATATGATAGAATAAGTTGAAGAAAGCAAAGTTAATTTAATCAAGTTGGACTTTATTGCAAAGTTTGATAAACTTTATGATTAAATATGATATATTTAATAAATAAGGATCAATATGAGATATTGGATTTTAATTATACATAATTGGTATTTAATTAGAATTACAAATAATTCTAATTAAAGTTTAATTGAAATTAAAATTTAATTTTAATTAAATTACCAAATTGTTCTGAAACTGTTATAAATAGGCTTAAACTCTATGGAGCTAGCACTTTCTTGCTTAACCCTCTCTGTAAGAGTTAAAGAGTTCTCTTAATCTATTCTTTGAATACCGTTAGAGGTCGGACACTTGTACGGCTATGGTGGTTGAGAAGGATCAGTTTCGGAAACGGTTCGAAAGATACAACAAGATAAAGATCAAGCTTCGAGAATAAAGTACGAATTACATTTCCTCTTTATTATGATTTGTGTTAATCATTTTATAGAATTAAAGAGAACTTAATTTTCAAGAAATCAAAGGTTATGAAAAAGTTTCATAAATATTCTGCTGTGGTCGAGATCAGATTCTGACTTGGATTCTTAACAAAAGTTTATTCAAGAAAGCATACTTTTACTTACTAGAAAGACACGTCGAATTGTACCATATATCAAATGATTTATTGCCTTGTAATATTTCTCTTTAATATTATCTAGTTTCTTTTCTTCAATAGCAATATCAAGACCTTGCTGAAAAAGAGCATATTGAACCTCACTTTGTCATATGTCGAAATGACACGTGCCATCAAAAATTTCCGCCACAAATTTTGCATTTTTCACAGCAGTCCTTGCTAGAATAGAGGAGGAAGAAGCTGTTGGTGCGGTTGTATCTTTAATTTCTGTCATCTCTACTACAATTTCTATTCAATAGCTGTTAATGCAGAATGCCAATAACCCAAGGAAAATTCTTTTATGATTTGAAAGATCAGATCACGTTGCAACCACAGAGCATATTAAGAAAAAAACCCTAGCTTTGATACCAATTGTTGTAAAACTCGGGTTAATTTCTACCAATAATATCAAATTCACCACAAGCGCTATTGCCTGAGTGAATAAAGTGTGAATGATTGTACTGAAAAATCATATCAGGTAAATTCTCAGGAAAGACTGGAGGGGTCACAAACGGTCCTATTTAAAACTCAATCTCCTAGATAGAATTTTCCTAGACATTAATTTACAATAATTCACTACAACTATACCGACAATAGCTATTAAATAGACAAATAAAGAACACTAAAATTTAACGAAGTTTCACTAATTATGACTACTTTCTCGACTACTACTAAATTGATATTTCACCATTTTCGTGAAATAATACAAGTATTACAAAAGAGAAGAAGAATTTTTGTCTTAAGAAAAAGATAACAATTTTGAGATGATAAAAAGCTAAAAAGAGGAGGGTTGTTTATATGTAAAACAAACCCCTTATAAAACAACCCCGCACAAATCTATAATTTCTCAATGTGAGATTTGCAATTGTGGGATGAGTCACAATTGTTGACATTTTAACACTATACGAAGTAATGTTTCCACTGTTATCTATTTGATCAACTGATCTTTTGGAGAAGTTATGTATGTATGCGCAGTGGTAATGCCAACGAATGAATGTGAAATTCGTTTTTTCGGTTTGGTTTGGTCTTTCGGTGTTCAGTAAGCTTGGGTTCCCTAGTTGTCTAGAACAAGCGCCATTGGTATCTTTATTACGTGCTTCCTGGATTATTTTATTAGATTTTGGGTATAAGCCGGCATTTAAATCATCTTGATTCCGATTTTCATGTTGTATAACAATCGGAGTGTGGAACCTACCGTCTCTGATTTAATTCGATTAAGTGTTCGATGAACTAAACTGGATCACTAGCACCTTGTTTCCTTTTGTGCTTAATCATATGTACTGTTTCGTTTCTTTTGATAACCATCGGACTTCTACAAGCTTGCTCCTGATAGATCACTACTGGTTACGGCAAGTCGATGAGAGTTGGCCTTTTCGGCCCAATCTTCACGTAGCTCTGACATTTTATGGCAAAAATTATATTTCTTCGACACAAAGTTATTGAGGGAAATAAAAATTGTTACATTTTAATACATCTTACGACTTATTTTAATCAATATAATTTCACAGTATTTATTCAACATAATATAAATTATATGAAAATAATTGAGTCATCACCGGTATAAATCAATATAATTTCTCTCAACTTGTTACGTGCATACTGGTAGAGATCTGATATGTGTATGACTATAGTGATTAAGATTAATCAATTTTGAAAACGTTTTGAAGAAAATAATAAGAAAATGATCGAGTTTTATAATAAAGTATGAATTATAATTCATGTTTTATTTATTTTTTATGTTAATCATCTTGACTCTTAGAAAATCATACAAACTGGTATTTTAATTATTCCATTGCACGTGAGATTAGACTCTCCCCAATGTTTTAACCAATGCTTTGAAAATCGGATCGAACTGGCCGGTTGACCCGGTGAACCGGTGAATCGGAGCATGAAACGGTCCGATTTAACTCTTATTTTTTGTGAGTGATTGACCCGTTCATTTTGCGGTCAGACCGGTAAAAACCGCTTAACCGGTGAAAGAAAAAACTAACCGGTTCATTTAAAATGAAAAGTTTTCCTTTAAAAATCAAAACTTTTAAAACTATGGTGATTGAATATTAAGATTACTGATCTTTTTTTATCTTTTTGATGAAATATGACTAATGAACTTGTCAATAAAAAAAACTTGTATGTTTTAAAGTTTGAAGGTTTAAATTAGATAAATAATCAAAAAATATGTTTAAAAATTATCTTATATATATAATATATAAAATAAAATTTTATGTATTTATTAGTCACCGGTTCGATTACGGTTAAATTCCAGTCAAACTATTAACTCTTGAATCAGTTACTTCTCCGATTCAGTCACCGATTCGATTTTTAAAACATTGGTTTTAACATATATAAACTGACATGCAACTGTGTTTCAATTCATGCTTCCATTGAATGTAAGAGTTAAAGCCATAATAAAGCACAAATTATAAGCGACTGCATTGAATGTAAGTGACTGTCAACATGTACAAATTGGAAAATGACCTATATGACCATGTAAGCAGTGCCAACTGCCAACCTCTACCCAGGCCCACTCTCACTAGTAGCCTGCCTTCAATGCATTTCAACAGCATTTTTTCGTTTAAAAGGGTCGCAAATTTTTAGTTGTCAAAAAAAAATCGTTAACTAATAAATAAATTCCTTTATTAGTTATATTATCGAAAAAGTTAGCATTAACTTTTAATCTTCGAAGTTAAATAACTTTCTTTATTAGCTACTTGTTGTATTTATATATACTTTTGAAGCATTTGAACGTATTTCTTACACTATAATTTTTTATTTTCATTAACATATGAATATAAAATATTTCAACTCAAAAATTAGTCGTAAATAAATTTTACGATTATTTCTTCTAAGTTTTAAGTGATAATTTAAAAGTAAAGTTTTTAATTTTTTATTTATTTTTAACTTATTAAATATTTGAATATATTATAATTAACTTGTAATTTGTCATTATTGTGGACATTATATTAGCATTTTAAATCAAAACATAATATTAAATGATGTTGTGTTTTTTGTGTTTCTCCTTTTTATTTTAAATTACTTATTATTTATAAAAATATAATTAAACATTAAAAAATAATTTAATTTTTGTAATTGTAATTGTCGTTATACTTTGCCACATGTAATAATTATTGGATTTACGTTCTTGTAGAGGTGCACAAAGTTTAGTTATAATATGACTAAATCAAATAATTTAAGTTACTCAATTCAAAGACTACATAAACAGTTTCATTTATTATAAAAATTTGTATAATTCTATTAAACATGTTGTGATAATTAAATAAGACCGTAAATAGTTGGACGTGTTTGATTGGTTTTTTATAAATAGGTTGGTAGTATTAGATTGCTATATTTACCATTATGATAATTCCTATAAAAGAAAATTTTTATTAAAAAATCACTAATGTTAATTAAATTCAAAAGTTATTAAAAATATTTGATATAATAATTTAGACCTGTATCTAGTTGCTTGACAAAATAATATTTGTAAGATATTATTAACTGATGTTATGATCATTTGATATTTTGTTAAATATATAGACTTATAAATTGAGTCACTTATATATGAATATTAAATTTTAATAAAATATTCTTTTAAAATTTACATATTTATATATTGCCAATTTATTGGTCTTTTTTTTCACTTTACCTTAAGCTTATCAAACGTTAAAAACGACCTTACATGTAAGATCGGACAAGCCTGTTTCCTTATCATACATGGCCGTGTGCGAATACCGTGTAGGTAACTACAAACGCGTACGGGTAGATGTTAAGAGTTGAAGACATACACAATTGTTTGGAATACACATGCCCATATCTTAGGCATACACGGCCGTATAAATGGATCGGGTGACTAACTGAGATCGTGTGTACATTCCCGATTCTTTAAAAATTGGTTGAGACACTGTCACCTACACGGCTATATAAGTGACATTGTGTGGTTATAAAACCTTTTTTTTTTTTTGTTATAAAGTGGGAAATGACGGGGAGAAAAAGAAAGAGAATCAGAGTCAATCGAAGTAGTCATTGAAATGATCATGTAGACATGTGATAGTAGGTCACATTGTGTGAATTTTGTGGTTACAGTTGCTAAGTATGGTTCATATATGCACTTAGAATGTTAATATATGTTGAATACAACAGTCCTTTTTGTTTTCTTCTACTTTGTGTTGGCTGTGTGAATGTAAATTCATTGGCATGTTCATAATATCTTCATGAATTGCAGTTTTTAAGAAAAAAAATCTAAGGTCGTTGCCAAAACCATGTACTTACTTTTGTGGCAGGCCAGTTTATGGATATATCTTCTTCCTGCTACGAGCTTCCTGCACATTTCCATCTTGGAGGGTGGACAATGTGAGAGCTATAAAGCAAGAAATTCTCCTACTAAATAACTTTACTTTGGATGGAGTATTCCATTTGCAGACAGGCCACTGAAGCTTCTTGGCAATCTAACTCAAGTCATAAAATAATAATTCCAGTCAACCAAACACCCCAGTCTACAAGTTGGCGGAGGAGACCTGTAAGTTTCAAACAAAGTCATCCACTTTAAAGTTTCACAAAGTATTCATTCATAAGGATATTCCCCTAAGTTTACTATAATATATTGAAATCTTAATACCAAATTCAATGTACCCACTGCAGATGAAAACATAATCAAATTAGTTAAAATAAATGCATTATAAAATTATCTTTACTCTTTCATTTTATCTTTAATTATGAATCTCCTTTGAATGATTTTTTATTTATTCAACTGTTTATTTTCTAATTTGAATATAGTCAAAATTATTAACATTTATATTTTGACACTAACTGGTTCAAAATTAACTAATAAATTTCAAATCGATTCAAAATTCAACACAAAATAAAAGATAAAGACTCATTTGAAGATAATTAATACATCCTAAAATCATTCTAAAAATATAAAACGACGTCGTTTTGCTTATAAAGGTCAGACATCGTGCTCGGTAGGACTTGAGTAGCCCGAGTCGAAGTCCGAGTTCTACCTAAGGCTTAAATTTTTGAAAAAACCAAGCCCGAAGCCAAGCTCAAAGTCGTATCAACATGAGCCCAGCTTGTTGACTTCAGAGCGAGCTGAGCTAGGCCCGATCCCAGTTGCCATTTCTAAGTTAGACCTAACAGCTATAATATAAGGTACGGTCAAGCCGGATCCAGTTGCCATCTATGACTTAGACCCCATAGCTATAAAATAGGGTATAGTCCCTATCAAACCCATTTTAATTTTAGAGTAAATAAGTTAAGCTGACGTTCAATTACTAGAATTAATATAAATTAAGGGGTCGTTTGGTTCTACTTCTGTTTTTCTATTGTTGTTTTTGGTTTCTGTTTCTTGTTTTTGGTTTCTGTTTTTTTCCTTGAAAAAACAAAAACCTGTTTGGTTGAGATTTGTAATATAAAAACTGAAAACAAAAACATGTTTGGTTGAGATTTGTAATAAAAAACTAAAAACAAAAACATGTTTAGTTTTATCATCGTGTTTCTATTTTTTTATAATTATACTCTTATGTGTAATAATTATAATATAATACAATATATTTTTAAATTAATTAATTATCATTGTAGCTAAA
>JANZXR010000007.1:26831684-26858890 GCA_027575705.1 Erythroxylum echinodendron
TTTTTGTTTCTTCATATCATAACTCGGCATGTTTTTAAGTATAGGGAATCTTGCTTTTAGAACGCCAAAACATCTTTTAATAACATTTCTCAATGACGAATGCCTGTAGTTAAATAATTTCTGTGGACCTTAAGGTCTTCCTCTGCCTCTATAATCTCACAAATGATATCTTTCACCTCGGTATGGTGAAAGAAATCCAGACATATTAGTATAGCCCAAATCAACCAAATAGTACTTGCCTAACATATAAAGAACATAATATTAACAACAAAAATATTAAAAAGGAATCTTAATTACTATGTTTATTTAAAATAATATATTACCTTATGGAGGCATAGTAAATTGATTTGCTGGATTTGTCAGTGTTTCTAAAAGAATTCAAGAGTCATTTGCAGTACCTTCCCATCCAGCTATTACATTACATATGTAAAACGCATGTCAAATGAGCAACAACACATAATATTTTAGGTTGGATTAATTTTTTTGCCCCTGTATGGTATTTATTCATCGGTTGGAACATATGCATCAATATGTGTACCATCTATTGCATCAATATCATCATAATCTGATTCGAAATCTGATAAGAAATTCATGTATCTACAATGACAACATTAAATAATTAATGTAGCATTCAATCAAAAAATTTAACCGAAGTTAGACAAAATATTCATACATTAAGTCAAATATTCATACAACTCACAAACTTAAAATGTTCAAACTATGGAACAATGTTTAAAATAAAAGTGTCAAATTAATAAGAATTCGATATGCAACAATATGAAAATATAACTAAAGCAACATAATCCAATTCAACTTCCTTGTATCTGTCATCTTCATAAAAATATTCCTATAAAGTGGAGAATCGTGTAAAGCCTTTATAGCTTTTCCATATTGCAACTCGTCAACACCCAATTCGTCTAAGGACTTCATACATTCCATCATTATGTTACACTCTTGAGATCTACTCTCTGTTGTGGATGATGTTTCACTCAGTTTTTTCGCAAGTAAGTCATTTTTCCTTTTTGAATGTTCACCAATTACAACCAAGGTCTCTTCTATAATGTTAGAATGTATCTTCTTTGCCTTCTTATTCTTATAAGATTTCTTTCTCTGAGATATAAAAATTATATCTTGATCTTCTTTCTCATTATAAGAGTAATCTTCATTAACATCATTTCCATGTTCCTCTTTTGTACTATTTGATGGAGATTTAGTTGATGGATGTGCATGAACACCAGTTGCAGTAGTATCTCCAAAAATATTATATAAGTCTAAAAATTCCTTACATCCCTTTTTCTTGAATCTGTGAGTCATTTTATGCACCTATAATGATAAAAAATGAATATAAGAATAAATATTATATAAGATGATATATTAATTAAAAAAACATATTTTACCTTAAATAGACTTTCCCAACATTCATTTGTAGCATTAACTTCACCAGTAAGGGAGTTGTAGCCGATTCCTGTTTCTTTCAATAAGTTCTTGAAATTCTTCAATCTAGCCCTTAATCCATTATACTTATTCTTCAATTGAATATCAGTATATTCCTTATTGAATTTTGTTTGAAGCCCAGCCTTAATATTCTTCCAACCAAATTTGGAAAAAGTAGTAGTCGTTCGATTTCCCTTCTTCACTTCATTAACCATCAAAGAGATCAAATACATCTCTATAGTATCATTCCATACCCGATCTTTTTCATTTATTTCCACACAATCTTTGGAATCATTCATATTGTTCAAGCCTTCCATCACTAAATGCAACCACGTATAAGTGACATGAATCATAACAATTTTTGCAAAGTATTAAATGGTAAACATGGATCAAAATAAACATAAGATAACTCAATCAATCCATACAAAAAAGAAAAGATTCAACATCTTATTCCATCTTTCCTTAATCCATCCATCGCTTGCTTTTAACGTATGTCGATTTTTGTTAGAAATGGTCTAATAACTTGTACAGCATTCCCCAATTCACCATAATTTTATATTCTTAGGTCTCTATATATGTTGTTGTAATGACCCATTTATTAGTTAACTAATATAATCTTGGACAAAAGTATGTTTGAATTCAATAATCTCATTTCCTTGTCATGAAACAATAAAATATAAAGCAATGTGTAACAGAAATCAAATTGTGAATAAGGTCAATATCCCTTAACATCTCTATTCCATTACTGTCGACTAGGTAGAGAGGTCCCCTCAAAGCCAAATGCAGTTGACTACT
Source organism: Erythroxylum echinodendron (assembly GCA_027575705.1). Classification (NCBI taxonomy): domain Eukaryota; kingdom Viridiplantae; phylum Streptophyta; class Magnoliopsida; order Malpighiales; family Erythroxylaceae; genus Erythroxylum; species Erythroxylum echinodendron. The sequence continues at coordinate 26,833,914 of JANZXR010000007.1, forward strand.
TGTCACTCAATGAAGTCAAAATGATCAGGGATGTCATTAGAAAATGAAAAGATCACCACTTCTGCTCTATAATCAACCATTACCGGACTACTTAGATGCTAATCTCCCTAGCTTCATCAAGTACATCAAGAAAACATCAATTATATCCTCCTAAAACGTATTCTTATACGTGAAACGCATTTAGAGGACTGGTGAACTCCTTATAAAAGAACAACGAAAAGAGTATGTACCCACTTTAGATGAAAACATAAACAAATTAATCAAAACAAATGCATTCTAAAATTATCTTTACTCTTTCATTTTATCTTTAATTATGAATCTTCTTTGAATGATTTTTTATTTATTCAACTGTTTATTTTCTAATTTGAATATAGTCAAAATTATTAAAATTTACATTTTGACTCTAGCTGGTTCAAAATTAACTAATAAATTTCAAATCGATTCAAAATTCAATGTATCTCAATTAGATAAGAACATAAAATAAAAGATAAAGACTCATTTGAAGATAATTAATACATCCTAAAATCATCCTAAAAATGTAAAACGAAAAATGTAAAATGACGTCGTTTTGCTTATAAAGGTCAAACATCGTGCTCGGCAGGACCTGAGTAGCCCAAGTCGAAGTCCGAGTTCTACTTAAGGCCTAAATTTTTTAAAAAACCAAGCCCGAAGACAAGCTCAAAGTTGTATCAACATGAGCCCAGCTTGTTGACTTTAGAGCGAGCTGAGCTAGGCCCGATCCTAGTTGCCATTTCTAAGTTAGACCCAGCAGCTATAATATAAGGTACGGTCAAGTCGGATCCAGTTGCCATCTATGGCTTAGACCCCATAGCTATAAAATAGGGTATAGTCCCTATCAAACCCATTTTAATTTTAGAGAAAATAAGTTAAACTGACGTTCAATTACTAGAATTAATAATTTTTTAATTTCATTAATATTTAAAGTGATATTAAATCTTAAAATTTAAAACATAATAGTTTTAACATACTTAAATCTTTTAAAATCGGTTAGATAGAGGTTAAAATTAGGTTTGGCAATATGAAACCTAGTTCAAAAGTATTAAAGGCTCATTCTAACTACTAAAACAACTAACATATAATTAACTAAGGCCTTGTTTGGTAAATGGCTAATCAACTATTTTTAGCAGATTGAGAGGTATTTAGTTGTTTGACCATATCAAACCGTTAGTAATCATGTTCGGTAATCATATATTTGAGTTGGCGATTGAACTCAATCCGCTATTTTTGAAAACGTTTCTATGAGAATTGTTTTGCTCTAGCGACTAAGAAATTAAGAGACGAAAAGATCATTATATCCAAAAGTTATTACAAATTACTCAAGCTATCATCTTACTTTACAAAGATAGATATAGAGATGCATAAGCATAAAATGTGAATTCAATTTACTTCAAAAAATGCTCTGGTTTATTCAAAAATTAAACCAAGTTGGAATTCTTTTTAATAAAAGTTTTTGCTTCATATTGATATCATTATTTTTAAAAATGATTCTATTTTTAATTAAATAAAATACATATCAATGGATTTGGTATTCTACAATACAAAAATTGCTACCAAATTATTTTATACTAATTTAAATTTTCTATAATGCTAGATTCAAAGATTGGGTTGGGCAGAAAAGTTTCGAGTTGCATTCATCATGCTTATTAATACTTGAATTAAATTTTGTAATTAAGAAGAATTAAATCATTAAATTAAAAATATATTTTATATTTAAATATTTTTAAACGTAAAAATGTTTCTACAAATAGTTATTATGTCAAAAAAACTATTTTAATGTTAATTCCAATAGATAAAATTATTAAAAATCTTTTTAAGACTAATTTTATTAAGGGATTACATTTTCATATAATTAAAAATAAGTTTTATGCTCATTAACTACTACATTTTTCAGTTAAGTTTCTAGCATTAATTTAAAAAAATTATTTTATTTTGTACATAGGCAAATAGGTTTTAATTTATTTAATTTTGACTTATTGATTAAACTCAATTGAGACGTAAGAATAAATTTGGGATTGAACCAATAATTTCCAATATAGTGCAACAGTGTAATTTTTTTGTTGGAATACATTCATAATGAAAAAAAAATTTAAAGGATTTCAATTGCTTGTTTTAAAGGCATACTAAGAAAAATCAAATGACATTCATTAAATTCATTTACTAATCTTAAAATTTCATTCAACTATCGTCGATTAGCAACATTTAAGCAAACAAGTTGATGTTACATTCCCTATGTAGATGTCAATGTTAGAGAAAGTAGGGATTTATTCGTATATGTCATAAGTAAAGTGCTGCTAATAGAGATACACAAGAGCGCATTCAATATTTTGGTGAAACTGTGAGTAAAGTTTTTAAAAAAGTTTTGAGCGCCATAGATAGATTTTAAGGAATATACTCGTAACAAGAAATCCCAAATTCAATAAGATTCCACTACGAATTGCCAATAATGCTAAATATATGCCACATTTTAATGTCCCCCATCCCCTTCATTATATTTTTCATTAAAAACGAACGTTTTTATCATCTTATGATTATTATTTTATATTAGGATTGTATTGGAGCTATTGATGATACACATTTAACGATAGTTGTTACAGAGGAGGATCAAATGCTATATAGAGGACGGAAAGAAATAATGATTACAAATGTATTGGCAACTTTGACTTGCTATTCATGTAAGTTTTAGTGGGTTGGGAGGGATCAATATATGATTCTTGTATTTTTCCTTGATACAAACGATAATCCGAAACTTAAATTTTCAAAACCACCGACAAGTAATTTTAAGAACTGTAAGATTTGCTATTCATGATTTAGCACTTTTATGATATCATTCATACTAATTATATTGCCTTTATGGACACTCAAGTAAATATTACTTGGCTGACAAAGACTATTCAGAAAGAGAATAATATTTGACAGCTTACTTAAAGATAAGGTATTATCAATCGTAGTTATATGGTACAAATCTAAGAGGATTTCAAGAATTTTTTAGTCGAATTCATTCATCATTGAGAAATTGTATTGAGATGATTTTCGATGTTCTTAAGGCTTAATGAAAGATATTAGAGAAAATGCCAAAGCATTCATTGATGAATCAAAATAGAATAATTTGTAAAACTTTTGCGTTACATAACTATATTAAAAGAAGTACAATTGGCGACCCAGCTTTTAATATCATCGATCAAGATCCTGAATTTATGCCTTCAGATGTATTTGGAAATGTTGAAGTTAACTCTAAACAAGAAGGCATTGAAGAATCGAGAACTAGAGAAATAACAACTATTCGTAATAATATTTCTACTAGTTTAATGACAATTAGCATCATTCTTTGATTATTATAGACCTTTGTTTCAAATGATGGTGTTGACTTCTTTTGCTCTATCTAAATTATTACGAGAATATTCAAAGAAATATCAAGATATAATCTTATGTCTTTATAAATCTTTTTTTAAGTCACGTTCACATAAGTTGTTTTAAACATAAACGACTAATATTAAACAATCAATTTTATCAATCTCTTTAAATAAACAACTAATATTATCCACTAATCAAATCAATTATATTAATCTGCTATCAGTTAACTACTATAGGACCAGTAACTAATACAATCCACTAATTACCAAATAAGACCTAAAATATTTTGGGCCGTAGATTTAAAAATTTGAAGATTAACACTCAAATAGCCACTTGATTCATTACCTGTTAGTTAAGGTGGGCAGTTTTTGTCCGTTGTCCGCTATTCTCAACAATGATGTTCGGACTGGACCGCGTTTGCTCACTTTCTTCTTACCTTCCTCTTAGGTTATGTAAAATGCTTCCTATAATCTCTTAAATTATGGTCTTTCACCCGTTTTCAACAATCATTTCTCCGATTTGAAGTTTCAACCTGAGTTTCTGCGTTAAAACAAGTTGATAAAGAATCTGGAAAGCAGAAACCCAGGTTCAATTCAAAGTTCAACTTCACAAAAAACACGGGCCCATCACTAGTATATATGCCTAGAGATTGCTTACAGGCTTGCTAACATATCAACCTTGAAGTCGCAGTGCCCAGTACTTGTGATACCCTTGTTGTCACCTAGAACTTTAAGCACATACTTGTGTTGTGATAAAGACTGAATCGTTGGAGTTGTGAGAAGATGAAAGTAGGAGAATTCGATGTTGTGTTCAAACACCTTGACGAGAACGGTGATGGGAAGGTTTCGCCGGTGGAGTTAAGCCGCCGTATAGGGTTGTTTGGGGGGAGGGAGTTGTGTATTAAAGAGGCGGAGATGGTGGTTGGTTTGTGGGACTCTGATGGAGATGGTTTCTTGGGGCCAGAGGACGTTGCTGGTCTTATGGAGGCCGGAGGAGAAGAAGAGAAGTTGAGAGATCTAAGAGAGGCTTTTGGGATGTATGATACTGAGAATTCTGGTTTCATCACTCCCAAGAACTTGAAGAGGATGCTCAGTAAACTTGGTGACTCCAAATCCATTTGGGAGTGTAAAGTTATGATAAATCGGTTTGATCTGAACGGTGATGGTGTTCTTAGCTTTGAAGAATTCAGAATCATGATGCGGTAACTGGGCTTTCTCATTCTTTGTGTAAATACATATTGTTATTATCAAATTATCAAGCATAATTAATTAATAAATTGAATTTTCATGGCCCTTATTGTTTGAATTTCCAACAAAATGTGCCATAATTAAGTTATGATTTTAGTAGTAACACGAATAAGGTACGATCTTACTATTCATATTTACGTTTTATTCAAGTTATTCAATTATCGGAATTCGAATGGAATCCGTAAAGATTTTGTTTTTTTTCTGCGTTTATTGCTTCTGTTCTGCATTTAATGGAGTTGAGATTAAACTCACCAGTGGCTTCAACGCCAATGGTGGAGTCTACGCCGCTGGTGTTGGTTGAGTGGTGACGCCAACTGATAAGATGATGGGCTATTAACGCCCATCAAACGCACCAGACTAGGGGTTTGATTTTGAAGGAGGTCGAGTCGAGGCAGGACTCAGGCGACAGCGTGAAGTGGAGAAGAAGCTCGATGTTTAGGAGAAACAGAGGCCCAAATGGGGCGACAGTTGACTACTCGACGGTTTGAAACCCAAAAGTTGGAGCGACTGGGGTTGGACAGTCGCGAACGTTACCTGAGCAGCCGGAGTAACGTGGAAGAAGATGGGCTGGTTGAACAGACTAGAGAACGTGGGAGCATTTTCTAGAAACGTTGACTTTTCTGGAGCACATGCGAGAACGGTGCGCGCGTGTCTGGAAACACTCTCGAGAACATGTTATTGACTTATAGTGCGCCAGTCAACGTTCCCAGTGAGTCCGCACTGGACACGCGCCAAACAGCCTCTCTTCTTTTATTTATTGGTTTTAACGTTTTTAAAACCTTAATTACAATTAATTTAATGGAGATTAAATTAATTAATCCTATTAAAATTGAAAAGTTGTTTTCCAAGTTTTGAAAATTATTTTCAAAGGAAATTTTTAATACGAAAATTTTTAAATTTTAATTTAATATTTCAAGAGTTGAATTATTAAATTAATTTTTTTCAAATCAATAATTAAAATCAAACAAAGATTGTATAAATTTAGAGGCAAGGATAGTAATAATATATATGATATATTTTGGCAAAAAGTTGTCACCTAACAGATCTAGGGTTCATATGAAACGTGATTGATAAAGTCGTTATCTAGTTAATTTGAATTTAGTTGATTTGTTAAACAAACTCAAGATTAATTAATCTTAAATGAGATCCTAGTCTACTAGGAAATTATTTGATAATTTCTTGATTTAATAGTGAGGACTATTATTTTGAATAAAATAGTAGGAGTAATCAAATATTTTAAAGTCCTTATTTTATTTGATTTTGGATATAAACTAATACTTGCTCCTATGATGCTGGTCGGTTATTGAATCTGAAGATGAGTATCAACTTGACATTGAGGAGCATCATGGATGATAACAAGTTGATTGGACTCGAACTAGTTTCGAAACTTAAGAATAGTTTTTAGGCAAAAAAAAAGCAGTTTTACGTTCTTGACACTCCTTCTTTACTAAAACCTAGTTTGGATGCAGCTGATGAAGTTTGGGAAAGTTATCAACGTTATATTGATGACTTAAGTCACATGTGTGATATTAGCTAGCGTGTCTCCTAAGCTTTAGAGGCAACACGAGAGCATGGATGTGCCTATTATGATTCTGCATCTCAAGGTGTTGTTTAGTGCACAAAGTAGGGTGGAGATATATCAAATCTCCAAGACATTATTTCAATGCAAGATGACAGAAGGATCTTCAATCAACCTGCATGTGCTAAAGACGATTGGGTATATTGAAAAATTAACCTAAATAAGTTTTGTCATGGACCACAAGTTAAGCGTTGATATAATGTTGTAGTCTTTAAGTTCGAGTTTTTCACAGTTCGTCATGAATTTCAATATGAACTAGAAGGACATGACATTGCCCAAATTGTTGAACATGCTTAAGACTGCAAAAGGGTGCCTTAAGAAGGAATCCAATTCTGTAATTGTTGTGGGTTCTTTTAAGAGCAAGAAAAAGGGCACTAAGAAGAAACAGAAATATAATGCTTCTACTAATGTATGGAAGAGGAACTACCCATCTTATCTTGCTATCTTGAAAGATAAAAAGCTTAAGGAAGTTGTCTCTTTAGGTACGTTTATGATTAAATCAATCTTTCTACTTTCGTTCCATATACTTGGGTATTAGATACCGGATATAGTTTTCATATTTGTAATAACATGTAGATGTTAAAATGGAATAGATCGTTAAAGAAAGGCAAAGTAGACCTGCGAGTTGGCAATAGAGCAAGAGTTGCCGCATTAGCTATAGGAATTTGTAGTTTAGCTGTACCTTTTGGCTCTGTGTTAGAACTTGATAATTGTTATTATGTTATAGGTATTACAAAAAACGTCATTTCTATTTCTTATTTAGATTCGAATGAATTTTTCTTTGTTATTAGGAATAACAATTGTTCTTTTTATAAAGATGATGTTTATTCTAGATCTGGATTACTTACAAATCGTTTGTATGAGTTAGATCTTCAAAAGTCGATTTTTTAACATAAATAGCAAGAAAAGAAAGTTAATTGACCAAAATCCATCTTATTTATGGCATTGTAGGTTAGGTCATACTAATGAAACTAGAATCACAAAGTTACATAGCGAAGGATATTTAAATTCTTTTGATTATGAATCATATAAAACTTGTGAATCTTGTTTATCGGAAAGATGACAAAACTACCCTTTAGTGGAAAGGGAGAATGTGCCAATGAGTTTCTAGAGTTAATGCATTCAGATGTATGTGGACCTCTGTCCACTAATACTCGAGGTGGATATTCGTATTTCATTACGTTCATAGATGATCATTCTAAATATGGTTATGTGTACTTATTGAAACAAAATTCTGAATCATTTAAAAAGTTCAAGAAATTTAGACTTGAGGTTGAGAAACAAACTGGTAAAAGTATTAAGACACTTAGATCAGATCGAGGTGGTAAATACTTAGATCACGAGTTTCTTGGTTACTTAAAAGAGAATGAGATTCTCTCACGATGGACTCCTCTTGCAACTCCACGATATAATGGAGTCCAAGAGGAGAATCGTACTTTGTTAGATATGATACGTTCCATAATGAGTAATGCAGGCCTTCCTATCTCCTTTTGTGGATATGCCATTGAAACCGTAACACACCTTCTAAACAGAGATTCATCCAAATCAATTGACAAGACATAATGTGAGATATGGGCTAGTAGAAGACCAAGACTATCACACTTAAAGATTTGGGAATGTGACGCTTATGTGAAGCGTGCTATATCTTCATAAATTTCAAGCTAAATCAGATAAATACAATTTTGTGGGGTATCCGAAAAAGAGTTTCAGATATCAATTTTACCATCTTATTGAGCAAAAGGTGTTTGTCTCAAGACATCTTACATTCTTAGAAAAAGAATTTATTCTCAAAGAAAGTAGTGGGAGTGAGGTAGAACTTAGAGAAGTTCAAGAGCCACAAATTCACATATAGGTGGAACAAAAACCTTAAGTTGATACATATAATGTACAACCGAGAGTTCAAGAGACACATAGTCTACAACGCACTAGTAAAATACTTCGTCCCCCAACTAAATTATATCTACATATTGAGCAGGGGAAGGATAATGTATCGCTCATACATGATGAGCCTACTAATTTTAAAGAAGCGATGTCTGACATTGATTCTTTAAAATGGCAAGAAGCCATAATATATAAAATGGAATCTATGTACACTAATCAAGTATAGACTATGCACATGATGATATTGTACCTATTGGATGCAAGTGGATTTAAGAGAAAATCTAACATAGATGGAAATTTACATATGTACAAAGTGAGGTTAGTGACTAAATGTTACAAACAAAAACAAGGGGTTGATTTTGATGAAACCCGTTTGCCATTAACTATGCTAAAATCTATAAGGATCTTGTTGGCTGTAATAGCATATCATTATTATGAAACCTAGCAGATGGATGTCAAAACAACACTTCTCAACGGGAATTTGCACGATGATGTTTATATGACACAACCTAAAAGTTTTGAATCCAAGAGATTTCTTAATCAAGTATGCAAGTTGCAAAAGTCCATTTATGGACTTAAGCAAGCGTCATGGAGTTTAAACATTTGTTTTGATAAGACAATCAAAGAGTTTGATTTTATCAAAAATATGGATAAACCATGTGTCTATAAGAAGGTTAGTAAGAGTGCAGTCATTTTCTTAATGCTATATGTGGATGACTTATTGCTAATTGGAAACGATATACTTATGCTTCAGTTCGTAAAGATTTGGTTATGCAAGAATTTCTCCATGAAGGATATGGAAGAAATAGCCTATATTCTGGGAATAAAGATCTACAGAGATAGATCAAAGGGGTTGCTTAGATTGTCCCAATCCATGTACATAGGTAAAATGTTAAAGAGGTTTAGTATGAGAATTCCAAGAGGAGATTCTTGCCCATGTCACATGGGATTTCTCTCTCACGGAGTATGTGTTCAAAGATACAAGAGGAGAGAGATAAAATAAATTGTATTTCATATGCTTTAGCAATTGAATTAATCATGTATGCGATGTTATGTAGTCAACCAGATGTCTTTTACACTTTGAGCATAACGAACAAGTTTCAAGCCAATCCAAGTGAGGGTCATTAGACGACTATGAAAAACATCTTAAAGTGCTTGAGAAGAACTAAAGATGTTTTCTTAGTCTATAGAGAAGTTGGACTGACAGTTCAAGGATATTCAGATGCTAGTTTTCAGTAAGATCCTAATGATAGCAGCTCATAGTCAGGGTACATCTTTACTGTAAATGGTAGTGTTATAAGTTGAAAAAGTTCCAAGCAACCAACCATTACGGATTCAACTATCAAGGTAGAGTACATTTCAGTGTTAGAGGTGGCAAAGGAAGTGGTTTGGATTAAGAAGTTCATCACTAAACTTAGAGTGGTTCCTAGCATTGTTGAGTCTATAGTATTGTACTGTGACAACAACAGTGCTATTGTGTAGGCAAAGGAACCCAGGTCTCATCAACGATCTAAACATTTACTCAGGAAATTTCTCTTGATCAGGGAGATAGTGGAGCGGAAAGAGACATCATTGGAGCGAGTTCCTACTGAAAAGAATCTTGCAGATCATCTCACTAAGTCGTCGTCTGAAAAGAGACATAATCGACATATGAATGGATATGGTATTAAATACATAGGCGATTGACTTTAGTGCAAGTGGGATATTGTTATTTTATGTCTTTGCATCCAATCAGTTAGATGCAATTTAATGTATGACATTATTATTAAATTAATGAAAAAGGCATTATTTATCTTTGCATATTAATTTAATTACATTTTTTGTTTTAATTATAAAGATAAAATCCTTTGAATAATTTCTATGTAATTGAAATTATGATGGGATCATAATTGTGAGATTCATTTACATTTATGTATTGTTTCTAAATATTTCTAGTTATAGTTTCATCAAGACAGGATGTCATTAAAATAGTAAGACTAGCACACATTATGTTTTCTCATAAATTAAAGTATAAAGATACTTAAACTAGTATGTAAATAATTATTAGAGAATAAGTTACTGAACTGACCCGATTATGAGAATCCCAAATGGAATATTAATTATGTGTTTGTGAATTTTCTCATAATGATGGTTGTATAACTGATCCTTAGCCTTAAGATTACCAAGGTATTTCGTGTGGGAATTACTTTGTTTTGATGCTACTTATAAGTCGTCATTGGATAATTCAGTCGGTAGTACTTAGATGTAGTATAAAATAAAGGATTTGTCACTCTAAAGTAATTTGAGAGAATGTTTTAATTTTCTTGATTAGTAGCAATTTATGAAATTCTCTACCCAAAGTGAATTGACAATTGAAAAAAGCGTTTTCAAATTTCAATTATAAATATGTTACTAATTAGCAAGAACGAACATGATTAGATAAAAAGAGTAGACACTATCCATACTCTGTCCAATTGGAACATTGGATGACAAAAGGATTAAATTATACATCATAACTATGCATAAACATGTTAAGTCAACTACTTTGACATTTCTGATATGTTGGTGGTCATGACATGTTGCTAAACGTCAGTCTTAATCTTTGATTATAAATTGTTTAATTGAAGAATTAAAGATAAATTAAAAAAATAATTCATCTTATTCTAATTGTGAATTAAAATTATAATTTATAATTATTGCCAATATATTAAAAACTTAATGTGCCACACATTAAAGAGCAGTTTGTAAAGGAAAAATCAATTTAATTAAGTTGGACTTAATTATAAACTTTGAGAAACTTTAAGGGTCAAATATAAGATATTTAATTTTATTAAAATTAAGTTAATTATAACTAGATAAAGACTTTAATTATAATTAAGGAATTAATTTTAATAAAATTGCAATACCACTCTAATGATTTTTCTATTAATAAGAAGAAAAAATCAAAGAGCTAGCACTCTTACGTTTTTCTTCTAAAAGGTGTTGAGAAGCTGCTCTGTGGATACTATCAAAGGTCGAATAAGTGAACAATTTGTGGTTGACAAATCTGCGAGGCTTTCAAAGTATTTCAATATGAAAGTGAATAGAGTATGATTTCTTACAATTCTTATTCATGTTTTATTCAAATTATTCAATTATTGAGATATGAACAGAACTTGAAAAAAATTTTCTGGCGCATGATTCGATTACGATTGAATTCCAATTATTCCAAACACAGGTAGAAAAGGGATTGCGGCAAATGGGATTGTTGGGACTCGAATCACAAAATGCTCCCCTCGCAAACATGGTGTTTAATATCCAGTGGGACCATTTTAACAAAATCTAAATCATTTATGCATGGATCCCACTAAAATTTTTTTAAAAATTTTCACATCATGAAAAAAGTTCGACGTAAACATTAACTAACAGAAACCGAACTTCGTTACTGATTCCGTAAAATCAGGGATTGTTTTGAACATTTTTCAAATATTATGGTTCGTTTTGCAAACGTTAGCTTTATGTTGAACACGATTAAACGTTAGCGACTTAACTCAAAACTTCAGTACAAATGCTGGGGACTAAAATGCGCTTTTGACTATCAGTGAACAAATAATATAGTATTGGTTCAAACCAATTAGGACTGTTAAGGCGGAGTTGAACTGACAATCCCAGAGTTACATGCCCCTTTATTATTCTGTCAATTCAGTAATTAACTATAATTGAGAAACACTAACTACTGATTAGGCTGCAATTTTTAATGTGCAGATTGAAGAGACTGCTATTCCTTTCCTTTGTACTGAAGTTGCAAGTCTCATTATTTCAGCACCACGAATATAGAGTTACAGAGATCTTGACAGGTTATATTATACCTGATTGGTAAAAAACTCATCTGGACAGCTGATTCCCTTTTCTTGCAGGAACAAACTTTGATCAGTCTTTGGGTCCAATTGGACCAATTCCAAGCGATCTCTTTTCTGTAACCAAAGTGGTCGCAAAGAAGTTAACCAATAAAATGGGTTTTTACATTGAACAAAGGGCTTTGTTTTATCCGCTTGAAAGTTACTAATGACAAGAAAATGACACTAATGCCTGCTAAGCCACAACTTTCAAGCGGATAAAACAAAGCCCTTTGTTCAATGTAAAAATTTTATTGGTCAACTTCTTTGCGACTACTTCTAACCAAAGTGGATTTCTTGTTTTCTACCATTTCTTGAAGTTGGGGAAGAAACAGATTGTTGAAAGCTTTAATCTTTTCTGATAAAAGAGCAATCTTGAAGTTATCAGAATCTCTGAACTTCAGTTTGTCGCAAACGAGGAATCTTAACGCCACCTTCTTCAATGGAATGGCCTGTCTCTACAGACCATTCAATACCCAAAAGAATTTATCTGCATTCTGATGTATCTTCGATGGAGATTTCTGAAATGAAATCTCACTCTCATGTCGCTAGTAGTATGACTGGTAAAGTTTCCGTCTAGCTCTATGCATCCCTTATACACTTGCATGGTCTGATACAAATAATCGAAAGGACCAAGATCACCACGTAAATTCTGTATTGTATGCACTGGTATTTCTTGGAAAGAATTGTAAATTTCCTCTTGTACTTTGGTTCTTGGTATAAATCCAATGGTATATGGGAGTCTTTAAGCTGACACTGGAAAACTTTTCATGATTGCAATTCCAATGCAGTTAGCAAGGAAGCTGGTCAAGGATCAGATTCTGATGATGATTTCCACAGTGTCAACAAAGGTAAGAAAACTGTTAACTATAAGAAAGAACGTTCGAATGGTGAAGAAGATGGTCTCATGTCCTTTTCATTTCTCCTTTCAGAATTTACTCCCTCCTCTAGCTTTTCTTCAAGATGTTTAAGCAACTTTGATGAATCTATTCCCAAGGGGTTAAGTGTTCTCGGGCAGGAAATTCAGTCTGAAGAGGTCAGCAACAAAATTATGAAGCGTAATTCCCAGAGATATCCATCGTGGAGTGATCAATATACTGAAGACAATAGCATTCAACGAGTCTCTGACGAGAAAACTCTGATGGAGTTGTTCCAGGAAGGCCACTGGAGTGATGAAATCCCCCCCATACATTCAAGCACTGCCAGCAATGTAGTTGCTGCCCGGAATGGAAAATCAAAGCTGAAGCCAAAGTCAAAGCCTGCCATCTTTAACTTCTCTGTGAAGACTGGAACTTCAAGTGTGACAAGAGGAAACCCCACAAGTGCTGGTCGTAAGAATGAAGCTCAAGATGATGATTGTGAACCTCATCAGCATGATGAGAAGACAGCCTGTAGTAGTAAGTGCTGTTTTCTGAATTTGAGTTCTCTTGGTCGTCGTCGCAATCATCGCCCTTCGCAAAAACAAAGAACTGGGCAGTCAAGACGATCTTGGAGTTGATCATCACTTTCTTTACCCAGCTTTATTCTTTATCATGAATTCAACCCGGTGACAGCTTGATCAGCTTCTGTTCCACAAAATGCGTCAGCAGAGCTCTTGCCAAATTACAGGAACCAGACTGCTCACCAAGGCTGTTACAGATCATATTTGTTGTTTGTAAATCTTTCTTTCTGGTTGTTTCTATCAGATATGCCATTCTTAGAGGGCTATGGATAGGGTTGGAAAATGATCAATTCACCATATATATGCTCGTAATCAACACCTGGATGTATGCTTCACCTGTTCTGTTTCTAAATTTTCACCTGGATTTGGATGCAAAAGTACTTAGGCAGGTTTGATTTAAATGAAGTACTTTAGTTAGGACAGACTTAGTAAGACAAGCACTGAAAGTATATATGAAAACACGTTGAACTTCAATCAAAATCATCACTTGACTCTAAATTTTAACCGTCAAATGACTTCCTGAAATATGCAGTTTACAAATTTTTATATACAATATTTCATTTTGCAATCATGAGAGTATGCTGATACGATAAATCAAAAAAATTTCAATAATATACAATTTTATTCTTAACTAGTAAGAACCATATCATATACATAAATACATACATACATATATATATATATATATATATATATATATATATAAAACAAAAGATACAACTATCGGCGGAGAAAGAACAAATGGTCATGTGCACTAATCATCTAATTTTAGAGCTGTTAAAATTAAAGATTCAATCATGCTATGGTCAGAACCGCATTACCATTTGATTGACAAAAGACTATTTACAAAAGTTAGATTTTACATTAAACACCCCTACAAACTACCAAGAAATAGAAAACGGAGAAAGATGCGCAGGTTTCAAATTTCTAGTACTTATTATTCAGTCAAACAAAACACAACAAAACATTATTGTAATAATCAAATAAATATATTCACAAAGAGACATCCTCTAATTTTTCTTCCATATTAGACGTTAAGTCTAAAATATAGGATAGTAGGTAAAAAAGATGAACCTTCACGCCCTTGATACCACCCACCTAACCACCCTAGAGAGACTAAAAATAACTGAATTTAGGAACCTCTATCACAAAGATTACAGACAAAATAGCTCCCCTACAAAGCCAAGCATTTTTGAGCTGCCCAGTTAATTTTGAGGGGAATAAAGGAGAATTGAGAATAAGACGAGCATTTGTACATGAGAGATTTACATAAAATAGCTGAGAGCCTTCTTTCTTCTTGAGCCACCCTCACCGTACAATTCATTCCATTGTAGCAGTTCGGTCATATTGACAGACTCAGACGATACACTTGCACAAACCTATTCAAGTAACCAAGAAAAACGTCAGCAAGAAACACTCACAGGGACTCGGAAAGAAAAAAGACAGAAGCAATAGCTTTCCTCATCAGCAACATACCCGTTCATGAGCATATTTGAAGTCGTCCATATTTAGAGGCCGTATATCAGCACTACCACTTAAAGGTGGAGTAGGTTTACCTTCTGCTCCAGCTGCAGCCCTTTCCTGTAACAGGATGAGATCATACTAGAGTTAAGCTTAATTAGATCCAGGTGATCACTGCCTGCGCTAAATTACTTTATCAACAGACGGCTCATAAATAAAGCCAAAAATGGATACATTAAAAGCAAAAACATATACTATTATGCTTATACATATCTTGAAGGAAACCATATTTATCCGCAAACAAGGTATCATCAAAGAATTAAAAGAATTCATTTAGATTCAAAATGAAATGAGAGAAGCCTCAAAGTGTTATTCTCAATAGGATATGAATACTAAACAGACCTTCTTCTCTTTCTCCAAAATCTCTTTAATTGGACGGTGGGCAGCAGTGACGCACATGTTCTGCAAGGTACAAAAGGACATTGGTCAGTCACTAATATAAAACACATCGCATCGCACCAAACAAACCAGAAAAATGAGAACTGAAACCTTTAGGTCGCTTCCAGAATATCCATCAGTCATATTTGCAATTGCATCAAAATCAACATCAAGTGACAGATCCTCTTTTGCCAAAATAACTTTCAGAATTTTTGCTCTGTTTGGAGCATCAGGCAAGTTTACCATTAATCTGGCCAGACATGACAGTAACAACCATAAATGAGAACTTTAAAATTAATACGTAAGGAGAGCAAACCATTAATCTGTTGAACTACATCCACTAAAAGAACATGCCGAATATTTCTATGGCAAGCTTGGCATAGCTTTTGTACTACTTCCTATATAGATATCAAGGACATTATCATACAATACCTTCGTGGCAGTCTTCTAATGACAGCCTCATCAAGGTCAAAAGGCCTATTTGTAGCTGCAAGCACTAGAACCCGCTCAGTATCTTTGGTTCGTAAACCATCCCAGTTTACCATAAATTCATTTTTCATCTTCCGCATGGCTTCATGCTCCCCTGGATTTTCCCTCCTCCCCAGCATGCTGTCAACCTATAATAGAGGGGCATACAAATATAGAAGAAACAAAAGGAACAAAGAAGCATGAGTCCGCACTTGCAAACAATAGTATGTCAAACACCTAAACGGGTGGATTGTAAGAAACTTACCTCATCAACAAACACAACACTAGGGGCTATTTTACTGGCCAATGAGAAGACAGCTTTCACATACTTCTCACCCTCACCAAACCACTGAAATAAGCAAAGATGAAATGAGTTTCAGATCAAAAACTGAACTCCGAACGTACATCTTTTGCTATCTGAACACACTTAACCTTGGATGTGATGCTAGACATTGAGATGTTGATAAAATTGGCACCAGCATCAGTTGCCACAGCCTTTGCAAGCATAGTCTTTCCTGTCCCCGGAGGTCCGAATAAAAGTATGCCCTTACAAGGCTGTAAATCAACAAATACGGTGAGAACCTGCCTTATTTCTTTATATGTCAATAAGTAAGACCATTTGGGAAGTATAGATGAAAAATCACTTCTTCTACTGGAAAGATATAGGTTGTGAATTAAAAAGGTAAGGGAACCTTAGTTAACTGCCCCTTGCAGAAAAGTTCAGGCCTCTGTAGAGGAAGCATCACTAGCTCTTTCAAAGTATCTTTGACATTCTCAAGCGCCCCAATATCATCAAATGTAACTCCAATGTCGCTAGGTGGAATAACATCAGCTAAAAGCCTTTTCTCAAACTCATTTTCCGTGACAACATCCTGTCAAGGCACCAATTTTCGTCATAATTTGGACAAAAGCCTCCAAAGAAGAGGAAATTAATAGTTTATTACCAAACTTCCTAAAGAATTACTAAAGTAAAACTCTGAAGGCCTTCCAGACAAGCTTGAAAAAATAACAGAAAAAAACAATGTACAATAATCACCTTAAGTGACTTCTTCAAGCTTTTAGATTCATTCTGAATAGCCTGTAAAATTCCAATCCCATACTTGATGCTGCCAGAATTGCAACATGTCAATACAATTGTGTAATTTACCTAATACCTAATACAACCCAACAGAAAGAGCAAAGGTATTAAATACCTCTCACTGGACAAAACAAGTCTTGCATCAGCATCAGCTGCAGGACTTTGCATCAAATGATGACTTAGAGCCCATCCAATTACCTTCTCAGCACCTAGAATGCACAAACAAGAGAACTTGTTGGTGGTGAAGCAGTTTTGTAATAAATAAACAAAGGAAAGAAAGGTATCAGTTTTGTAATAAATAAAACAAAGGGAAGAAAAGTATACTTTCACTTGTAAGTGTCTGGTCTTTGATGTATAATGTGTCAAGTCCTTCACACTCCATTCCAGTTCGAGTCAAAACCTACATAAATAGTGAACTCCTTATCAGCTGTAGCTTTAGCAAACAACAATTTCTAAAGCAAAAGATATTTAATTTGTAGCTAAAAGCATGGCTAAGTAGGGTTAGATCTTCAAAGCCTTTCTCTTCTTTGGCAAATTAGTTGTATCTACGACTCAAGAACAGTGGCCTAAAGCTTATGATGGAGGAACCCTGCCATCAGTCAAAGCTCTAGCTAGCCTCCAAGGTCTAAACCTCCAAAACTATCAAAAGGAAAACATCTGGAGCCATTCATCTTCCATATGGCAACCAACATATAGAACCCTTAAAAAGACTAGTATCTAAAAGATATGAATCAATTCTCAGTCATTAAATCATGTCCCAAAAGACGGCCAATGATAAAAGCAAATTTCTCCTGAACCCAGAGAATGTACCACGTAGTCTTCAAAATCAACTTTGCATTCTTTTAAGAGACTGACTATGAGGATTGCCAAGAACAGTAGCACACCCAATAGGAAAAAGATTTCAAAAAATAGACAAGTTTCCTTTCAAGATAAAGCACATAAAAGCATTTGGTCTACATATTTTTGCAATCCATCCTAGAATCTAGAGACATGAAACCCATCAGCAGAGCCAAATAGCTGAAAGACTATTCCTTCTGCTAAACAATATATAAGAAATGATTACTTAGTAATATTTGGTTAAGTATTGAAGCTTAAAGCAGAAAAGACTCACAGTGCGCAGATGATTCAGATTCCCCTTCATTTTAAGGGTTTCAGCATCTCGATCCAACTGATTTTTCCAAGAAGCCAGAAGTGCCTCATCCTGCAATTTTTGAGTTCTCAATACACCATAAAAGTAAATACAAATATGTGTCTATCAGTCATCAACATACCTGAGGCATATGAATGGCCACTTTATTTGGGAACAGCTTAGTCAGAAGTTTTGTTGCCTTAAGTACTTCCTTCCCTCGATCATGCAGTCTTCCAAAGCCATCCTGAATTAGTCACAATACATCATGCACTGAAACATAATAATGCACCAGATGAAGAAACAAACACATATGCAGATGCATGAGTGTGTCTGAGAGAGAGAATACAGGGAAAGTCAAGTCAAGAAGAGCAGTCTGATTGCTTCCAAATTTTGTGAATAGAAGACCACCAGGATGTGACTGCAAAAAACAAAATGTCATAAAGGCAGTTATAATGCTTTGAATATGAAGCAACAAATCTCCAAAATAAGGCTAAAGCAAGTTTTCTACACAACACTAGGTTTATTGCCCAATATCTTCTGTCAAATTCAAGACAGATACCAGATAGCTAACAGACTTCTAAGCGTAAAATTTTCTTCTCAAAACATTGTTGTCCCACTTGAGTGCTGGCTCAGGATAAACTAAAAGAAAATTGATAATGTTCTGAGCCATCTAAACATGAAGTGACCCCTGCAGCTTTGCAGTTTGCTCCCTTACCACAATCAAATGACAGATCAATAAAGCAAATGAACATGAATAATTATATCGGCTTGCAAATGTTCTAAAATTAGTAACTTTCTCAGCTTATGAGCATTAAGAGTAAAAGTTAAGATTTATTGTCAACATCTATGCAATGCAGCTCACAACACATCATCCAATTATTTGTCAGAAATTTATATCCACGTTTTTTATTTGTTAATAAACAATACCTTTTCCTTCCGACTGTCAGTTTGTGTGTGTGAGCCAATCACTACAACGTTGTCAGGAAGCTTTTCTAGTCGGCTTTTGAATGTAGAATAAGTATTTGTATTTCCTACCATGGACTTCTCCGCATCTTTCATGAACAGAATGAGTGGAGAATCTCTGCTCTCACTATATACAGCCTGATAGAAAAATTAATAATTTAGATTAAAATCCAATTAAACTGGTAGATAATGCAAAACCAAATGAAAACCCATCCAATTGCCAGAAATCACAACCTCAAACAGTGTGTTAATAAGTAACTTGTCCAAGTCTTCAACAGCACTGTTCTCCAAGTTAAGGTCATAAACTGGACAAAGTGACAAAACTTTCGGTAACTTCGATTAAAAAAGAAAAAAAGAAGATAGATGGGGACATTGATCAAATCAAAGTCCGTCCAACCTAGTTAAACATTACCATTGCAGAAGTATCCATGTCCAGCCTCGCAAAGACCTCCAAGATCAACCCCATCAGGAATGTGTTTATCAAACCTCACCCCAACTTTTGACATAATATTGTCCTCAAAGACTAGCATCACCTTCCCCCGAACCCCATGAGGAGGGCCCCTGAATATTAGAATGAAGAAATTCTAATGCTACAGAGAAAGCAGCAACATGAAAGCATGAAGCCAGAAATTAAAAACTAGAACATTCACATAGGTAAATAGAAGACTGATGTGCACAATGAAGACATATGAAGACCGGTTACTGCTTCATCACACATGGATAACTGAGTGGGTAAACAGATACTATATAATTACCAAAAGAATTTGATGCAAAAGAACTTAAAAGTCTATAAGAGAAATAAAAGAGGAAAGATTAATCAATCACAAGCTTTAATTTGGTGGGATGAAGATTGGCAATTGAGTTGACATCAAAGATACAAGACTGAAATTCATATTGCATTAGGATTCCTTATAGATAAAGTAGTAGTATTATGTTATTCTTATTTTAGATATGTTATCCTAGTTGAATAGGACTTATAAAATTTCTATTATATTAGGATTTATATTAGAAATCCTTGTCCTACTAGAACAAGGATTCTAAGAGCACCATACACATGTACTTAGCCTTTCATTAATAACATGCAATCTGGAATTTTTCTACAACTTGAAAGCTTTCAATTAGTAGGTGTGATGCTTGCTTCTAAGAGTGATTCTTAGACCCTAGGAGTGATTCCTAGCCCCTAAGAGAGATTCCTACTTTCCTACCTTCCATTCTTTGTGTTCTTTCCTAAAAATCCAGCAACCCTAACCTAAATTGCAGCCCTCTTAAACCTACATTGTAGCCATCTCAAACCTATATTCCAACCATCTTAAACCTTAAAATCCTAAGCCTAAAATTCCAGCAATCAAACCTTAAATTCCCAGCTTTACAAAATCTGAAAATTCTGCATTCCTAGCCAAAATTCAACCTTGAAACCTAATATTCCAGTAGCCTAATATCATCCACACTTCCTAATTTTGTGCTTTTAACTACTAGTTCATAATTCCTCTATTTGTCCTACATCAGAACTGCTAGAAATATCCATAAACCTCACCATTTATTGAAATATTACAGAAATAATCTCCATCAACTCGCTATTCTCTAAAAGATCCACCAAGGTGGACTAACTATTCCAGTTCCAAATGATGCAATCTTGACAAGTGTTACTGCTTTTTCATACATGAGAAATAAAGAGACTCAACCTGCCTCATATACAACCCATGGAAAACACTAATTATATGCATAGACCTCTATTCTTGTTCAAGAAACTAGAGGAACAATCTTTAGAAGCATTATGAATGAAGAAGTACATTTTAAAGATAAAAAAAGTTTTGAAGGATCTGATCACACTAATACCTTAATGGAGATGATGTTTGATATAATCCAGTAGAAGATGAACCTACAAATCGTACTCTGTCCCCTGGAAATTCAGATATAAGTGGTGTTGCCTTGGAATCCAGGAAGTCCATAGATAAATGATAAATAGATGACCAAAAGCTGGTGGTCTTTTAAGCAATATCTTGGTACCTATTTTAAACAATGGATTCCTGGATCCTGACAAAGAAGGTACAGTTTCAGTATCCATTTTTGGCTGGGATTCCAAACCAGAAGAAAAAGGTGCAGTTGAAGAACTAGGCGTATCTGCTTCGCTAGCAGATTGATTTGCACTCTGTGATAAATCTGGAGTGACAGGACTCTGTTTAACACAAGTGCAGAACTTTTCTGCATTAGATCCATTCTTCAGATATTCAGCTTCTTTTGAAGACAATCCCTAATGTTTACAATTAATCATTTAGGCTTTACAAATTATAGAGGAAAAAAAACACTATTGAAGAAAGTAAACATCTAGCTTACACCCAAAAATGAATGGCTGTCAAAGATAAGCAATTTAGCACCAAAGTAATTGGCAAGAGACTTAGCCAGCATCTCCTGATATATATCAGAACCTGCAAGTAGTATCAATAGATTAAGTTTGCATATCAGCATTGATAGAGGACAACATGAACACCTGAAACAAACAGTAATGATGAACGCAGATAACAACACACCTGCAGGGCCAGAAAGCAAAATTCGGGGATTGACAGTAGAGAGATCTGATGTATACTTTGCATGTTCTTTGTGCTTCAAATGTACAAAAGAAGCTGCAATAAGCACATTTTTGGTATTCTCACTGCAAAGCGACAATATCAAGTACAGAAATCAGTCACAAGCTTTTCAAAACCATATGTCATGTAGCCTTGATGAAAGAGTTGCCAACTAAACAACAGCCATAGGGCATCCCAGTTTTCCGAAAAAAACAGCTACAGGCAAGATCAGTTAGAATGATGATGTAGCTCTGGTGACATACTTATATTCCAGGACATCTAGACAATCTAAAATCCCAATGTCAGAGTTCTCTGGCTGTCTAGATGAATGGAGATTTAAATACAAAGTTGAACTCACAACAGTTTACAGTGAATTGGAATGCATTCTTCGGTTCTGAGGAGCTCCCATATAAAATGGACAAAGGCATTAATAAGAAATATATCTACATGCATGCATATAGGTGTGAGTGAGAAACTAGAACTCCATATATATAATTATGTGTGTGTGTGAGAGAGAGAGAGAGAGCTCTTAATGCTGTAATACAAGTCATAATTGGAAAATCCTAGTGTTGAAAAGACACATTTAGATACCTGATAGATTACCAGCAATAAGTGGGAAGATGAACATTAAACATGGTACACTGAAAATCACACCTTAGATAGTATGGAAACTCATCAAATGAAACTTGAATGCTATTTCCATCCAAAATCCCCGCCTTTATGTCTTCTTTGAATACTGTACACCGCAATGACATACCCAAGGTTGACGCCATATGACAATCCCTTGTCAATGCATTCCTCTCTTCCAATACCTGTTTAAAGATACTTTTGCTCAATTTTTGTTTACAACTAGATGATCAAACTAACATTCCAAAGAAAGGCCTTATCAAATCATTCACCCTAGAGAGTTTTACATTGCCTGCCTCTTCGCCAGCATCCTGGTTGCACTCGTGAGGAAGATTCTTGCTCCTAGCTCCAACATCCGCAGTTTTTCCATCCCTCAAATCTGGAGTGGAGTTACCTTCTACACCATCAAGGTCAAAATCTGTACCGTCTTGAACAATAGAATCAGCTGGCTCCTCATTTACATGGACTTTGTTAGTTGTCTGACCTGGAGACTTCCAACCAAAGAAATCTTCCCTCAAGCTAAATAGTGATGCCAATATTGATGCCCCATCATCCGCTGAAGGATCTCGTCTCCTATCTAGTGGCATCGGTTTTCCGAGGCTACTTTGAATTTCTGAACACTTTACTGCAACTTCATTCATGAGTAGCTGGAAAATCTATAATACTCGATTAAGGAAATTACCATGTCATAAAAATATGATCCTCATAAAGTTGAAGGAAATACAGAAGTTTCTTATCAAGAACAAGTAACCAGCATAATAAAGAAAAGGATACATAAGCATGGTTCCCAAGCACACTGAAAACCACCTCATCACCTGAGGTAAGCACACAGCTAGAGTTCTTCTTCACCACTGTCCCATTTACTTGAACACATCCTTTGCTGCCTGTGCTCTCTAGAAGAGCTACAGCACATCCTTCACGCTGATAATTTCCATAAATAAAAAGTACTCAAACTGCATTTACATATTAAGGAGTTCGCCTCCACAAGAACAAGCGAGAGACTACTAGCACCCAACTATACCACCCCCCCAAAAACTCTCATAGGACAGGAATATTATGACCCCTAATTTTTAAGAATCGGTAATACGAAGGCAGAGAAACAATGGAGTAGCAATAATACCTGCGTCTGTTTTATCCTGCATAAAACAGCACTAATATTTTGATCCTTCAGTGGAAGAGTGCAATTTCTACTCGAACCAATGGTAAAGTTGGGAGCTGAAATCACTACATTGGGATTCTGCAGATTACATGAGCTTAATTGTAACGCTAGCAGTTACAGTCATGATGAAGCATCACTCATTCACTCGTTTCATTGACCATAAACACCGAAACTTAACATCGGTACAAGTTGATCTGAGATTTACCAGTCCAGACTGAGAGAGAAGTTTGCACCAAGGGGACTCGATGGTTGAGTTTGGCTTCTGACATACACTCCACGACGATGAACACCTTGGCTTCTCTAGGACAGTATGTGTCGCACCTAAATTTCAAAGAAACACACTCACTAAAAATTCAAAAAACCAGCAGATTGACGAGGAAAGCCAAAAGGCAAACGTTTCACCGAGTCCAAACTACCTACCATCGGCGATAGGCGTCGCCACCGCCACCGCAGGAGCCGCCTCCTCCTTTCCCAAACTCACGGTTTCTCCTCCACCACCTACAGCAACCGGAGTATCGCCAGAATCGCTTTCGGCAGGATGTGCCGCTGCCGGTGGACACAATTCCTTGGAGCTGTCCGCCGCCGGCATCGGTTTCTCCGACGCTCCGCCATTTTCAACCTGAAATCCAAATGAATCACAAACCAAACAATCAACAAAGCGGTTACGAAGTCACGCACCAGAAAAGACACCAAACCAGAGAAGAAAAGACAAAGACACAAAAACTAGTAGAAATCGAGCTTTCTGATTATTCATTTCCGGCCACCTTTTGACGCTTCGGTGACGAAGGCTTATCCTCCGAAGAGGAAGATCTGTTACTATTATTGTTACCAGAGAGACATCCAGTCCTTCTCGTCGAAACCATGACCGTGGCTTCGTTTCACTTTGCTTGGCTCTCTCTTTCTCTCTCCTCTGTTCAATACAATTAAAAATAGTTTGTCCTTCTCCTCCTGTTTTCTTGATAATAAGGAGCAATCAATAGCTCCTTAATACCGAATAAACTCTTATATATAATTATTTGAGAAGGTAATGCTTAATCAATTGGTACGGAAAAGAAATAAAAAATATAATACGATTAAATAAATAGTATTTTTAATTTTTTAAAGATAATATTTTATATTTTCATTCCTCATTAAATTTATTATAACTTATATTACAATCGTCTTATATGAACTAAATAATAAATATACCTTAAATTATTTAATTTCATAAAATTTTTAATTTATTATATTTAAATTTAAAAATTATGTTGAAAAATTTTAAGAATTAATATAATAATATTAAAAAGTTACTAATCAATACTACACAAGTTCGATATATATTTTAAATATTATCTCAGTTATTTAAATTATAAGTTTACATAATTTTTTAATAAGTTTTAGTAACAATATGACAAAATTAACAACAATA
Source organism: Erythroxylum echinodendron (assembly GCA_027575705.1). NCBI lineage: Eukaryota > Viridiplantae > Streptophyta > Magnoliopsida > Malpighiales > Erythroxylaceae > Erythroxylum > Erythroxylum echinodendron. Next base: position 26,858,583 of record JANZXR010000007.1, read on the forward strand.
ATACCAGTTGGAGAAGATTTAAGTAATATGCCGTCTTGTCCGGTCTGTATACTTTCAGCCTAACTTACGAATAGAGTGTGCGTGTTTTACAGGACGTCACATCAAACCATCCGAGTCAGCTTAAGAGCACGACTAGCGAGTGAAGGAGTTGATCACTTTGACAAACGAATAACCGATCCAAAGAGAGAAACAAAAAGCTGTCGAGAAAGACAACGAGGAGTGGCCTAATGACTTCAGCTCCTCACTTAAGGCTCTCCTTTAAAAAGGAGGTCTTGAGTTCGAGTCACGCCAAAGGAGGAGAAATAGGA
>JANZXR010000007.1:26858990-26891850 GCA_027575705.1 Erythroxylum echinodendron
GCAGAAGTGTACAGGCTACGTAGGAACCTGAGGGGTCTTGGAGTTCCAGATTTACATCCTCTAGGGTTCTTGGGGTGAGGTCTTAGAAGCTTAGGATTAGTCCGGTTAAGCTGGGATACCTAATGTAATCAAAAAAAAAAAAAAAGCTGTCGAGAAAGGAATACCATTTGAATATCCCATACTCCGAGCCACGTGCCTGAGCCAAAACTATAGACTTTTTTTTTTTACCCGTTACATTGTACTAATTCTCTTTTACATAATTTCATTTATATATTTTTTAGGTCCTATATATTTATATGAATAAATTGTATATATTTATATAAATGAGGTCGTATAAAATAAAATTGGTACAAATTAATAAATATAGAAAATTTCATTCTTAAAATAGGACTAGTACAACAAGTGGTATATCTTCTTCATGAAACTGTCAATTTTTAAAAAAAGTCTGTGCTTGGTTCTTAGTAGAATAATGATAATAAATTTTATAATAAATACCGTGATAAATAGAAATAGATATAATTTTTATTTTTTATTATATTAGAGGGTATGAAATATTACTTAAAAAGGAAAGAAAAAATATTATTCATCTCTTGTACCAACTAACTAAGAATTTCTTAATTTTAAGGTTTAATTATATTACATTTGTAATTTATTTTTATTTTTCATTCTTATGCTTTAATATTTTATTTCTATATTGTTATTTAGTATCTGTTTATGAGCTTATATCAGTAAAATTTTTGTTTATAAAAAAAACTCTTTTGAAAGAGCTTCACATAATAGACTGCTTGGCAACATAAAAATAAAAAACACTTTTAATTTTAACTATATTTTATTTTGTAATAAAATTATTTATGTATATAAATATTATTTAAAATATATTAAACAATATGCAAAGAATAATATATTAATTATTATATAATTTTAAACCATAGGAAACATAAATGAAAATATACCTAACCACAACTTTTGTATGAATTATAACATAAGTAAATCTAATATAAAAAATAAATATTAAAACCTATAAAAAAGTCAAATAATATTATATAAATTTCAAAATAACCGTGAAGATGTGTTTGTGAGTATTGTGGAAATTATGTGCAAAATATAAGGATAAAAAGAACAAAAAAATAGGCTCATTGATTGATCTGAAAAATCTACATGAAAATGTACTTTTTTGATAATCTAAAAATTTGAACTTCTTAAAAAGTTAGATTTTAGTTGCCAAAAAAGTTATATCTACTAAAAAAGTGTTTTTTTTATTTTACAGCTAAACACTCATTTTAAAAAAAATTACGATGAAAAAAGTACTTATTCACCCTTCAAAAGTTCCACTAAACAGACACTTAGTCAAATGTGTAAATTTATTCTTCCTATTCTATTAATTTCTGTCTATTTACAATTCTAAAATAACAATATTATATAAATTTTCAAATTTCACTAATATACCGTTTTAGTTAATAATTAAACAATATTATAGATCTTTTAAAAGAATCATAATCTGTTGTTTAGTTGAATTGAATTATTTCTCTAAAATACATTATAGACATAATTTTTTGTTTGATATATGTTTAACAAATAATGATTACAAGTGTTTTTATTATAAAAATAATATAAAAGTATTTTTCCCAACTTTATTATTCCCTAACAGAAAATTTTATGGATTTAATTCTTCCAACTCCTTTGAATAATTGTTTCGGATCAACAAAAATATGGTTTATTTCTATATCATATGGTTTAAAAGTATTATCCAATGATTAACAAACTATATCAATTTGGTCGATGAGTCGATCAATTTTCAAGTTCGGTTTTAAAATTTTTAAATTAATTTACTTTAATAATTCTTATTGTTATAAATCGATCTCTATTATTTTTTATAAACTAATTGATTTTCGTAAACGAAAATAAAATAATTAATTTTCATTTAATAGTCTCTTATTTGATATATAAGTATAGTATCCTTCAATCATATTTAAAATTCTTCAATTTTATTCAATTTTTAATTGGTTTATGACGGTCTAGTATTGATTGAACCTTTTATGTTATAAACATCTTGTATTAACGGTTTATCTTCTGATGTGATTTTTAAAATATTAGTATTATCTTTTATCAAATATCAAATTTTAGTTAAATTTTAGGTTACCAAGATGTAGAACATTGTAATGTCATTCTTATAAGAATCTTAAATTGTTCCAAAATTGGAACATGTGTTGACTTTGGTTCCTTGCATTGTGGAAAATCAGATCCAATGTCTGTCTAAACCAATAGTAACCATATTTTGTGGTGAGAAAGGCCAAAATAGGCTTATTCTGTAAACGGTTGGCCGTTGAAAATTTGTTTATTATACTTGTATTTAATGATACATTGAAATTTATGCTTGTTGGACCTAGGTTCGACCCAAAATCAACAAACTACCCTCGAATTGATTGAGCCGTGTCTGAATTTTTGAACTCGACCGAACCAAAGGCTATGATAGGATCAAGGCTGTCCAGCCTCAGCCCAACTTAAGACCCGACTGAGAAGGACAAAACGAAATCATTTTGTCAAAAATGACACTGAATAATAAATCAAGTTTGGTCATTATAATCCCTAAATTTAATATATGTTTTTACCATTGTCAAAATTTTGAATGATATATAGTCATTTAATTATATATTTTATTAAAAATAAGTAAAATGTCATTTTAATAAAATATTTACAATAATTAGAATTTTTTAAATTAGTGATTCTCATATATAAGTTTAGATGTTCTAAAATTCATGATAGAATTAAAAAATCCAACATATCTCAATATAATAGTTTTAAATTTATTTAACTTTTATATAATTTTATTTAATCAAAGCAAAACTTTAAATTAAATTAAGTTGAATTATTATTTCTAATAGTTGTTGAATATCTTCATCATCAATATTAAGTTAAAATTTTGTTAAAATGCAGGTTTAGAGATATTAAATAGTATGTAATTTTATTTCTATACAGTAGACGCAATTTATGATAATTATTGAATACATTAGTAATATTAATTTATTTTAATAGAATATGAGGAACTTTTATTCACTTAAAATTTTAAATTTTGGTAAGTGTCGTGCTACTTTGTCCTTAACCAAGTGAATGAGTTGCAATCGAGAGAGAACGGACACAACATTTTTGTTTTTGTTACCCATGAGGTGTTTTAGGTAAGTCTTAATTATAGAAAGGCATCTTTAAGTTATTTACATGTAGATTAATCTTTGCTCAAATCGGATAGATCTCTTACGGGAGGTAAAATTTTGACCCCAAATTTTAAACAACTGCATACATAAAAAGGGTTTAAATCTACGACCTTACTTAAGCCAGAAAAATTCTTTACCAATTCACGAGTGCCCTAGATTTACACAACGTTGCATTTTGTACCAAACTATAACATTACCTGATAACATGAACAAATCTGACAAGTAACAGATTAAAGGACATTTCTTCTATTTTAGTTATAATATTGCTGTCTTATTTTATTAAGTTTCATTTTTATAAAATTTAAAATTTAAGTAAATTTGTAAATAAAATTAAATAGTACGGAAGATCAAAATTTTCGTGCGGAACAAGGGCCCGGAACAAACCTGGAGCCTAAATTGAAAAGCACGTGATCATCGTTGTCCTGCACTTCGTGTCAGTGTCAGACACGTTTGGCTGCCTCAAAATTAATCACGACCACGCCTGCGAATGCAATAGCTTCCAACGTAAGGAGTTGCCTTCTGTTGTTCCTGTTGTGTCAGAAAGGACTTGTATCCCAACACAATGAAAAGCCTGCAATAACCTCCAACGCAAGGGGTATTTTGCCTTCTCTTTTTCCTGACGTGTCAGAAGGGACTTGTATCCCAAATGCGCGTAACATTCAAATCATTTTATAATTTAATATTTTACAAAAAAGTTTTCTCATATTTATTAAATGAATACATAGTTGAATTTAAGTATTAAGTCATTATTTTTTAAGAACTGAGTAAATTACAAAGAAAATATCGCTAACTTTTATCATAAATTTTAAAAGGTAAATTTAAAAAAATCAAAATTTATAATACTATCCTAAATTATAAAAAATAATTAAAAATTTATAACTTTCAATTTTTATTTTTTCTTTCGTAATTACGAGATTAATCGGTAAAATTACTCCTTTATACAAAGATTTAAATTATAGAAACAGTCCCTTTGTAAAAATATAAAAGAAAAGTTGCATTCATTATGACCCTCTTCAAATCAAACAAATTGAGAAATCTTGTATATTGGGTACATTTATATATAGCAAATTAATAAATAACGTATATTATAGTAAATTCCTTTAATTATATAAATATGTATTTTTTTATTTCTAATTACAATGTAAAATGATTAATTTAAGAATACAATTTGATATATTAAAAATAACTAAATTAAAATTAAAATTATTATTTATTAGTATAATTAAAAATAAAAATAATAAAATCAAACATGTTTTAGAATAATAAAAATAAAATTAAATATGCTTTTTGCTTTTAATTTTATTATAAATCTCAATTAAATAGATTTTTATTTTTCATTTTTATTACAAATTTTGACTAAATATGTCTATCTTTAATTAAAAAATTAAAAAGAAGAATTGAAATCAAACGTAATTAAGATTTTTCCTCTGCATCTCTCGTATTATAGTGCTCTAGAGAGAGAATGCAGTAACCTGCGTGTCGAAAATATTTCCAACCACTTCAAGCACTACCCTCAGGCCATCAAGTACATGAAAGACAAGATGTCTCGTAACAAGTTCGCATTCTGCAAAGTTGGGAAGCCTCCAGATCACTTGTATGTGCTCTCTCAATGCTCGGATAATCCCTTCAACGACGACTGTTCTGTGTGTTTCTCTCAGATTAGCAATCTTATTCCAGGTTGTTTTTCAACACCAGTGATCGTATCTCGATGGTTGCTTCATAAGAGCCGAGAATCACAGTTTCTTCACCGAGGCTTTCGGTCTCGGTCCTCCAAATACAAAGGTTATCTTAATTCTTTGTTTCTTAATGTGACAATGGCGGCTGGGTCTTTCAATTTCTTTAAATTGTAACATCTTCTTGTTTGCACGAGAAGACGGCGACATCAAAGAGCATTGTTTGGAAACAAGCCCAGTTGCCACTCGGAGGAGAGAAGTTGCATATAACTTGAATGTGGTTACATAAAGGCTTGACAAGTAAGTTCCGCGTAAGCCCGGCCTGATCCAACTTATTTTATATCTTAACTCAATTATAAAAAAAATTTCAAATTTCGGATTAAGGCAAACCAAACAATTTTTTAAAAAGTGATATTATTTTTATTAAAAAATAAAAATAAAAATAAAAATAAAAATAAAAATAAAAATATATAAAAAAATAAAAAAAATAAAAAATAATAATAAAGTGTTTTGTTGGCATTAAAAAAGTGTTTTGTTGGCATTAAAAAAAGTGACTATCTTTCTTTTATTTTTTAAAATTATGTCTTTTAACATTCTAAAAGCTCATAAAATTTTTAATATTAGAGATTGTCATATAAACAGATACATTTATGTTAAAATATATTTAAAAATTATTAAAAAAATTATTTATAAAAATAAAATTTAAAATTAAGCATAATTTTCTAAATAATTAATGTTTGATTAACTAATTTTTTATGGCGTTTCTAATTATTTATTTTAATTAAATAATAATAAAATATTTATTTAAAAATTTAATGTATACGTAAGTATGGTGGAGTTAGACTATTTCATACTCTACTTTTAACTCTTTGATTTTTTTATTTTAATTATTTAAAATAAATTTTAAATCCTAAAATAAGTTAATAACTCCTTTTATTTACATTATAATATGTTATATTATAAAAATTCAAATATTATATTAATTATTGTAGACTAGTAAATAAATAAAAAAAATCAGCGTACTCAATACATAAGACTTCCCGCTTTGTGAGAGTTTGAGGAAGGTTATAATCTATATATCCTTTTATTTGTATTTTTACAAAGAGCATATTTTGTTATTTAAACCTCTAATATTATGGTCATAAAATAACAATTGAAAATTGTAAATTGCTATTAAAATTATTCAAATATTAAACAAGCACAAAGTTTCTACATAGTCCATGCTCATGAACTTACAGGCCCAGCCCGAGATTACAAATATCAAACGTTGTCGTTTCATTCTCAAACTTCACTATAATTGCGTTAGGGTTTTAAGCGTCTCTATTAGTTTTCATATAGCCTCCTCGCAGACTTGCCAGTTCATATCTGAAGAAGCCATATCCACACGATGTAAGCTTTCGTGTTTCTCTTCTATCTCAGTCACTATTCATAGCTTCATTGTCTCTTTTTTTTTTTTTTTTCCCTGTTTCTTTAACTGAGTTGTATTTCCTTTCGTCTATGTGTTTGTATGAAAGTCTTGAAAGTAGCAGCTTGCGATGGCAGTCACGTTCCACGATCTTGGCTCAGCCGCTGGCCTCAAGAAGCTTGACGAGTACCTTCTTACTCGCAGTTACATTACTGGGTAAGCTTTGGTTTCTTGTGTACTGAGGTAGACTTGTTTCTGAATCAGATGGTTTCAGTTCTGGAACTATTTTGCGATAACAGAGTTTGTGTGGCAAGACTCTTATTGTAAGAGTTTTCTTTCTTCTGTTACTATCTGTAGTTATCAAGCCTCGAAAGATGATATTACCGTGTATTCTGCTTTGCCCAAGGCTCCATCTTCTGAGTATGTGAACTTGTCCCGCTGGTACAACCACATTGATGCACTCTTAAGGATTTCGTAAGTTCCATAACTATTGTTGACTTTTCTCATCTTATATGGTTTGCCATAGCGTAGCTCTTTTCTGATATCTGCACAGAATCATGAACTCTTTCTGGTATTGGCTTCTATTGCAGTGGTGTCTCTGCAGAGGGCTGTGGAGTGATTGTTGAAGGATCTGCACCCATCGTTGAAGAGGCCATTGCAACTCCTCCAACCAATGACTCAAAGGTATTGTGCAGATGGAGCTATAATGTTTTATAAGTGTCATTTTCATTTTCCAGTTTAGTGTTGTAGCGATTATGTTCTTGTGTTGTAGGTAGTTGGTACTGTTTTTTCTTGCTACAACAGTTTTCTGAGCTTGACAATTATGCATGTTTAGGCTGCAGCAGCTGACGACGATGATGACGATGTGGATCTGTTTGGTGAAGAAACTGAAGAGGAAAAGAAGGCTGCAGAAGAACGTGCAGCTGCTGTCAAGGCCTCTGCAAAAAAGAAAGAGTGTAAGTTTGTTTTTAGTTGTTAATACTGTAGAAAATCAATTTTCTTTTAGTTATGAATCTTCTATGAGGTTCCATCATATTAATGGTGTTTTCCTTGATATTTCATTTCTCAGCCGGCAAGTCATCAGTTCTTTTGGATGTCAAGCCATGGGATGATGAGACTGACATGAAAAAACTAGAGGAAGCGGTTAGAAGTGTTCAAATGGAAGGGTTGCTTTGGGGTGCATGTAAGTTCTTTTGCTTGGTACTTAATTGTAGGTTAGTTATTCAAGTTGAACTCTTCAAGTCATGTTTCTTCCATGATTTGCCAATTACTTGTAAAGTTCCTTTTCTGATTTTTTTTCTTGCTAAATTGGGAAGGAAATGAAAGGAAACATTACACTATGTGTAGTAACTCACTTTGCTTACCCCTGCTGGACAGAATCTGTAGTTATTTTTTAAGCAGCATTTTCATTTGACAGGCTGCGTAAGCAGTGGACCTACTAATGTTAGTGGAAGTCTGCCATGTTAGTTTTTTATGCTTGCTAATGCCTCGAGGAAGACCTTACTGCAGTTTATTTCTAATAAATTTTCAATCTTCTTGCAGCCAAGCTTGTACCTGTAGGATATGGTATCAAGAAATTGCAGATTATGATGACTATTGTGGATGACTTAGTGTCTGTGGACAATCTTATTGAGGAACGTTTGACGGTTGAACCAATTAATGAGTATGTCCAGAGCTGTGATATTGTGGCCTTCAACAAAATATGTAAGTTCAAGAAAAATTTTCTTCCACGGGCATTTTGGCATCATAGGCATTACTACCATGTAATTAAGTAATGTTGAAGTTACATGTGTAATAAATTGGTAGTTGATCCAAGTTATCTATCCACTTGTATGAAGGTACTAAATTTAATCTTGTCTGATGTTTCTGCAGAAACGAGGATGTCACTCAGTGCAAGTCATTGCGGGAGGGGATTCTCTACAAAGGCTTACTGCAAAAGCCTAAAGTATTTATTTATCTTCTGTTTTTTGGATGCTCAGAAAGCTGAACTTTGTTTTAACTTTCTTGGCTGGCGTTTTTAATTATGCTAAACGTGCTATATGTTGTGGTAGCTTTGTGTTGTTCACACTTTTCGGGCATTACTTGCAATAAACTTTAGCTATTTCTGATTTTGCATGAATATGGTCATGAGCTTCTTCTTCCTTTTGAGCTAAGCTAACTTCAGATTGTTTGATTTGGGATCGGTTCCTTTTGAGCATGAAATTTCCAGTTCTTGTACATACGAATTGGACACCCTTTAACTTGCAAGTGCTTTTTCTTTGGAACATGATAAAATTCTGTTGATAAAATTCTGTTGAAGTTTCTTCTTTCTTCATTTTTTCATCTCTGTCGCTGGTACACATCTCACCTTCACGATGCATGGGCTATAAACTGTAGTGTTAAAAAATGTTGAGACTTTTGTGTGTTTCAGACAGTTTTAATTGAAATAAGCTAGGGTGCTGGTTAATCGGACAGTCATTCCTAAGAGGAAACCCCACTGCGTTGAGCTTAGCCCTTGGATGTCCTATGAGCCTGCTGTGTCTCAGGCTGCAGAACGAACAAGAAGCCAAGCCAAGACGCAATCTCATAACTGCAAGCATCCGGATTGATAAGCTTCAACTCTATCTCCCTCCGTACTAGGAACCCAGTTCTTATCCTGTGTTACAGGATCTTATCCACCTAAGGATTTTATCCTTTTTAACTAACTCTTCCTTGACAGTTAGTTCTGAAAACGAAACTCTTGACAGGTTTTTTTTTTCAGACAATCAACTAAACGTGACGTGGTGATGACATGGAAGAAGCTGTAAAAAGAAGGTTAAAGCTAAAGATACCAAAGATTGGTTTTGAAACATATGTTAGGAACTTCAATTAGGGTTAGAAAGATTGCACTCACGATTAATCCGTCCATGAGCACTGGTAAGTGCGACGACGTTGCCTTTGGGCTCGAATAACTTGGATATGGGATATGTAAAATGCATCTATGTCCAAGCCTTTCACCTAAGCGTAATTGTTGCACATACCAAACTTGAGACTTAACATCATTAAGCTAGATAGCAGAAAAGAAAACTAAAGAGTACAAACCGTTTTAGATACAACCTCAGCATTAATTTCAGCATTCTTTGAGTAAATCAAGTATAAATCTTGTAGACTTAACCGGCCAACGACCTTGTCCATTTGAATGGCGATTCTTAGCCTCTGCAGTTCGGCCGACACCACCACAGAAGTGTCTGAAAGGAATAGCTTGTGTGTACCAAAACATCTTCCAAATACCTTTTACCTTGGCTAAAGGGAACTTCCCAATTGCAAAAGTAGTTTCTCTTGTGTTCTGAGATTCATTGAAGATCAACCAACATCGCAATATGAACAACTTGACTAAACAAAGAGAAATGATATTGCTGTCACATAATTATATGATGTTTGAAGAGAATATGCAAAGTTTGAACAGATTCAGTTGTGGCAACTCAAGTTATTCCTCAAAAAAGGAAGCTATGATATGGTTTATGAGATTGATTGAAAATAGCACAAACAAAAACAGGAAGTTATTTGTATAATCTAGTAATACTACACCAGATAAAGATTAGCATAAGAAGTTTCTAATAATGATCATTTTTTTCTTAACCACCCACAAATAAAATACCTGTGCCCTTTTGTTGTTCATCGAGATCATGAATGATAATTCCCTTTTGAGACTTCTTTTCAAGAATACTTCTAATTCCTAAAATATGGTCTTCGACTGCTGCTAATCGAGTATTCATAACTTGTTTTTCTGTAACTTGTAATTTCAGGTGAGGTTCTTGCCATTCTAATTCGAGTAGTGTTTTACTGCAACCTCTGCAGTATTCTTTATAACATGTCGAACATCTTGTTCTTAATTCCTTTGCATGATACCAAAAACAATTTGCACAAGGGTACTCCCGTATCTCCTGTTCTTAATATGAACTGAGGGTTACAAGGTCCACTAATAACCGTATTAACTCCATTTGAAAAGAGAGCCATGTTTATGGCAGATTGTAACTTTTCAAGTCCTGTGTCCTGAAGTAACTGATAAGACGGTAATTCTTCACTCTCAGAATCTGAATCGGTTGAATTAGCTTTTGGATTTGCTATTGAATATGTAGAGTAGATTGTCTCCGAATCAGACATAAGAGAATCTACGTCCAACAAATCTTCATTAATTTCAGAGACCAATATTGTTAGAAAATTTTCCATTTAGTGGACAATAATTAATTGCCTTTTAACGATTTTAATAACTTATGGGTTAAGTTACATGAATTTGATCATGATAAAGATAATAAAGTGACCCAATAAAAGATCTAAATTAATTAGCCAAAGTTAAGGAGAAAAATGAATCCTTAGCAGTGTGGACTGGACCCATATTGAGCCTATGATGAGGAGGTCCGGTATGAATGCTATATAAAGAAGGTTAAGGTCTCCTATAATTGTTGTACCAAATAGTTAATGTAAGGATACCTTGACTCATTCAGAGGCTCACATATACAAAAAGCTACAGAAAGACTTTAACACATCCCCATGAGTAGATCCCGTGAAGGTGGTGGTGGTTTGTGCTCAATTCGGCCTTAAAAAGCCTGTTTGAAGTTATAAAACTGAAATTAGGTATTTTTCATATTTCTTTGTTTATTTCCTTTTTACGTGCGATCTAGGACATATAAAGGTTCATGTTATTTGTTATACGTGGTATCAGAGCAGTTACGTGATCGAGTGGTTAAAAACAATTTTTTTTTGTTTTTTTCTCTATAAGGTTTTCAGATAATAAAGTTTTGTTTTTCAGTTTTTTTCTTGCCTATTGTTGCTTGAAAGTGATATACATGTGTTTAATAAATGGTTGAAAACGAGTCTAGGAATGCGAAAAAATGGCTTGAACCTCACTGAAAATCTCCATTTTTTAGCAAGGAGGGAGAGAGCGTTGGGCGTGTGTGCCACACAAAGCCACGATGAGGCGACAACGTCTGGCATGTGTGCACACGCAACAGACACGTGGCACTGGGGATGAAGGGACGCAACTTGGGATCGGTTGAACAAAATGTGTTGCATGACTATTAAGAGATCCATACTTGACCATCTGCCAAGTAGACTTCTGGAGATAGACATAGTGAAGGAGTTTCTTAATAATATCTCTCAGAGGTAAACGGTCTCATCTAATGTTGAGATAAGTGCCTTGAAGAAAGAATTATTCTCTATGAGTTATACTGGAGAAGGGGGAGTGATGAAGTACATATCAAAAATGATCCATCTCTATAGTAGACTAAAGATGCTAAATATTCCTTTTTCACCAGACTCTGAACATACTCCTTTCAAAGTTTAATATTCAAGTGACGACATATTATTCGCTGGATGAGGAATGAGACTTCAATGCTTTGATTACCCATTGTGTTACTAAGGAGGAGAAACTCAAGACTGTTTCTCCTACATCCCTCGAAGCAATTAAAGGGATGGCCAAGGTGAAGCCCGCTAAGTTCAAAGGTATAATGTCTAAATCTTGTCCATCTGTTAATGTTGATCAATCTAGTGCTAGTAAAGGTCCAGAGGATATAAAGAAGTCAGTAGTATAAGGCCTAGAAGGAAAAATGAAATCCATCAAGTAACTCCTTGGCACATCAATTTATAAATCTAATTTTGCGATAGTTGCATCAAGTTCTTCGTGGCTAGATAGTGGAACATCTAATCATGTTACTTCCACGATGCAGAAGTTAAGATCTAGGATAGAGCAAATAATGGGAAGGAGAAACTAATGATTGGTAGCAAGGAAGAAGCGGATGTAATATCTATAGGGGATGTATGTTTTGAACCTTGATGCAAGGTTCATTTAGGTTTTTACATGACAAATTTTATATTTGATCTTTGCATTAATTTTAGACGAAGAAGGTTAAAGTCTTGTATTTAATGCTTCTGTTATACAGTGGTTATTTAATACAAAACATATTGGTACAACTTCGTGGTTTATATAGAATGTGTCTTATCCCGAATTACATATATGTTTCTTCGTATCTTGCTGAACAAGTCATGAAAAAGGAAAACCGTGATAAAGGATAAGTCATACATGTTGTGACATAAAGATTAAGCCACATTTCTAGGGCGAGGGTTGGGAGATTGATTAAGGAAAACATTATCTCAATTCTAGATTTTGATGATCTGGAAACATGTTTGACTGTTGTAGGGCTAAAGTTGACTGAAATAAGGAAAAAGGGGTCAACTCATGCTTCTGGCTTGTTAGATTTGATACATATGGATATCAGTAGACATTATACAGTTTCATTGTGCAGTTTTAGATATGTTCTTGATATTTTTTAGTATCGAAACCCTTGTGAGACAAAATGATGGATTTTCGTTATCTTTGGATCAAATGTTTTGTTTTTAAACTTGATCGACGATACAGTAGCGTGACTTAACTAAAATTTTAAACTAGTTTTAAATTTGAGTCAATAACGCAATTAATTATTATCTAAGGGGGAGAATGTTAGAAATTTTCCTATTTAGTGGACAACAATTAATTGCATTTTAACAGTTTTAATAACTTATCAGTAAATTTGATCCAAATAAAGATAATAAAGTGACCCAATAAAGGATTTAGATTAATGGGACGAAGTCAAGGAGAAAAATAGACCACGATCAGGGATTTATATTAAGCCTATGATGGAAGGCTTCATATGGATGCTATATAAAGAAGGTTAAGGTCTTTTGTAGTTGCTGTAGCAAATCGTGAACATAAAGATATTCTGACCTATTCAGAGGTTCACGTATACAAAAAGCTACATAAAGGTTTTAACGTGTCCAGGTGAGTAGATCTCATGAAGGTGGCAATGGATTCGGGCTCGATTCAGCCTCGAAAAGCTTGTTTAAAGTTATGGAATTGAAATCAAGTATTTTCTGCATTTCTTTGTTTATTTCCCTTTCACGTTCAATTTGAGACACATACTAAGGCTCATGTTACGTGTTACAAATACTACTCTATAATCGAATAACTGATTGTTCTGAGGACAATTTGTAGCAAAGTGTCTTAAATTGCGCGGGCAATTTCACCAATAATAGTTTTTAAATACTTAATCTTATCTTCAACTGAATGCTGAAAATGTTTTGCCAAATAATTATTGATAATGGTTTGCTTCCGTTGATCAATTGTACTATCCTATAACTGAGGGTCTTTATATCCAAATTTCAGATAAATTTCTTCTTTTAAATGGTCCCAAAGTCTTCTAATACCTGCGGACTTATATTTAGTAGCATCATCATGATAATCTGAATATGCTTATCTTGTCATATATCCTCTTAAATAGGGGATTTGTGTTGGTCATAGTTATTGACCTAATGGTGATGTGGGAGGTTTTCTTTCACTTGTTTCTCCTATCCTTATATCTATCATAGATACTGATGCGGAAACCCTAAGGCTAAAGAATTTGAAACCCCTTAAACACACACTTTGGATAGAATATAAACAAGAAGAAATATCCAACCCTAATGAACTCTTAATCAATTATATGAAAGGAAACACATATATTAAGGTTGATTTGAAAACAATAATAGAAATTCGCCACTAGTATTTACCTTGATAAAAATTATATTCTTGATGCAATCGAAAAAGACAAAAAATCCTCCCTTATAGAATTCGTTATTAATCCAATCTCACCCTAAACAATGTTTATTATGATTTATTTATACCCCTTGAAAAGAAAGAAAATCTAACTATGTAGAAGACCTTTAAACATGGGCCTTTCACCAAAATAATTAAGGTTCAAACTAATATTTCTAAAATACAACTCATTAAACCTAAAAGATTTATACAAGCCTAAGATATAAGTAGTGGGCTGCCGAAAGTTATGCTTCTAACATAAAATAATTAATTAAACAATAATGAAAGTCTTCTTGCACATTCCGCCTAACTTGATTAGTTATGATGTCATTCGCCCTCATTATCTCTTGAGATTCCATGCCATTTACAATTCGATCCATCTAAGATTGGAGCGCTTCTTAGCTCTTGATCTTATTATTGGACCCTCTGACATTACTAGCTCATCTTTGGCTCCATTTCGTTTACAAAGTCTCACGGTTGTGCTCACGTCAGATACTTCATAATTTACAAAATTATGACTAACTTATGAACCTTGAATTGATACGGTTTATAACTCAGCTTCACTAGTATCACTTATTAGTGTGAAAATTAGCTTGTAATTGCGGAATCATAATGACAATTGTTACAAAGGTTTTCCTTTAAGCACCAATTTATTCGCTAGTTGCGTCAACCTCTTTGTACGACAATCTCACTTAGCTCCGTTAAAGCAAGATGCAACCTTGTCTTGTGATCGTTGACCAACTTACTTGTTCTCAAATGCCTCATGACCCTCATAGTGTTTAACTCTCACACCCTTGCAAGAAAACTATGAAAGAACTAAATATGCATGGCAAGAATAAGAACAAGAAAGATATATGACAAACATCAACCTTTATTACTTCCCTTAAAGTATATAAAGGATGCTCTCTCATATCTCAGTGTCTCCCACACTCACTTCCCTTAAGAAGAGCAAGACTTCAATAAATTATTTATAGGCATTTCTAGATGATCAAGTTAGAATCCTAATAGAACTCTACTAGTTAAGATCACATCTTATCCTATCTTATTCTTATCAGATTACATCACACTAACTAATAGAATGATATTCTCATCTAATTAGGATTCTATCTAATAGGATTAAGCTACATCATAATAACAAGATAAAAGACTACATCTATATAGGAATGATTTATCTATATCCACATAGATCTCTTCTATCTTCAGATGATTCTTCCATATGATCTTTATCTTTTAAAGTTGATATTAATCTACTATGATCTTATTCGCCACATCATCCAAGATCTACTCATCTCTATTCGTTGATGATAAGTCATTCAAACCAATAGCATACTGGTCCGTCCAATGCTTTCCCATGCCAACTTCATTAGCTATGGTCTGTCCATTTGAGCACATACTAAGTTCTTAGTCCATCAAGAACCCAGCCATAGCCAAGTCAACTCGTACAAGGTCTGAAACTCTCCCAAAACTCGCACCATGATTGATCTAACTTGCTAAGTCACCTTAGAACACTCTCATATTCCGTCATGTGTATAATCTAGCTAATCTTCCACCTGATGTTCATCTCAAGCCTTCTTTTAGTCTCACATATGAATCTTGCATCTAGTTGAAGATTTTCACCAATGTGCACCAATACATGCTAATGCTTGACATTGTTCGTTTTTCTCCTTACCTCCTCGCAGGTCTTTGTCATGTTCTGTTGTTCCGTGTGTCAAATATTGGTCAAGACTCGTTAATAACCGCATGATTCCGCTATCTTGAACTTAAAGATCTAAAAACAATCCTCTATCATTTGTACGAAATACTATACAGTTCCTTTTATCCTTTAACTCCAACAATGATTAATCTAAGATGAACAAGGTTTATTCCTTGTTTTACTAATTTTTCACAACTTTCTTTCTTTAAAAGAGGCATCAACGTACAATGTCCATTACCAACTCAAATATGATATTCGTCACTTTTTGGTGTCGGAACCTCTAGTCGGCTATAACTTATCAATTATCCTAACCTGACGAGATATAGGCTTGATGGCCAATTCATCAAGCGGACGAGATCTCTTCAGACTATTTTCTAGCTAAAGACACCGATTCCACATTTTAATTAACTCTTGATGATGCTGAATATATTCTTTAGTACCCATTAATTTGGTGCTTACCTTGATAATTCTCGTCGGAAGGCTTCAGATTTCTTCAAACTAAAGCCTAATTTTGGTTGGGTATTTGGTTGATTCTATTTTGAATGAATTCATAGAATCGTTGAGTCTCTTGATTAAGGGATTGTTCAAGCGCAGATAATTCATTCCAAATATTAATAATATATGTTTGCTCTTGAATTCTCTGGGCAAATGTGGTGATTCCAACTTCACATCTCCATTATTGAAGAGCTTCTAGTTGTACCATATCAATTTTGCATTTACATATTTCGACGATTAATCTTTGTCTCATAGTTTTGAGGTTAGATAAAAGAATAACTAAATCCATCAATCTGGCGAGAGAGCTTCAAATATATCGATATCGCGATATTCCTCATAACTTTTAGGCCCTGTTTGGTTAGCAGAAAAGTAAAGTGAATTTGGAATATGATTCCTCGGAAAATAAATCTATGGAAAGTAAAGATATTCACATGTTTGGATACTTATAAGAATTCTAATAGGAAAGTTGGGTGGATTCTTATTATAGTGTTTGGTATACAACAATATTTCATGGAATGTAATTTAATTTTGACTTGTGTTTTCAATTATATCCCTATAAATCGAATAAAAATTGAAATCGTTAAATAATGTTAATTTGTAATACAAGTTATATTATTTAAATGTTAATTTTTTCATTTATGATATTTTAATCACATAAGACAGTTATATCATAAATATAGTATTGAAAAATACTAAAAAAACCTCAACCGAATACAAAGATAAATCTTAAAATTCAAATCAAATATCAAAATTTTTTCTAACATTAAAAAAAAATAAAAATAGTGCATCTGATGATTGTCAATTGAAACTTCTGAACAAAAAATATCTAAAATCCTGCTAACGAGAGAACAATAAGAATAGTTGAAAAGGAGGTATGTTTTATAAAAGAGTTGTCATAGAGTTGAAAAGAAGGAAGGATTGAATTGGCTAGCGTATTTTTTAGATTAAATTTATGAGGAAAGTAATCTAAATATCAAGGAGGTGATGAGATTTAGAATCCAAGTAAAGTGCTACTACTTTCTTTAGACTGAGAAAGTTTTTATTTTTCTAACTACTAAAAAAAAATGAACCAAACGTGACAATATAAATTTTAGGAAAAAAATATTTTCCCAACTAAGAATCAATGCTTTCTTATGGAAAAAGTCTAACTCTTCTTTGTAAAGGAGGAATGTAATCTATACCTACATCCCATGGATAAAAGTGAAGATAGGATCTTTTTATACGAAGAACACGAAGGAATTTAACCAAAAAAAACACCATAACAACATACCATGTCTGCAGCCTTTACTGTTACTTATACGGTCCCAGCTAGAACCAGAATTGCTAGGGTTTACTCGTCTTTAGGCTTTTTCACGTTGAACCAATTTTCTCAAATTCGATAATAAGGGAGCGATTAGTTCGTATAGGAGAAAGATAATAGAAATGAGAATGAATATAATAAAGAATAAGAATAGATATTATCATTATAATTATGATGGTTAGTTAAGAGGAAGGAATGATTACCATTACTATTGACAATGGTTAGTTTATAAAAGATATTAAAAATAAAAATGAATTACATTTTAATTTATTATATTGAAATTAATTAATTAAAATATAGTGATTGATTAATTAAAATATTGTAATTAATTAATTACGATATTTTAATTAATGAATGAATTATATTTTAATTAATTATATTGTAACTAATTAATTAATTATATTTTAATTGATTAATTAATTATAATATTTTAATTAATCAATCAATATATTTTAATGAGTTATATTTTAATTAATTATATTGTAATTAATTATATTTTAATTAATTATATTGTAACTAATTAATTAATTATATTTTAATTAATCACAATATTTTAATTAATGAATGAATTATATTTTGATTAATTATAATGTAATTAATTAATTAATAATATTATTTTAATTAATTATATTGTAATTAATTATATTTTAATTAATTAATTGTATTTAATTAATTAGTATTTAAAATATTTTTCAAAAAGAGTCACTACTAAAAAATAAATTTTATTTTTCTATTAAATAAAAGGTATGAAAAATTCCTCAAAAGTAGAATATCAAACTATTGCCTTTATAATAATAATCAACGTCCAATCACTCGTTTCTTACTCATTAATCCTTCTTAAATCCATCAACCAAGCTCTTTGAGGGGTATTTATGTCATTTACTTTTGAGGAAATAAGTACCATTGATGATTCGAGCTGGAGTCGGAAACAAAACCGTTTGTTTGTTGGCTTCCATTGAACCACCGATCTTGAAACGCAGAAAGAATTCCGAACTTTTGGAGAAAAGCAAAGAGCAAGTACTAAACTTTCAGTGACGTCTTGGTTCGTTCAGTAAGAATCCTTATCCAATTCTGTTTCCTTTTTTTGAGGTTTTTGTATGTTCTTGAAGTGTTTTGATTAGAAGGATATGGATTTTGCACTTTGTTTTCCTTTGGTGAACGGTGCTTCTGTTAAAGAATCAGAATTTGAAAACAAAAACAAGGGATTCTTTTTCTGTGATTCTTGTGGAGTTCAACGTTAATTTGTGCTTCGGAATTTTGACCTAGCTTTTGGGTGTGGCTAAGGGATTCCAAGGTCTCTTCTTTTGTTGTTTGAAGCTCAGTTGAGGGATTTGAAAGGTGTAAAATCTAGAAAAGATGGGTTTTTGATCGATACCAAGATTCCAGTTGTGGTGTTGCTTTGGTTTTATTAAGCTATTGTATGAAGTTAGTTGTTGTTTGACGAAGAATTGTTCAAGATTTGAAAGGCATTGTGGTTATAACTTATAAGAGTGTTGATGAATAATACTAACCCCAATAAAAGTATTGGCACTTTGTCCCCGTTTGCCAATTCTGGGGGAGTTGCACAATCTAAGCCCATGAACCACCAAACCCACCTTCTTTCACAGTCACAACCTCAGGCACATGGGACATCCACCTTTCCAGGCCATTTTCAGTTGTCCGAGCCACAAACCCAACTGTTGGGTCATTCACAGTCTGCTCAGGCAGCTCATGCCAGATTCCAGTCTCAACTACAGTCAACAAACCAATCACTTGCTCAGCTGCAAAACCCAACATCCAGCACTGTCGGAGTGTCATCACCCGCTGGCTCCACGCCTGGTACTGTTAGTGCCAAAAGGCCTAACCAGAAACCACCTTCTAGGCCTTCTGGTGTTTCGTCGAATAGCAATGTGGCTTCACCATTTAAAACTATGGAGTTGACACCAGCTCCACGTAGAAAGAAAAGGAAGCTTCCAGATACACGAATACCTGAGAAAGTTGCTGCAATTTTGCCAGAGTCTGCACTGTATACCCAGTTGCTTGAATTCGAAGCTAGAATAGATGCTTCTATGGCAAGAAAGAAGATGGACATTCAAGAGTCACTCAAAAAGCCTCCTTCTGTTGGGAAAACACTTCGAGTATATGTATTTAACACTTTTGAAAATCAGAGTCAAGGGGCTGATGAAAACAAGAATTCTGCACCTCCTTCTTGGTCACTGAAAATTATTGGGAGAATATTGGAAGATGGGAAAGATCCTGTGTTGGCTGGGCAGGTACAGAAACAATACCCAAAATTCTCATCATTCTTTAAGAGAATTACAGTATATTTAGACCAGAACCTCTATCCAGATAACCACGTTATTTTATGGGAGAGTGCTCGGTCACCTGTGCTTCACGAGGGTTTTGAGGTGAAAAGAAAAGGAGATAAGGAATTTAATGCAATAATAAGACTAGAGATGAATTATGTTCCTGAGAGATTCAAGCTTTCACCTGCTCTTTCTGAAATTCTTGGAATTGAGGTAGAGACACGACCCAAAATTCTAGTAGCATTCTGGCAATATGTGAAATCTCAAAAATTGCAGAGCCCCAATGATCCATCGACCTTCATGTGTGATCCCCCACTTCAGAGAGTATTTGGCGAGGAGAAGATGAAGTTCCAAACAGTTTCACAGAAAATAAGCCAACATTTAACCCCTCCCCAGCCCATCCATTTGGAGCATAAGATCAAGTTATCAGGCAATTGTCCTTCTGGGACTGCTTGTTATGATATCGTAGTGGATGTTCCTTTTTCAGTACAAAAGGATCTCGCTGCATTTTTGGCAAGTACCGAGAAACACAAAGAAATTGATACCTGTGACGAAGTAATATGTAATGCTATAAAGAAGATACATGAACATCGTCGAAGACGGGCTTTCTTTCTTGGTTTCAGTCAGTCTCCAGCAGAGTTCATCAATACTTTGATTGCTTCTCAGAGTAAAGATCTAAAGCTGGTTGCAGGGGATGCTAGCTGTAACGCAGAGAAAGAGCATCGGTCTGAATTCTATAATCAGCCATGGTAACTTCAATTTTCTTTTCTAATTTATTCTCTATTCTTTTCTTTTTGGGGTGAAATAGGCGGGCTAAAGTTTGAAGTCTAATTCTTTCCAATTTAGGGTTTCCGTTTCTTGTCCCTAATTTTATAAATACGGTAAAAAAGATGTACATTTCCTTCTAATAGAAGATTAATTTGATATGAGACGGAGGAAAATTAAGAAGCAGATTCCTCTCTCTCATGGATATAGCTATAGCTACTGTAGGTTTGGACTGCAATAGGAAATGAATGAACACTATCATTACTAATCATTTTTATTTGGATATTAGGGTTGACGATGCTGTTATTCGATACCTGAACCGAAAATCAGCTGCAACCGAGGCTCCAAAAAGCTTGTAGTTGAAGGGTTGATCCAATTATATGTTCGGCATGCACGCCAAAGCTTACAAGTCCATTATGGTACAGAACAAATTTTTGTTTCTTGGTATTGTTAAATATAGATCTTGTGTCTTGGTGGTGCCTGATGGGAATTCTGGGCGAGTTTGTATCTCAGGTGGCATGCGGTGTTCTATGAGAGCATAGATGAGTTTGTTGTTCCAGTTGTTCTAGAGATGATAATGGAGAAGGCAGTAGATTTAGGGTCTTTCTGATTTAGGATTTGACCATAGATATTGGATAGGTTTAAAATATAAGATTGGATGAGTTATTAAGTGAATGTTTTAAGAATGAAATGTGTGATATGTGAAGGGCATTTGTATTCATTAGTCATATATGAAGAATAGTTGGTCTTCTCATGTGATGAATCTGCTGAAGATAGTTAAATCCTTGCCTTTGGCTCTGTGACAGTTTTGCCATGAATGAATGAATAACTTTGTCTCTGACAAGAGTGGGTTGTGACCAATTCCTTCTGGTTTCGTAACAGGGAACAATGTGTTGATGTTCGCTCACATTTGTTTATTTATGTGGATGGAGACCAATCTATCAATCTTCCCAAGTTCACACCTACATGCTTAAATTTTTACCAATTCAAGATAGTCCTTGCATTAAATACTCAAACTCTCTACTCAATTAAAAATTTTTATAACATTTAAAATTGTTGAAAATTAATTTTTAGTTTTTATAAATTTCTTTTAGTCTTTAGTTAAAAATGATGATAAATCACAGCGGATATGAATAATATATGTAAATCAATTAAATATTATTGGTATAGTGTTTTAATTTAATTTTATAAATGAAATTAAATTAATAATTTAAAATAATTATAATAAAATTATTAGTTTAGATAGATGGATTTTAATTTATTAAAGTCAAATTTAACAATTAGATTAGATTGTTTTGTAAATAGTATTTAGAACGAAGGTGTAAATCTTTCTTATAATTTAAATATTTTTTAAAAATATCTAACTTTTACTTTTTCTGAACGTATTTAGTCAATTTTTATCTGAAATGTAAGAAAAGAAATATTAAAAAATTAAAAATTAGAAAAAGTTTTTGAGAAGTTTAAATTGAATATGATCATATTTATTTAATTGTACGCATCATTTTATTTGCATTTTATACGAAACAATCCCTTCATAAAATAACGCTTGTATATGAGTTTACCTTATCACTATTAAGGCTTGTCTTTTTCTCCGTGGAGTAAATAATTGATAATGATGAGTCGATTATTCGGACCAAAGAATTCGGATTTAATTAAAAAGAAAAAAGGATCAGATCAAGTTTGGGTAAACTTTTTCTTGTCGATTGAGTTAAGTCGAATCAACTCTCTTAAATTCAATCTCAGCCGAAAATTAACTCACTCGAGTTTTTACACGTTGACTTCAATCAAACCCCTTTGCCAATCTTCCTGCCGTCTCTATTTCCATGACCTACTTGAAGCACTACCAGCATGTTTCTTCTTTTTTTTTACCCATCTCGTAAGTTACAGCAACAAAAAAAAACAAAAAAACAAAACATACTCTGCATGCCTAGTTTTAAACATAGGGATATCAGATTCATCTCCATACCTTCTGAACAATCAACCATTTACACCTCTCAACCTAGCAACCAGTTCGTCCTGCACAAGGTGATAATTATCATCAGACTCAGGCTTATAATGTAATGAGAAAAAGACCAACATCTTTGATAGTGCCCTGCTTCCACACAATTTTGTACAAACACATGGATCAATTCAAAACAAAGTTTTATGATGCTTACTTTTTCCCTTTAGGTGACAGACCTCGCTCCCTAAGAAGGGCGCGAAGCCTCTCAACTGTAAGACAATGGAAGACCTTATCAGATGTGCAGCTAGCAGATCCCTCTGGAAAGCAAAAAGTTAAAACACTACTATGAACATAAGATGTTGATGACTTAACAAATAGAGGGTACTTAAGATGATATTTTCTGGAACAAGTATGCCCTCATTCAAACAACTCTCCAGATTTTTTCACAATTGAGAAAGGAAAGGGAATAGCATCACTAATAACTAGAATAGCTAATTAGCTGTGAGTGGAGTGGAAATTTCAGGATGGTGAGTGGAGTGGAAATTTCATGGGTTTTGCAATCCTAGAAGAGCTCTTACCTCATTTGAATGATGTTGAACAGGTAGGTAAAATCTCCTGGACACTCAACTCAAATGGAACATTCTCAAATCAATCTTGCTACAAAATGATTATCAACAGAATATTGGCAGCCCCCTGGTATAACACGCTGTGGAGAAATGCTCTAATCCCTAAAGCCTCTCTAATCACTTCGCTAGCGATTAGAAACAGGCTCAGAACTAAAAGTCAGTGGCATGGCATATTGATCCTACTTGTGTATTATGTAAGATGGCAATGGAAGATAGGGATCATCTCTTCTTTCAATGCAGTTTTTCTAAAGCTGTTTGGAGCAGAATCCTTCACATGATTGCAAGTGACAGCATCACATATGAATCGGAGCAAACGTTGAACTGGTCCGTAGAACACTCTCAACATGGTAAGTCCACTGGAATACTTATCGAAACAGCCTTCTCTGTCATTTACTCTCTTTGGAAGGAAAGAAATAGCGTAATGTTCAAGAACGTTGAAGTGGGAAAATGGTAGCTAGCTGATCCAATAGTCAACTGGATTAGATTAGCCATTTTGGGTAACGATGCACAGGAAGCACTCATTTTGGACATGAAGGAATGATGGAAACTATGATCTGCTGGTAAAGAGATTTTATGTTTTGTAATGTCTTAATTCTTATGAACTTCCAATTATATTGTGATTGAATATAAGCTTAATAGTTTAGAACTCATTGTAATGTTGTATTAGCTTCGTCTGTAGTTAATACAATTTATTCATTTTTTGAAAAAACAAAGGGAGACCCTATACCTACTCAGACACTTCAATTTTATAAAGCTCTGCTTTGAGAAAAAAATTTGCACTTCCTATTGTACTTGGAAATGACCACTTAAGTCTCTTTGACATTGGAAATCAGAAAGCTTAGCTCCTAAAAACAATTTGTGCCAGTTCTTATGGAACAAGGGGGATTTGCGACGTGCCTCTATCAAGAAACTGTTCCGCCATAGACTTCTAAATTAAACATAATGATACTACTTAGCCTTCACTCTGCAAAGTTATGACAAACTCAAACAAGACTTGGGCATATTAAATGTTACTAATTTTTTCAAAGTAAATAATATACTATAACTGCATAAACAAGCCAAAGTCACAGAATACTGCAAAACCTATATTATTGATGCTAAAAAAAGGATCAGTTGCTCACCTTGCAATGAACCAGTTTCAATGTTGTTTCTCTTAGCAGATGCTCTGCCATCCAACAGCCTCTCGGGGCCCCTAAAACCATAAGAGCAGCAAGCATTGAACGGAGTATATGTGATCATATACAGACAGTAAAAAAGTCTTTCTCGGTAAAAATATTTATAACGTAGCAGAGCCACAAAATCATACAGACAGTAAAAAGTCTTTCTCAGTAAAAATATTTATAACGTAGCAGAGCCACAAAATCAGGAAAGTAGATAGACAATTTCAAGAACATGCTGCAACATAATGGTATGCCAAAATATATACATACTATTAACAAGAATTTTCAGGTTGCCCCATTGAAGCAAAATGGAAATATCACCTCTTTCGAGATCCATC
The DNA here is from genome assembly GCA_027575705.1 of Erythroxylum echinodendron. NCBI lineage: Eukaryota > Viridiplantae > Streptophyta > Magnoliopsida > Malpighiales > Erythroxylaceae > Erythroxylum > Erythroxylum echinodendron. Next base: position 26,883,446 of record JANZXR010000007.1, read on the forward strand.
AGTTGAATGTGGACCTTGCACATTCTTTGAACAGGATTCACCTATCTGCTTCTTAAGCTGAAGTGATCTGATCAGTATGTTTCCTTGGTTAGTCTTTATTTCTTGGGCCTCTGCAACAAGTAATAAGAGCTTAACTATCCCAACTTAGAGCCATCAATAATAGTATCCCAAAGTACAACCTGAACAAATATTTTCAATAACTGTTAAATAATCCTAGTCCTTGATGTGCTAGATAAGGCATAAATATGATAAATTATAGTGACAAGAAAACTTGGATACATTGGTTTCAATTCTTTTATGTATATTCTAATTACAAGACATGAATGTCCAGAAGGCAATAATCATGGGAGCTGCAGGCAGCCTTTGGCTCAATGGTATATTCCCCTCCCCAGTTGATAAAAGACTCAATTTTGAATCCCCAAGTTATCAAACAAAAGAAGGAAAGTGGCATCAACACTTCACATATTATTTTCAGAAATGACAGTGTTGTTGGCCATATGATCACTGCAAAAGCAATTAACCTACTATTTCACAATATGTCAACCAGAAAGGCTTGGTCCAAAAGACTAGAGGACATGGCATAATTTCTTAGCCATTAAAGCTCCATAAATTGCTTTGCACATACCAAAGTAACAAAGTCTACTGGTTGAAAATGAAAGCAAACCTGGAGATGATGTATCATGATCGCTAATATAAACACGCATCCGACCCTGTGCAGAATTCGAAGAAGTGAGGATAAAAACATAATAACACTTGGAAAAGATTCAATTGCGAAAAAATAATGAACTGAAAAAGAAAAATTCTTGCTACTACATGCCCTTAATACATAAGACTAACCACAAAAAGATGAAGTCAAACAATGAGATGAACTTCAGACCTAAGCTTTCAAGTACCCATATTTTTTATCGTACAAAAAATGTAGGAGAATGACAGATAAATTACCGTAATTATTCACTGCAAACACATTCGGATGATGATGATTGGTAAGCATGAAGTATTTGGATGATCAATGTAGTCAATATTTCATTTCCTCCATCTTCATTTTATGTTTTCAATAACAAGTGCAATGTAATGGATGCGATTTACCAAAACCATTTTAACACTGTTACCATCACATTTTATCTCCATACCTAAAGTTGCAACAACAAAAAATAACAGCAACAAACAGACACCTCAATTACCCACAACCAAAGACATGGATACAGACTTTTGAATCTTACTACTAACCTATCTAAAGACAGTATCTTTGCATCATATGCATATAGATACTGTCAAATATACCATCAATCACCTAGCACAAATAAGTTTACAACAACATGAAAAGAACTTTCCAAGAAATAAACACCAACGAAATAAGCCATCTTTCGTTACTACATTTTCTCAAGAAACGAGCAATTATTCATTTGAATAAACAGAAATTGGGACCCTTATTCACATTGGACCTGAACTAACAAGGAAAAATGAGTAATGAGAATCACCAAATTAGAAGAGAAGACAGTGGATGATAAGAATCCCCGAGAGGGAAGGTTGGCGAGGAATTTGGAAGCGCCAGTAGCCATTAGATTTGAATCAGACTGATACGAAGCTGAGTCCTCCATGGACTGACACGACTCAGACAAAACCCTCGCGCCGTACACACACGAACAAGAAGAGGAGACTTCAAAGACTAAATCGTTGGAGATGGTCAAAAGACTTGAGATTTTCACGGCAGTGGGCACTTCCCAAATTTTACGTACTCCATGGTTTCTGTTTATGGCTTTTAAGTAAATAAATCAAAATTTGGAAATGCATGGCAAATTAATTTATAAATTGATAGAAACGAGGACTCGGTTCAAATTTAATGAATTAAACTCAATTGATCGAACTTGATCATCGACTTGCTCCCGAATTAATTTAAAATTGAATGATAAATTAATTTAGAAATTAATAAAAAAGAAAAATTAATAAACTCAATTGAAATTAAATAAATTAAAAATCCTTAGCTCAGGATCGAGGTTTGTTATTTTTAATACGATGTGTTCTTATGCATCCAAAGTAAAGTTGGATAAACAACGTAGACGTTAATTTTGATAAGAGTTAGATGGGATGATTTAACAGATCCCCCTAACAAGATAATTATTCTAGGAGACGATTTTAATGATCATATAGGGACAAATTTGAACAAATATTAATAAATTCATCGGAATTTTGGTATGATTATAAGAATGATAGTTAGATTTCTTTATTGGATTTCGTGGTAACATTTGAGTTGGTGATAGCCAACTTATTTTTCAAGAAAAATAAAAAGTACCTTATAACTTTTAAGGAATTATGAAAACTCAAATTGATTACTTCTTCGTAAGATAGAGCGATCGACCTAGTTGTAATGACTGCAAAGTGATACTTAACGCTTACTTATCAACTTGGCATTGATTATTAGTTATCAATCTTATAATTAAAGGTTGAAGGGAAAAAAAAGTCGTAAGAGGTATATCATAGTCATATAGTAGATTCTAAAAGAGGTTACAGTTGAACAACTTAAGAATAGAGTAATACATGGAGAATTATGAAAATTGGAAGGAGGTATTAACCATATGTAGGAGAGAGTAACAACTATTTTAATGGATGCAACTAAAGAAATCTTGAGTGTTTCTAAAAAGCCTAGGGTAGTAAAATAGAGTCTTGGTGGTAGAATGAAGATGAATAAGAAAAGGCTAAGATTAAGAAAGTTGCTTACAAAGCTCTATTGAATAGCATTACAAAGGTAGAAAGGAGAGTTAATAGAGAAAGTTACAAACTAGCAAAGAAAGAGGCGAAGAAAAATATTCTTAGAAGCTAAAAGCAAAGCTTACAAAAAATTATACCAAGGATTGGAAACTAAAGATAGAGAAAAACATATCATTACGTTGACGAGAGCTAGGGAACGAAAAGCGAAAGACTTAAATCAAGTTTGTTGTATAAAAAATAAAACAAAACAGATGCTTGTGACTGAAAATGACATCAAAAAAAGATGACAAAGATACTTATATAGTCTTTTCAATGAAGGAATAAAGGACAATATCTCTATAGATGATCTTAACACGTCTGAGAGGTATTGTAATTTTACTTGTTGCTAACAGATTATAAATAAAAAACTTAAAAAAGCTTTAAGGAAGATGAAGAGTGGAAAGGAAGTAGAACCTAATGAGATATCCATAGAGGTGTGAAAAAACCTAGGTAAACAGGGCGGTATTTAGCTAGCCAAACTTTTTAATGTGATTCTTAAATCCACCAAAATGTTGAATGTGTAGAGAGACTTAGTATGATAATTCCTTTATACAAAAACAAAGAGGACATCCAAAGCTGTAACATCTATAAAGACATCAAACTATTTATTCACACCATGAAGTTATAGGAGAAGGTGGTTGAGAATAGAGTGAAAAAGGATGCACCTATATCGGAGAACTAGTTTGGTTTCATGCCAATAAGGTACACTACAGAAATTTTAAATCTCCTTAAGAGATTAATAGAATATTAAAGCGAAACATAACGTAATCTATATATGGTTTTCATTAACTTAAATAAGACTTATGACATGATACCTAGGGAAATCATGTGAAGGTGTTTAGAAGTTAAGGGAGTTTCTTATGACGTATATACGAGTTATTAGGGACATATATGAAAGCATAAAGGTTAAAGTAAGGAAGATAAGAGGAGATACAAATCATTTTTTTATTGATATTGGGCTATATCAAGGATCCTTATTAAGTCCTTTTTTATTTGCAGTAGTAATGAATGAGCTAACCAAAAATATCCAAGAGGATGTGCCTTAGTTTATGTTGTTTGTTGATGACAATATTTTAGTAAATAAGATAAAGGAGGGTGTTAATATTAAGTTAGAACTTTGTAATGATACATTAGAGTCAAAAAGTTTTAAATTGAGCATACCTAAGACTAGGTACTTATAGTATAACTTTTCAAACCCTAAGATAGATCCCGATGTGGAGGCAAAGATTGGTTCGAAACTTCTATTACATAAAGAATGTTTTAAGTATTTAGGACAATGTTACAAATATGGTACTAAACTTGGTACCATATTTGGTTCTAGTACTATATAATATAATACTGGTTAATATCGAGTACAGTTTAAAATAATTTTTTAAAATTATAAACTAATTTATAAATTTTATAAAATTATAAAATAATCTCTCAATATATTATGTGAAAAAAATTACTTTACTTCAATTATATCTTAAGAAATCTTCATAATATAAATTTGATATAACAAATACTTCATTATTTTTATTAATATTATTTTCACATATTTCTTATAAACTAAAATAAATTTAATTTTAAAAATTTTATTTACATGTTTTAAAAATTATTATAATATTTTCCTATATATTAGAAAGTATATATATATTGTCAATATAAAAAATATAATTTTTGAAAAATATTGAATATGATTGTATTAAGCTAAGTTATTTAGCTATGTAATCTATAATTACTTTGTATAAGTATAATGACGTAAAAAATTTATTTAATACATTATTATTTGTATCTTTATTGTTTATTAAATAAATTATAGATAATTTTACTGTAATCTTTTTTATTTACAAGTATTTATTATTTTATATAACAGAAATTTTAATTTTTCAATTTATTCTTAATTTTTAATTTTAACTTTAACAGACATTTGATTGATATTTTAGTTACCAATAGGTACTAGTCGGTACTAATAGAAAGAGTTGGTACTGACTGGTACCAAAGTTCGATATGAAACTTTCTTGTTTGGTACCATTTTTTACCGATATAGACGATACCGATCGGTACAAAATGATAATCTAAACCATGATCTAGGATCTATCATTCAAAGCAGTTGAGAGATCGAAAAAAATATTATTTTTATATAAAATTAAGGTAACTTAAATGAAGAAGTGAATCGAAAATTTTACATAACAAAAAGATACCGCTCAAGCTTAAAGATAAATTATATTGTTTAGCAATTAAGTCGACTATACTTTATGAGACAAAGTGTTGATCCATCAAACAAGTGCATAGTTATAAGTTAATGGTGGTGAAAATGATGATGTTCCGAAAAATATGCAATCTTATTAAAAGAGATAATGTCAAAAATGTAATTATTAGAGATAAATTAAAGGTCATTAATATTAATAAAAAATTAAGAGAGACAAAGCTTAAGTGGTTTGGATATGTTAAGAGGAAACATTCTAACACTATAGTGAAAAATACGAGAAGATTGTACTTAGGGACTGTAATACATCTTTTTTCTTGTTTGTATATTTATTTACTTATTTTATCTTTTATATTTATTATTTACCTTTTTTAATAGTTATTGTATTATTTATTTTATCATTTATTTTATATTTTTATTTGTAAGTATTTATTATTATTATTATTATTATTATTATTATTATTATTATTATTATTATTATTATTATTATCTTTTATGCCTATTTTATTTTTATTAGTATTATTTTAATATTTTAATATGTATCTTTTATTTTTTATATTAGTTATTTATTTATTTAGAACATATATTTCTTTTTTTTTTTTGGTCTATCAGAAATAACATCTCTACTAATTAGAGGTAAGATTGAGTATTTCTGGACCTCTCTGTTTTTTGCATATCAAATTTCTATTGGAATGTTATTATTGTTGTTGAAATTAAATAATAAATTCAAGTTTAAATAAGTTTAAACTTGAAAAATATTTTTAGCTAATTTTAAAATTTTAGAAGATAACTTTTCTTCTTTCTTGTTCATTGAGAGTTTTAAGAACTAATTTTAAAAATAAAAAAGAACGAGAATTTCTTTATCTAAATATCAAAAACTCAAACAAATGTTTTATGTAGCAATTTGATAAATTTAGGTCTTATGAAAAAAAAATTTAGATGTTAGACTAAGGGCATTACCTAAAAAATAGATAAATAAATTTATAGAAATTATTATAACTTCTTATACCCTTCTTATATATCGATAAACTTTTAAAATAAATAATTATTATTAACAATCAATATTTTTGTATAATTAATTCATAAATTTAGTCCTGTAACAAGTAAAAAGTCAAGATAACCTTCTATATACATTGACTAACGGATCACTTTTGATCTTAAGTTTTTTACTAATCGATAAATTTAACTCTAATATTTCAGAGAAAATAATTATAACCCTAAAATTTAAAAAACGTTAAAAATTGAGCCTAATATATCGGAAAATTTAATCTCGTTTATTAAGTACCAAGTCAGCACTGACCTAACAATTTTTATATTTTTAAAATTTTTTTGCCCTCAATGCCACGTCATTGTTAGTGTAGTAAGGTGAGATTCACTTTTTAAAAAAACCTTTGACAAAAGGGTCAAAATTGATCCTAAATTTTACATCATTCAACAAATTTAACCATAACATTTTGGAAAGAATACTTAAGACCTTAACCTTCAAAAAATGTTAAAATTTAACTTCATTGTAACAGAATTACTAACGACTTGAGGGCCTCATTATTCTGGAATTTTTTAATTATTTTATTTTTATTTTATTTACATGTTATGACGGCTTTATAGCAAAATTGCAATATGGGTCCTACAAATAAAATAAATTTATAGCAGTTTTATAAAAAGTGTAGCCCTCTAGTATATAGATATGTCAATGACTTAGATTAGGCTTAGGCTACCCTCCCATAGTAGCCTTTGGGTTAGAATAGGCTAGTCCATGGCCCAAATTACGACCCATTGGGCTTGGAAAAAATGGGCAAGTTAATCATGATCGATTTGTGGCCCGATTAATTTGGGTCAAAAATAGATTAGGCGGATCATAATTATCATCCCTACTATTATAGCTTTATAAATAGTCTAGTACTCTGTAACGGAGAGTGTAATTCAATTTTAAAGTAATTCTTTTAAATTTACGGTACAAAACTTTTAAACTTATCATATGTATATTCGTAAACATTTAATTATTATTTATACGGATAATATTTTAGTGATTTTTAGTTTTTAATATTTATAAATACCATATTTATCTTTATAATTAAAAAATATATAATTTTTATGGTTCCATGTAAGTTTGTTGATGTTATTATTATTATCATTATTATTATTAGAAGAAGAATATTAGTAATTTTATATTTTATTAATTTACATATATCATAAAAATAATTGTTATTAGTTAAGGTTTTTTTTGTTTTTGAGAAGGGGAGTTATGAGAGAATTTAACAAGAAGTTTGTAGTAAGATAATTACAACTTGTTATACATAAATATAAGTGAAAGATAAATTTAATATTTGTTAGTTTTATTTTTTATAAATAAATATGAAGGAATATCTAATTTGTTAAATATTTTATTAGATTGTTATAATGAAATAAGAATTGTTATTAAAATAATTTGCATTGGTAATAATAAATTTATTTTAAACTTGACTAAATTTAGTTATTTTAACTTTTTTACATTGCGATTTCGTTATAAAGTCGTTATAACATGCAAATAAAAAAAATATTTAAAAAGACTCACGTCAACGCCGTCATCAAGTCCATCCTAACGAGTTTAAATTTTAACAATTTCTAAAAATTAAGGTCATAAATGTTTTCTATGAAATATTAGGATTAAACTTATCGAATGATGTACAACTTAAGGTCAAATTTGACTCTTTAGTCAAAAAATTTTTAAAAAGCGGATTCTATTTTGTCATGTTAGCAATGACCCGACATTGGGCCCACAAAAATGAAAAAATTTAAAAATTGTTAGGTCGGCACTGAATTGGCATTTAATAGATAGAGTTAAAATTTTCATCATAATGAGGTCCAATTTTAACATTTTCTAAATGTTAAAATTATAATTATTCTTTTTGAAATGTTACAGTTAAACTTGTCAATTGATGAAAAACTTATAATATGAGTCAAGTCAAGCAGGTGTGATGGAACAATTTTGCTCAATAAGTGTAAACTAAGGTTGGTAAGATTTGATGGGTTCAATCCGAAGTTAACAAACTCAACTCGAATTGATCGGACTCAATTTTTTCTTAAAATTATAAACTGTAGATTGCGTTTGGACAATTAAACTCTAACGTGCTCTGACTTGAAAATTAAAATTAGAAAAATCATACTTTTATTTTTAAAATTTAAAAAATATTTAAATTCAAACTCAATCAGGCTTTAATCTGCTCAAGCCCGATTGAACTCAGAGTTTGGACCTAAAATCTCAGTGTTTTATGGGCCAACATCTCCGGTCATGATAAGCAGGGGCATGGGTACAATAACGAGCTGTCAGAAGTTTGGATGGACAAGCAAATATTCAAAGTTAGTAGACCACAAACATCAATTACACTGATTGAGAAGAAACTTAACACCTTCCACACAGACTCGGAGAAACAGCAAAATGTGTAAGAATGATTCTTTTCACACATAACAAAATGTCTCTCCTGTAAGAAAGACT
>JANZXR010000007.1:26908427-26938550 GCA_027575705.1 Erythroxylum echinodendron
TAATAATAATAATAATAATAATAATAATAATAATAATAATAATAATAATAATAATAATAATAACAACAATAATAATAATAATAATAATAATAATAATAATAATAATAATAATAATATATGAAACTACTGCATTATAAAAGAATTAGATAAGGAATAAAAAAAAAAGTGCAACTTACGTTTAGTATCTACAGAATTTGGATTTATTGTTAAGCAACAAAAAGTTGCAAATTGGTTGGAATGACAGGCCAACAAGTTTCGATCTTTCAGGCATCAGACTTACGTTTGGCAGCGTACCAAAATTAGTAGACAAAAACACGTGAAGAATGTCCCTTGCCAGCCAGATAGAATCATAGGAAACGGGATTTCTTATGCATACAGTATACACCCACTTTTCTGGTACTTAATAAGGGTGCCTTTCTTATGGGACCTGATCCTCTGGCCCCTTAACCCTGTCCCAATCCTGTCCCAAACTATCCAAGCCATCCATTTAAGTGGGACCCACATAAATGGATGGCTTGGATGGGTTGGGACAGGGTTGGGACAGGGTTAAGGGGCCAGAGGATTTGAGGGGCTTTCTTATGTAACTAGAATTTGTAGGTTATGTTAAAATTTAGACTTATGATCATTATAAAATCAAAATTTTAAATATTAAACTGAATAATCAGATTCACACGCAGACCGAATAAATAATGATTTATGTATAAATAAGAACACTGACCTTGATCCATTGCACAGCGAAAGTGTAAACAGTAAAACTTGATAGATTTATATTCTTTCAAGCCAAGATTCAGAGACTGAATGGATTCTTCTTATAGAATAGAGAAAACTGACAGAATTTTGTTTATGAGGAATATCAAGCATGTATCTGGCTTGGAGACCACAACCCTTTTATAGTTGATTTAGACTTACGGGTTATTGTGGGTCCATTAACCATAATGACTCGTAATGAGCTTCTACATATAAGGCCTATGCTAATCATCATCATCACCCAGTTCGAAGTCTCGCAATAAAGCGGGATTTGAAGAGGTCTGATAGTACGCAACCTTACTCTTACAAAGTAGAGAGACTATTTTCGTTAGACCTACATGCAGATGTGACAACAAAAGAATGATGCAAGTTAAAGAGTAAAAAAATTAAACTGATACGCTAAATAATTATGTAAATAAAATTATAATAAATGCATAAATAAATAATAAATAAAAATAAAATATAACTCAAACTTTTAAAAATAAAAAATATTTTAAAACTAAAATATAACGAAATATATCATCTCTTTATATGTAAAAAAGCACCAATACCCGGATGATAAGAGAGCAATAAAGCATCAAAGAACTATAGAAAAATACAATAGCCAAATGATAAGAGAGCAATAAAGGATCCAAGAACTCGACTCTTTTTTTTTTTGGTCAAAGAACTTGACTTTTAATTCACATGTAGAAACACAAAACGTCTGAAACCATAAGATCATTAAGCATAAAAATTCAATCTTGGCATAAACCCAACAATATCAGATGCAAAGAGATCAACCTAATCAAACCAAGAAAGCATTAATTTTCATGCCATACTCATACCTCTTTTTCCATACCCCCCAAAGCATTAATTTTCATTCCATGCTCATACCCCTTTTTTCATACCCCCCCAAACAAGTATCCCCTAAATCAAACAAAGAAGTTAATATCAAAAGTAAAAAACCATAAAGAATAGAAATTTCAAAAAATCCAACAAAACTCAGAAAACACGAAAGCAAAAGAGATTGATTAATCAAGAATCATACCCAAAAAGAGAAGGTTGCAGAGAAGGAAGAGAGAGTGAGAGTGCCAAGAAATAGGGAGAGCAACGTTTACATACCTCTTATTCAATCCTCAAAAAAAGAACCTCCTGTTTACATACCTCGTCGAAGAAGAGGGCATAACCTGTAGGCCCATACTAATACTTAATTAATATTTCTGTAGGCCCAATTAATTTACTATAGTTAGATCACATTTTATTATGTCTATAACCGAGATAGAAATCTACGTACATATATTTATACACATGGCCCATAAAATTCTAACAATCTTTCACGTGAGCTATGTGTGTTTCTGGATAATGTACATAGAATACAAACTTAATGAGCGCAAACTTGCTATCTCATTCCAGAACTATACCAAAACAATCTGGTCCATCAATTTTACTAGTGTGGGATCAAAGCAGCTTTTGTCATCTAATTTTGTGACTAAACCGAACAATTGTCACAATACCAGCAGAATCAATTACATAGACCAAATATGGATGCGTAGCATAGAAATTACATGTGATGTGATCATAATCATGCCTTTTCTAACTGATCCTAAATTTAGGACTCGGAGAGTCTCAAAACACTTTCTATCCTTATGCAATACCGCAACATAAAGCAAATTCTATATGTCAAATAAACATGAAATTTATTAGATTTCATAAACTAAAGTCTGTACAGAAAATAACTTTAGATCTTAGAAACTTAAAACCTTAACACATAAAATTTAGACGTCAGAGAACATACATAGAAGTAAAAGATTAACTCCCACTAAAGTGATATGTTTGGCAGACCTGCTATACCCATATTGGCCACGTGTAAATGAAACACTGAAGGTGGCAACCCTTTGGTGAGTGAGTCTGCGATATTGGAGTTTGTACCAATATATTCTGTAGACACTTGAAGATTCTGAACCCTTTCTTTCACAGCCAAATATTTAATGTCGATATGCTTTGATTCTGACGAACTTCGGCTGTTATTTGAATACAGTAAAGTGGCTTCATTATCACAATAAATCCTTAGTGGTCGTTTTAGATCATCAACTATTTGCAACCCAGTTATAAAGTTTCATAACTATATTCCATGACACGATGCTTCATAGCAGGCTATATATTCTGCCTCCATGGTAGAAGAAGCTACAAGTTTCTGTTTTTCACTTTTCCATGAAACAACTCCTCCACCCATCAAGAAAACATAACCTGAGGTGGATCTTTTGCTATCTAAGCATCCAGCGTGATCAGAGTCGATGTATCCAACGATTTCCAATAGCTCTGACCTTTTGTATATGAGCATATAGTCCTTTATTCTCAGTAAATACCTCATAACCTGTTTTGCTACTTTCTAGTTATCCATTCCCGGGTTACTCAAAAATATGCCCAACATCCCTGTTATGAATGCTATATCCAAACGCGTACATACTTGTGCATACATGAGATTCCCTACAACCGAAGCATAAGAGATTTTATCCATCTCATCTTTTTGTGTGTCCAATTTAGGACATTGGAGCAAACTAAACTTATCACCCTTTAAAACAGGCATGTCTCCCAATGCACAATTCTGCATGCCATATTGGCTTAGCACCTTATCAATATAGGACTTTTGTGATAAACCAAGTATATCTTCTTTACGATCCCGATGGCTCTGTATACCCAAGACAAAAGATACATCACCAAGATCTTTCATTTCAAAATTTTTTGACAAAATTTTCTTGGTTTCATGCAATAGACCCATATCGCTGCTTGCTAGTAGAATATCATATACATATAGCACCGGGATAATAAATTTGCTCCCACTGAACTTGATATATATGCACTGATCAACGATGTTTTCCTTAAAATCAAACGAGGTCATCACTTGATCAAATTTCTGGTACCATTGGCGGGATGCCTGCTTTAAATGGACTTCTTAAGTTTACAAAGAAGATGCTTTGAATCATTGGATTCAAAGCTATATGGTTGCACCATGTATGTTATTTCCTCAATGTCTCCATTGAGAAGCGTTGTCTTTACATCTATTTGATGTAGCTCAAGATCACAATGAGCTACAAGTGACATAGTGATTCTAAATGAGTCCTTTGTTGAAATTGGAGAAAAGATCTCTTTATAATCAATGCTTTCCTTCTGAGTGAAGCCTTTGGCGACTAAGCGTGTCTTATATCTTTCAATGTTACCATGTTTGGTTTTAAATATCCATTTGCAACTAATCGATTTCACTTCTTTAGGCAACTCGACAAGATTCCAAACGACATTGTCTGCTATTGACTTCATCTCCTCCTTCATGGATTCAATCCACTTAGGAGAGTTTGGACATGATTTGGCTTGACTTACAGATTAAATTTGACTCAATTTGGTTCGATTTGGTTCGATGAAGTTTCAAATTAATTAATTAAATTTTATATCAATATCATTGATCCGAATTTAATTTTCTTATAAAAATAACATGAATTTAATTTATTTTTTTAAAAATAATATTATTTTAATCTGTAAATTAAAAATAATATTAAATTTTCATTTTGATTAATTATACCAAATCGTCACTATTTTGAATAAGTGCAAACCTCCACTCATGTCTTTGTATAAAAAAATATTAAAAAATTCAATTAATTCGACCGATTTAACAGTAAAAATTTTGAACTGTTCAATTTTTTAGTTCAATTTTTAACTTTTCAATTCAATTTACTTTAAAATTTTTAGTTGTTAAAAATCGAACAATTTATTCATTATTTAGTCAATTTTTGAAAATTAATAAGTTCTTATAAACTAAAATAAATCAATTAATTTTTATTTAATAATTATTTTTTTAATTGAACTCCAAATTCAGGCAAGAACAATCTTTTTTAACCAAAGTTTAAATTCTTTCTTTTATTTAATCTTACGCTGATTTTATGATGAATCTTTTAAACTTTAACATCTTTTGTCTTATAAGTTTAAATTTTAGTATGATGACAAAGGAGGGAAAAAAAAAGTTTGATTGGATATGAAGTCGACAAAGTAAAGATAGTTTGCATTTTGAAAAAAAAAAAGAGCAAAATAGTTTCAGTTTAGAAAGCCTTTTCTAGATCTAATCAAATATGAAAAGTTAGGTCAGACCAAACCGGTCTAAAATTAATGAGCCAAACTGAACCCGATCAGACTCGGGCATTCAAACCCGATTGAACTATTTTTCGGGCTTGGGCTTAGGCCTCCTACAATTTCAAAACGTAATTAGCATAAGGATGTGGCAGTTTGAACGTACTAGCATATTAATATATCATGTACACTGTAGATTAATACCAGGAGCTGGAGCATAAACGGCTTATCCCATTCCCGCAAACCAATCTCAGTCTCTGTTCTTTACTTTCCCCCCTTACAAACCCTGATTTGGTGTGATAGAACTCTCATGAGTTTGCATTCTTTTGGATCATTTTGTAGAATTCAAATATCCCTTTCTAGAATTATCAATCCAATTAGTAAATATCTTTATATACATTTGAAGCAGTGCACATTATGTTACTAGAAAGTTTAACTGAATCGCCTTCAACCAAGTTGCCATCTTTGCAGCTCGGAGCAATCCTTTGTGAATGTGTCTTATCGTTTTGCTCGTGCCGGTGAAGATCATCTCACCAATGTTGTCAACTGGGGCAATGAATCATCATGAATCAGGAATGAAAATTGACCTGCCAGGATCATGGGGTTTCAATAGTTTTAATGCCAATGATTTTAGCTTTTTCTTTACAGAAGGTTCAGTGATCAAGGGGATAAACAAATAGGTCAGATGTTCTAAGAGAGATTCGTACATTGATGAATGTTCTATAATTAGATTGTAGCCATCAAAGCAAAACATGCAAAAATGAAAGTTTAGGCCCTTTCCTTGGTGCGGCTAAGTGCATTGATTTGATTAAACCAAGACAATCAAGTGAATCTTCAGCCAAAGGGATAAAATCTAGGCTTACCATTTGGGATATATATCAGTAATTAGACCGTGTCCGTATCTTGGGAAACTTGCCTATTGAATGCTCCACCCTGCCAGAAGATTTGCAAAATGTATTAGCAGAAAACTAAACAAAATTACCCCTAGAAATATAGAAGGAAAAAACTCAAAATTTTACTAACCAGGTCGGGCAACTGGTCTCTTATACTGTACATCGACTTAAGCATCGTTTTCAGCGTATCTTTGGCTAGTTGGAACTTTACTTCCAATTCTCCGACATGAGACCGAGCATCGTTCTGAAGCTGCAGAACACACAATTACTCTTAATGGGGGAATAGAACAGCACTGGGACAACTTCTACTTCCAAAACATTTTGCTGAAGCTCAAGTAAATTCTAATAAAAATGGAAAGCAGATTCAAGAAAACCAATTAATGATCCACTAAGAGCGCTAATGGATGATACTTTCAAGTTGATAACAGCGACAGGCTCAGTTGCTTCAGCTGTGTCTGGCTTTGCCATATTCCATGTCATTGCCTTCAAGTGAGGCACGGTATCCTGAAGAGAATTGAGATATGAACAAAATGCTAGAGACGTGTGTTTCCTACGAAATGGATCGATTTGTATGTTATATTGTTACTCAAAGTTATACCTGATCCTTAAACACATCTTCTCGCCATTCCTTCTGAAATTTCTGTAGCAAAAGTGTCAACAACCTTTGCAATTCCGGTAGAACCTCATCAGGAAATAGCTTTTGAATCTCATCTTTGCTTATATTATCATAAACACACCTCCTAATCAACTTACGGAGACACACCAAAAGCTGGAGATCGTAAAACCAAAAACATGACAGGTCACCAAATCCACTCCAGTTTCATTTAGAAAAGAACAGGAAAAATAAAAAGTCCAATAGCTTTCGAAAGCTTGTGGTAAGCAACAAAATCAAACGTAACAGTTCCTCTGTATCACGCAGTAACATATATCTGAAAATCTCAAACATGTACCAACAGTCTTTAAGAACTTTAGTGTCTACAAAAATGGAATATGCACTAACTAAAGGAGGGGAAACACTAACTTTGAGGGTAATGTGAAACCATATTCTACCTAAAACATGTTCCTAAGACAATGTCTGCAAATATAATTTAACAACAAAGGTAGTGCACATTGAAACCACGAATCTAATTCCTTAATTCTAACAAGTGGACCTTCACTGTTCCTGATTTTTACAGAACAAGAACGTCTTTACTTACAGATCACCTCCACAACCTCAGTCCCAAAGATTAAATTTTTATGAAGTGAAAGATGAGGCAAAGCCAATTAAATACGAACCAGAAAGATAGATAAAAGATCAAGACACGCGTTCAACCAGAAACACACTTACAAAAACAAACCACAAAGATGAAGAACAGAACAAGACAGGGACGGATGAGAAAGCAATATAATACAGACAGGGTCAAGGTCGGAGTCGTTCTGTAGTTGAAGCATCTCAGAGATGACGTGGCGGTCTGCGGTGTCAAGACCGGTCTTTCGGGTTCTCCACAGAGCTTCAAGAATGTACTCTACCGATTCCTTCGAGTTGGCTCTCACTAGCAAAGGCAAATGACCCCAGAAACTGTGCTCCATTACTTTTCACAACAACGATCTATTCCCTTATCTCTGTCTAAATCAAGCAAAGACTGACGCTTTTGCTTCTCTTTTGTTCCAGAACAAGGAGAAACTATCGCGTAACCCAAGATTGTACAAGAAGAATGGAGACGAACCTGGATTCGAACTGAGGCATCAGAATAGAGTCAAAAGATAAGTGGTTCGGGCCTAATCTTACCGGGCTTAATTAAAATAAAGTGATAAGTTGAATTTAAGTGATTAATAATATGTTTTTAACACCAAAACATATCTTTTTATATGAGATTTTAAAAAATATTAACAAAAACAGTCTTTTGCGAATATGTTTTGAATAAATTTTTATATTTAAATAATATTTCATTAATTAAGTACAAAAATGTCTACTTATTTCTTTTTTTGGAATTTTATTTTATTTTTAAATCTAGTAATATTTTGAGTTTTTAATTTATGTATTTTATATCTTATTAAACTATAAACAATAAATTTTTTATCTTTATATCTTTTTATAATATGATTTACAACTTAATATATTATTTAATTATTTAATATTAGTTATTAGGAAAATATGAATAATTTAATTTAACAATTTAAATTTTATTTTAAAAATAAAATAAAATATATTATTTAATTATTTAATAAAATATATTAAATTTGAAATATCCTCAAAATATATAATTTTCAAACAAAATTTACTTTAATAATTAAAAATATATGTTGTCAAATAAATTTCATTTTATAAATAAAATTTAATTATTTATATTAATCAAATATAATATTTTTAATGATTATTAATAAATATTATATAAGAGATTTTGATAAATAATATATTTATTTAATTTATCTTTAAATTTTATCTAATATGCAATTATATCAGTATATTTATAGAAAAAAAACACTAAAAATCACGTTAAAAAACAGATGGCGTGTATCATTAATAATATGTTCTTAACACATTAATCTTTTTCATAGTTTTGAGAAGATTAATAGAGTATTTGGAATCTAATGAATTGAATTGAATTCATTAATTTTATATAATTGAATTCAATTCATGCGTTTAAGATGTAAAAAAAAAAGATGACTTGAATTCAACCACGTAATTGAATCTCATTTTTTTTATGAATTCAATTCACATCTTAAATGGTGCGATTTGGTTTGTGAATCGAAAAGTCAATTCTTTTCAAAACATTAAAAATTCTTTTTCCAAATATATACATCATAAATATACAAATTACTACAAAACACACACATATTGATTACATGCTATTTTTAGTTAAGGATAAAAAAAGTCATATGAAGTAGTTGAATTTATTTTTATTGTGTTCCAAACAATGTAGTTGAATTCAATTCTAATGTTTATAGATTTGTTCCACGGAGTGTAAATCGAATTTAATTCAATCCCACAAATATAATTGAATCCAATTCATCAATTAAAAAGTTTCCAAACAGCCACAAGGGATTCAATCTATATCTTGAGAAGTGTAAAGAACTAAAGCCTACATAAAAATTTGAAACATGGAACTGGGGTTAAGAATACAGGATCAGGATCATCATACTGAAATGCCTAACTTGGTCTTAATATTGAGATTCACCCTCCAGATTTTAAGTTTAAAACCATGAATCAAAGCACAGAGCATCCTCTTGTTAGACAAATCTGTTCCAATATAGTGGATTTTGAGCACGTTTATTGATGTATAAACTCATACATAAAGAATTGGGTATAAGGGTACAGTAAATGCTTCTCTTAGCTATCTGTATAAATAAGGGAAAAGAAAAAGGAACAATCACCAGTAATCTCCACAAGAACAACTTCCATCTTTGAAATGGTGAAACCTGCTACCATCCCTTATGACAATTTTCCTTCCAGTAACCATTGATATCAACTTAATAGCATAGTGGCAGTCATCGCATATACGGTGGCCCTGCACAATTTGCAAGGGTTTCCAATACGGAGTGTTGATCAGACCAAACGCAACAGCTAGCTTCTCGCTATGGTATTTTAAGATGTGCTCCTCTTGTTCATCCACATCAGGAAGTAGAGTCTTTTCTTTGGAAGCGTACCCGAGCTTGGAAATTTGTAACATCAAGTTGTCCAATTTCTGATAGATCTCCTTCCTCTGGGGATGGCATCTATCTCCGGAATGGAAACAATGCGGCTGTTTCAAGACTTCGATCCAACTACGAGCTGGTAACATTCTCAAGCCTTTTCTTTTCAAGGTCTGGAAAACAGCAGCAGCTTCCTTCAACTTGCCTGATTCGTTGTATACGTTCAACAGAACGACATAGTTATTAAGCTTCTCTGGCTCCATTCCATAAAGTTTCTCAGCTGCAAATTTCCCAAGATCTAAGTTGTCATTCATGCGAGCAGCTGTTAAGATGGCAGCCCACATATTTGCATTCGGTTTGAAGGAAGCACCTCGTAGTAAAGCAAAAGCTTCATCCAGAAGCCCTTCTCTACCCAGTAATTCAATCATACATGCATAATGCATAGCTCGCGGATTGATCTTGTAGTCCCTACCCATAGATCGAAAAATTTCCCATCCCTGTTCTGATAAACCGGAATAGCTACAAGCAGATAGAACTGCAAGAAATGTTACATGATTGGGCTTCATTTTTGCTTTAAGCATCTGCTCAAACAATTCAACAGCTTCAACTCCCTGACCTTGGTTACCATATCCAGCCAACAATGCATTCCAGGATATAACATTCTTGCAGGGCATCTTGTCAAAAACATGCCGAGCATCTTCTACCCTTCCCCATTTGCTATAGAAGTCAACAAGTGCCGTGTTTGCTACTATATCTGACCCAAAACCATGACGAATTAAAGCAGCATGAGCTTCCTTAGCGTGTTCCAAAGAGGCCAACCTAGCACATATCCTTACAATAATTGAAAATGTGAAATGATCCAATTTAACACCAGAATCACGCATCTCATAATACATATCCAAAGCTTCCTCACTATAGCCATGAAGTGCATAAGCTGCAATAATGCTGTTCCATCCCACAGTAGTTTTTTCAGGCATCTCATCAAAGACACAATGAGCATCCTCAATACTTCCACATTTGCTATACATATCAATCAATGCACACGAAACAAATACATCATCACTTATTCCCATCTTTAAAGTGCAAGAGTGCAACTCCCTACCGGTAGAAATCATTCCCAACCCAGCAGATGCTCGGATTATAGTGGCAAATATTCGCGAGTCACCATCGGAGAGCTCATCCCACATAAGTAGAAACAACCTAAAGGCCTCTGAGTAATCTCCCATGTCCACAAGTCCTGTAATCACCATGGTCCAAGAAAGCAGATTCTTTTCAGGCATTTGGTCAAATAAATTCTTTGCATCAATCATCATCCCGCATTTCACATGCATAAGCAGCACTCTGTTTCTCATATACAGATCAGGCTCAAACCCATTACTTGTCATGTAATTGAACACTCTCCTAACTGCTCGAACGGATCTTAGTCCTATACAGGCACTCACCAATGCATCGTAAGTGCTAACACCCACATCAAACCCACCTCCAAGCTCGAATATCTCAAAAAACTCAAGTGCCTGTCCATACCTGCCAGAAAGAACCGATTTTTCTATCTGACTGCAAATCCCATCACTCGGCTTTTTCACTCGCGTCTCTCGCAACTCGTTTCTTTCTTCCACAACAACATCAATTGGCTTAGGGCGTGGCCGTATCTCTCGATCCATTGAAGAACATCGGATCTTACGAAAAGGGTCCCTCCATTTTCTTCTACCGAATGGAAAAAGGTACAAAGAAAACAAATTTCTTCGCTTTGAACCATTTTGATTAGCGAAACAATAAGGGAAGCTACGAGAGTTCTGAACTTGATCCAAAGGAATACTCCGACAAACCAAGAACGATATATCCATTGTTGAACAATTACCTACAAAATCAGAGAAACTCTAGAAAAGGAGTCCAGAAAGGTTGTACCTTGTCGGCGAAAAAGAAGTCTACGAGGACAGATCTGCCCAGTATCTAGAGTTATACTTGTTAACGATGTCTTGTGTTCACTCTTCTTCTTCGTCTTCATAGTTCATAAGAGCAAGTGTGCGATCGAAGCGCGTAGCTTTGGAGACTCCGTCTCCAAAGTCCAAACAGTAGTTAGTGGTTGTTGTAACGATCACTTCCTCGGCCAACACACTGCGCTTAACATCCTTATTTTTTTTCGTTTTGTTTTTATCGATCTGTTAAATTTGTACCAAAAATTAAATTGATAAAATAAATTTTTAATTGATATTAGAATATTATTTTGTTAAAAATTAAATAAAAAATTCGAAAATATAATTAAAAAATATGGTGTTGATTTGAATATTAAAAAATTTAAATTTTAATTGAAAAAAGAGATTTTGAATACAAATTAATTAAATTATTTTAACTTACAAAATTAATTAAGTATACTGATCAATTTTTAACGATAAGAGTTGTTAAAGTAAATCGTTCTGAAAAATTAAAAATTAAACCGAAAAGTCAATCAATTTAATATTTTCGGGGTTGAATTAGCTCAATCGGTTGAATTTTTAAAATTTTTAAAATAACATAAATAATATAATATTAAAATAAAAATTAGTTAAATAAATTCCATTTTTAAAATATGAATTAATTTAATATAAAATTAAAATTAAAATTCAATAAAATTTAGTTTAATTACTATTTTAGTATTTTATAATAATTTATTTTTAAAATTATTCATTAATTTAAAATGATTTTATTAAATTTAAATTTAAATAATTGATTTCTAAATTAAAAGTAAATTAGACTTAACATATTTATTAGAATTGTGATGAAATTGTTATTTCTAATAATATCTATTTTACATAATGGTTTTTTATTTAAATATTCAATAGAAATTTAAGAAATCTGTATTTAACCTTGAATTTTAGAATGGATAATTTTTGAAAAAATATAATTTCATTTTTTTGCTGATGATAACAGGCGACACCGTTTGGAACCCTTAATAACTTAAAAGACGAGATGACAGATGAGGGCCTCTTACGCGGCATAAAATTTGTAATCTGAACCGGCGTGTAGGATAAGTAAATGGCGCCCCACGATCTCCGCCGTCCGTTCAAAAGAGCGGCGATTTCCGATCAACAGCGACGTAGAGATCTGACCTTGCAGCGGCAAGTACAGAGTCGTCGCGACGCTCAACAGCACGCCCGCTCCTTAGCTTCCACCGTCATCTCTCTCCACCTCCAACAAAACGAACCCGAGCCCGACATCGAGCTCGAACCCGTACCCGAATCCGAGTCCGACCAACAGCAGGAACTCTCCGGAAATTTCTCCAAGGACCTCGACGTCCGCCACGCGGCGAGGCTTCGAGGACCGGAGGTGCGCAAATGGTTCGCGAGGCAGTTGATGCTTCCGGAGTGGATGATCGACGTCCCCGATCGCCTGAGCCAAGACTGGTACGTGTCCGCCAGACCGGCCGGCACTCGCTGCTTCGTTGTTTCATCAAACGGCACGACGGTGAGTAGGGCGCGAAATGGCTCAGTACTACACCGATTCCCGTCGGCGTTACCTAACGGAGCGAAGACTAGAGACGTGTATGGGCCTGCTCAGTCGTATTCTATACTGGATTGCATCTTTCATGAGGTTGTTTAATTACTTAGTAAGTCAGATATTTGTTGATTTTGTGGATTATTGCGTTGGGGGAGTTTTAATTGAGGTTTATGGGTTGCAGAGCGATCAGACTTACTATGTGATTGATATGGTTTGTTGGAGGGGTTATTCGCTCTATGATTGTACTTCCGAGTTCAGATTTTTTTGGTTGAACTCCAAGCTTGGTGAGACTGGCGCTTGTGATCCTCCTTCCAGTTGCCATAGGTATAGATTCAGCACAGTTCCAGTCTACAACTGTGATCAGAGTGGTTTGTGCTCTGCCTATTCCCAGGCAGGACCTTATTTTAAGGATGGTTTATTGTTCTACAACAAGTAAGATCCCAGTATTTCATGGTTCATGGCATTAGTAAGATCGTAGATGTAATGGAAATTTCTTCTGATTATCGTGTTTGTTTTAAAAGCTTTGTATAGCATGAGCATGTGCGTTCTCTAGATTGCAGGTGTGCAATGGGGGACTCATTTTTTGATGTGGTGCTTAATATGACTTGAGCTGCTTTACTAATATTTTTCCGAGGGTGAGCACCTATCATGTTGTTACAAGTTGGTGTTTTGACTTACTCTAATACCGCTAATTTCCGATAGTTTGGCTTTTGGTCATGTGCTCACCTGAAAATGGATTTCATTTAAGATGTTTAAATGTTTAACTTGTTAAGCTTTTCAGATCTTATGAGTGTGATTCCCCTGCCAAGTTCAGATCGATAACTTTGAAACCTGTTTAAGACTTATAGTTTGGGAAAGTCATCTTACCATTAAGGGTGTTAAAGGATAAAAGCTTTTGCTTATAAATCTTGTCTAACATCAAGAGACCCAATTGAATGTCTGACATTGAGTTTGGATGTTTGATACAGTATGCAGTGATGTCACAGTCCATGTTTTGTTGTCCATGTCATTCTTTATATTTGACACGGCAATGCTTTGTGGAAATTTGAATTTCATTGAAATACTAGATGTTCTAACCTGCTCATCAAAATCTTTTCTGTGATGTGTTTTCTTTCATCTGTTTATTCTTACGTATTATACTGCTACGTTGAAAATAGTTTTCAACTAACTTTTGAAGTTGTCTTATTATTACTGTTTCAATTTCTCAGGCATGCACATTATCAAACAGGAAATACACCATTGGCCTTGGTATGGAAGGATGAGAAATGTAGTCAATATGTGATTGACACAGATAGTAAAGGGCAAGTTCCAAGCCAACAGCAGGTATATTGATTTTACATATGATATGGGATTGTCACACTTTTATCTTGTCCAACTTGCTTCCAGTTTGTCAACTAGTTAAAATTATTTGCCTGTACGTTTAGGTAGTTTTAGAGCTACAGGACGATGGAAAACTGATAACATCAGATGATCCTCCTGTAATATTTGGCTGCTTGGATTCTGACTTCATCCATGTGGTTCGTCTAAACCTTTTTTGATGATATTGGGATTTTTCTTACTCCCGTATCCTATTAGTCGGAATAATACTGATACTGTTCTTTACTTTTTGTTCCTAACTAGTCTGCATTACTTCCGGGTAACCTTCTACGTTTTGCTATTGGGGATGGACCAATGAGTTTTGTAGATGGAAAGCTTGAGAGGGCAGATTTACGTTATCTAGGGAAGTCCAATAGAGCACGAGCTTTTGCAGACAGTTACTCCAAGGTTAGTGGAAAAGCATGCTCCCTCCTCTTTCATGAATTCTGTGTTTTATCAATTTCACATGGCAATTTGTTGATCAAATCCATAAATGCTGTGATAGAACTGTCATAAGTGGATGCAATAATGAGGTTAAGCTTGTCCATAACTCTTCTACTTTGCATCTTCTAGCTAGCTCTCCTCATCTGTTTTAGTTAACTGTAGGTGATAAAAGAATGTCGTAAGTTGAGGAACACTTGTGGCCTGTTCAGTTATAGAAAACGATCAAGGTTTTTTTTTTTTTTTTCCTTCTGTTCCTAGAAGGTTTTAAGAAGTTGTAGAATGCCGAAAAACATGTGTAAACTTTTATCCTTTTTTATCGACAAAATTTAGAATCTTTCTGCAGATGATGGTTGTAGTTGTGGTATCCTAATCACTTTTTTACACTTGCAGATTATGTTCCAGTACATTGCTCGGCATTCACCTCTGAAGTTTGATGATCTTTTAGGTTCCATTTGCTCATCGGATGATCAGCACAGCAAACCTTGTGAAGTTGAGATGATCGGTTGAGAAGCAGAATTATCAAGTCTCATGTTTGGTTCTTTGGAAAAACTCCATTTCTGTTGCAAGAAATCATCTTTTGAAGACTGCTGTGAGTTGCATTAGAGGACACGGACATTTTTCCCTTCTTCTCAGATTTCAGGTACAATTTCGCCACTCACTGGTAGCAAATTTTCGACTTGATGAACATATCAGCAGCACAAAACAATGCAAAGCAGAATCGGTACTGATTAGCTCTTAAAATATTTGTTAGTGGATTGCTTTAGCTCATAATTTTTGGAGTCATATTAGCTTTTAAAATCCATCAACTTCGGATTTGAATGATGCATGAACAATTTATTTGCTCTTAGTTTCCTGGATGTTGTGTATTAGCTAACTTAATGTGATTAGAATTTCCAGCTTTATTAAACTTCAGGGTAACTATCCGACCGTTTCCTTGTTTTATTGTTATAAAACATGTGGTTTTTTATGTTTGTATTACGATGAAAATATAGTATTTATGTGGCAATTTTTAAATTAAACTAGATTATGCAAATTTTAAGTTAAATAATTGAATTATATTCGATTTGATTCATATGTTTTGAATTAGTACAAATATTTTTAAAACTTTAGTAACTAGTTAAAAGTTTGAGAGCTCCTTCTCTACTAATTAGGGGTAAGGTTGAGTACAATAGACCTCTCTAAATCTAGCATTTAGCAGGATTTTTATTGGTTAAAAGTATACTAATATCTCTACATTTTTCTATGTAATTGACAAATAAAGATTGGTGTAAAATAATTTAAAATTATGAATAATTCAATTTAATTTCAATAGTTAATTTAAATATTTTTAATTTAATATTCATTAATGAATATAATTTAATTTTAAATATCTTCAAGATACAAAATTTTAAAAAATTTATTTTATCAACTAAAACAAATATTAAAATGAATATTATTATTTATTTATTTATTTTAATAAAATATAACAATTTTTACTACAATTTATCTATAAATATTACATAAAAGATTATAATTGATTAATTATGTTTAAAATTAATTTATTTTAAGATGTATTTAATATATAATTACTAAATATTAATTAATTAATTATAGTTTCAATTTTTATTTAAAAATTTTAAAACTACAACATAAAGACATCTTTGAAGCCGCTATTCATTAAACTTGTGGCCCTGGTTGGTTGATAGCTTTTCGACTATATTTTAACTTTTTGGAGGGTATTAGCTATTTGTCAAACAACTAATTGTATTCGTTTGGTTATCAACTGGTGGGTTAGGTTATTTAACCCAATCAGTTAGATTTTTAAAAAGCTCCATAATATCAAATATAAGAGCATTCAATCTTCATTATTTCTGAGATATATTGGTGTATATTATTTTATATTTTTTCGATGTACTCAATAATTCATAAATTGCATAATTTAGATGAATTACTTAACAAATAAAAAATTTGTATTAGTATTAGTAAATTCAATTTTTTTTACTTAATTGCATTATTAATTACTTGGATTGAAAATCTAAATTCTTACAAGAACCTTCAATAAAACACTAAGATATAATATTTATACAAGTCATTCTTTCATAAATCATTTTATACATAAATAGTTAATAATAAAATAAGAAACTGTTAATTTTATCAAACATTTTTAATAAACAATATCAAATTAGTTGATATAATTCTCTATCAAATAATTACTGATAGAATTAACTAACAGTTAATATAATTTGCTGAATAGCCCAATTTGTTGACTGCCTGCTAACAAGCTTATATATATATATGGGCATGACGGTAGCTTGTTCGTTCGAATAAATCAAATGAAATTTATCAAATTTTTCGTTCTATTTTAATTTTATTTTATTAAATTTTATTTATATATTTATGTAAAATTTATGTATGAATGAATAAAATTTAATAAAACACGATGAAAATATTATAATAAAAAAAAACTTATCCACAAAGGAAGTGGTCCTTGGGGCCAACTCACTTTGAAGTGAAAGGACGTCTTGTCTTTACGTGTTAGATTGAGCTGCAAGCTCCTTTTAACTTCTGATAGCTAACTAACTGATAATTTCCAATCTGTTCCAGAATAAATGCGAAAGTCTCGCCTTAATTTCCCACTCCGTGTCGTTTTGTCTTATTATTCCAAAGCACGCACATATTTGGTTCATCCGGACACTCATGTACACCACACCAAAGTCAAGAGTCTTAATTTATTTCAATTTTAGAAAAATCATTCTAATTCAACTGAATTATGCGAATTAATTTAAACAAAAATATTTGGTGTTTAATAAAAATTTTGGTAAGTCATGGTCATAGCGTGACCCATACTCATCTCGAATGGGCAATTTCATTACCTTATCTACAAGTCATGACATTGTTGCTCCATAAATGCCCTAAACATACTGACATTTGTTTTAGAATAGAGCAGATAATAGACATGTAAGTTGATTGACTTAAACCTCAAATCTTCATAATTTAATAAAATTTTAAAATATTTTTTGACATTTTTGTGTATCATCTTTATAATTAATTATAAAAAATTTCAAATTTTATTTTGATTTATAATATTAAATCAAACTTTCAAAATATCGTTAAAATATTTCAATTTTTAGCAAAAACAATTTACGTTAAATTCTCCGTCATTGTGGATGATAGGATGAGTCACGTTATAATAGTATTTGGTCACGTGACTGTCATGTATTATGTTTATATAACTTATAAATTTTATTATTTAATAAATTAAGAATATCAAACTTTATAAAATAATTATGAAATAAAATATATTAATGTAGAATTATTTGGTAAATTATTTAGTGAAGTGAAAGATATGAGACCAAAAAATTCTTTGTTTAAATTTCTTAATTATACTACTCTCTTGATCAAAAATTTCGTATATGACTTGTCTAGTACAAAATATTCGGGTAATATAATTTATAAACTATTATGTCAATTTAAAATTTTGTCTAGTTTGCGTTTAAAAATAACGGCTGCGGATTATTTCGTTACAAAAATTAAACAAGTGTTGTAGTAGTAATAACGAGATGGAAGCAAATTATGAAATACAGAGTCTGATAATTAAACAAAAGCATTAATTTTCTATTACTAATAATTCAAAAACCCTTAATAAAATACATATCCACCGCCGTCTTCGACACCGCCGACCCATAACTCCACCGGCGAACATTCCCTGTCGTGCTTCAGCTTCCAGTCAAGCGCCTGACACGCCCGGGAACAATAGTTAACAGTCCCACACGCGGAGCATCGCCGGAACTCATGGGGTCGCGTCTCCGGCCGCCCGCATCCGCCGTGGGAACACAACCTCAAACCCCGGTCCAAAACTCCTCGACCCGACTCGAACCACTCCCTCATAAACTGGTTCACCGGGTGGACCTCTCTCGACGGGACACTGTACCCGAAATCGCGTAGTAACGGACTCCCAGCGTTGTTAATGGAGCCGGAGTAATGGAGACGGGGAGGATGTAAGGTCCCAACGGAGCGTGGCAACCATGCAAGCTCACGCGCGTTGGCTCGAGTAAGCAATCGCCTCCCCTCGGCGACTCTCTGAGGGACTCCATAACCATCTTGTAAACAATGACCCAACTCTCGAAGCGCATCGACATGGTCGAGAGACGCTGCGCGTGCGCACAACGCTACTGCGGCTCGGAGATTCTTGTCGGTCTTAGTGCCCCCGCTACCGTTGAACTGAATAACGGCGAGTGAATACAGTGCCGGCGCGTGGGATTTGATGGCTGCCCTCGCCATGAGAGACTGGCCACTTCCTCTGTTCCGAAGGCAATAAAATCGGATCTGTAAAAATGGGAAAAGCTTCAAAGAGGAATAGTCTTTCGTGATTTTCCGAGGAAATAAAGGAGAAATCGGACTGACCATGCCAAGAGTATAGCATGCGTCGTAGTTGCCGGCGGTGACACACTGTATCAAAAACCTGTGAGCTGAATCCGACCAGTTCTTCCCCTTGATAGCGAATGTTTTCGGAGCAGCTTTCGATAAAACCAGAGGATGCATACTTAATCGATTCAATCTTCTGCATCTGTTTCCCATTAAACGAAATAAACCAACACTCCAAAACCATTACAAGCATCAAAACATAAAGAATACACATATACTTAAGAACATACGTTAAGAGAGCGTTGATGAAATCAGAGGGGCATGAAGCAGAGGAACTGAGCTTGCAGAGAACGCAGAGGACAAGGTCGTCCGGCAACCCATGGAAAGGATCAGAGTCGGAATCCACGCGTGTTTTCTCACAAATTCTCTGCCTTTTTCGATGACCCATTAACGTTCTTCAGCAGTAAATCGACTTAGAATCCTAGATACAGAGGTTTAGTTGTAATGAGAAGTGAGCATGCATGTACATGTCCCTTTACAGGTCTTTGAAAAGAAACAGAATGCTCTGTTCTTCCCATGCTTCGCCTGTGTTGCATCGCATTGTTAAAGAAAGAGCTCAATGGATTCCCATCCCATTTACTTCATTTCTGTCTTTATCTTTTTAAGATTATTAATTAAGTTCTTATATTATTAATCTTATAATAATAATTAATTGTACCGTTATGGGAATCGAATCGAACAAGGCGATTTGGTGGTCAAAGAGGGGCATTGGGACATGCATGCTTGAGTGGGGCTTGGGCTCTAAAGACAAATCAAAATGCCCCAGTACACGTCAATTGTGAATTATTGAATTTGAACAAAAAAAATATTTTAAAGAACGGTGGTAGTTGATAATATGCTAAAATTAACTTGTTAAAATGATAAGTATTTATTGAATTATGTGTTTAAGATTGTTTTTTTTGGTAATTATTGAAACGTAAAAATAAATGTTTAGCAAGTACAGTTGCAGTTGGTAAAAAGAGATAAAATGATTAAAAAGTCCATTGATTTAATAAACTTTAATTGTTATATAAATAATTAAAAAATATATTATTAGTCATATAATTTTAAATTTATAAATAATAAAATATTAAATTAAAATAAGAAAATATAAATAAAATATTTCATAAAAATATTATTAGTCATATAAATTCAAATTATAAATAAGAAAATATTAGTTGAGGATATAATGAAAAATAATAATTACCAGAAAGTTATTAATAAAAAGTCAAATTTTTATAGCAGAAATACTTTTCTACCGCAATCTTTTTTTTACTTATCGACTTCTTCGGTGACATCACATATTCCTTCAAACTCTGATTATTCACCAGCAGATCCAACTATGTAATTGCGTTTGGAAATTGCGGTGGATAAGTACTTATCCTTACTACAACGCAGATCCAAATGTGTCCTAAATTTGTAGCGTCATTCAAATCAAATTAAAAAAAAACGTTTGACAAACTAAGCCTTATTTGTGTGGATTCAAAATTAATAAATTAAATTTAAAATTTGAAATTTAATCACTTATGGTTCATTATTAAGCCTAAAAATATTATATAATTTCTTTTTTTTTATTACATTAGGTTTCTCAGCTTAGTCGGACTAATTCTAAGCCTCTAAGACCCACCCCAAGAATTCTGGAGGATGTAAATCTGAAACCCAAGATCCTTCAGGTTACTATGTAGCCTGTAAACTTCTGCGCACAAGGAGTAGTCACATATTTAATTGGTCAACTGCTGATTGATCGCTGACCCCACTCAGCATCAGATTCCTAACAGCACTCAAGTTCTCTACTAGCTTTAACTCCCACACTGCCGCTGGAAGCGAGGCGTCCGTAATTGAATATAATTACTATTTTGTTTCGACTAAGTGTTGACAAGTAATATTAATTTTGATCAGAAGTATAAAGTTTTGTATATGTGAATCATACAAAAACCTAACATTTTAAAGTATTAGAAGTCTTTCAATTTGAGTTTTGGAGATGCCATTTTAGTTGAACTCATTTGTTTATTTATTTAATAATTATTGGAATTCAATGATTTGTGATTTATCATATGAATTTTTAAGTATATACATAAAAATAATAATTAAAAATGGTAAAAAAGTTCAAATGTAGTTTGATAAGTACAATTAAACTTAAATATTTTAAAATAAAAAGTGGTAATTCCAATCTTTAGAATCCAATTTGATATACCCAAAAACACAAGTGTGTAATTAAAAAAAAACAAGATTTATCCCATAAATTGGTAGAATATATAATTGCAGTCAAAACGTGATAAAAGAAAAACATACAAATGCCCAAAGATCCAATATGACTTGCTCAATCTAATCCAATCCAACTTGACTCGAAGTCAAGGGCTTGATTCGAATTGATTAGCTCAAGTTTGCGATTTTTTTAAAATAAAAATAATATTTTTTAATTTTTTAAATATATCTAACCGAATTTAGTTCGAATATGATTAAGCTTAACATTTGGCCGATCCATCGCCATTCTTACATCCAATGAATTTAAATTGAAATTGAAATTTCTACTGTATAATTTGTACCTGCGAATTGGTAGTGAATATTAAGTTTGACTTTCTTCCTGGATAAGATTAAATTAACAAAAATAATGGTTAAGAAAGAACTAAAATAAGGTAGGTGGTTAATATCAAATAAGGATTTCTTTAAGAAAAAAGGATTATTTGAGAAAATGGTGTACTCAAAACATCTTCCTAGTTTGGATTAAAATAAGGGTTATATGAGAAATGATTTTCCTAAACACTTATGCATTGGATAATGGTTTGGGATTGTTAGGTCTTGGATAAGGTTCAAAAATATGGAGTTGGTGGAACACAAATCCTTCTAAATTATCACCAAAAGGAGATAACTCTTTTGACTATTAGGTAGAACGCCACTCCTGGATTCCTCCCACCTTACACTCTAAAGCAATACGAAGATATGTGCAAGCAGGGACGGGTGGGTCGGGTTAGGATTAAGACCAAATAATTCCAATTTGGTTTAATCGAATTTGAGTAATTAAAGATTAACGTGATGTTTATTTTAATTTAACTCATTTCACTCTCTTAAATTTAAATTTAATTCAAACTTCGATTAATTTAAATTTAGCTTATAAATTTTACGTTACGGTAATTTATGTTCCTAGAAATGGTCAAGTTGATAAAGTAAAAGAATATAAAGCCAAAAAGTCTTTGTTCAAATCCTTTTACTTACACTCTCTCAATCGAGCCTATTGTACAGAATTTACCTAATGTCCAATACCTAATTAGCGTAATTTATAAACTATTGTGTCAATCCGTGCATCCAAAAGATAACATATACGAATTCTTCTGAAAAAAAAAAGTGATTTATTGTTACTATTCTTGTCAAGCCTACTTTTTATAAGTGAGAGGCTCTTCTGCCAATTGACTTGATCCACACGAATCCATGAGGAGGCAAGCAAAAGAGGACTCGTGAGTTTCGATATAAAGATGTTAAGTGTGAAATGGTTGATGTCTTGGGTATTTGAATTGATGGATGCTATGCTGGATCGATACTTCACCTTCAACTTTTGCAATCTTGGCATGTACAATACATTCAAGTTCTAGTACAATTTCCTCAATAGTAATCCACAGGAGTTCTTTAAATTGGAGGCCCGGCATCACATCAGCCAATCAAATTACTAAAAAACATTAAAAAATAATAATAACAGAGCTTTTTCATTTAGCATTGATGGCCACTAAAACTAACCAACTGCTGACCACATAATTAATTCCTTTATTCATCGTAGAAACTGCTCAGTCTGCAAGAAAGCTTACAAAGACAAATGCAAGATACCACTCGAGCTCAGCCTTCTATGACTCTTGAAACTCGATCAAGATTTGGGTCATCTGAGGCTGATGTTTCCTGACCTGAAATTCCAAGTGAAGATACAAAAGTATATATGATTTTATGGAAATTCATAACAGCTCAACCAACGATGTTTTCCTAGCTTGCAGAGCTTACATTGACACCAGCCATTGAAAGCAGCTTGTGTGAAGCAGCATAAAGATCTGAATTGTTGAAGCTCTTCTCCACAAAATATATGACTTCAGCAACGCCTGACTACAATAACAAAGCCAATAAAAGGTAGCATTTAGTGCTTCTGGTGTACTTAATAGTCTTTTAAGGAAACTACAATTGAATGGATACTCCTTTATCACGGCTTCAATTCACCTGTTCCGAAAATCCTTGCGCCCGCTGTTCCCATGACATCCAACCATTCAATACTTGTGAGAGGAAAAAATAGATGGTTTAGATGTTAGTGAGAACAGGGGGCAGAGATTTCCGGAACAGGGATTTGAAGCCCTTTATCACTCACTATGAGATGTAAAGAAAATAATTAAAAGCCATCACACGTCAAATCATACTATGTAGAGGAAATTGCATCACCATATGGTCATATAATCCGTGTCAGATTTTATATTGTTTTATATTGCTCTGACACCATTTATGGAATCGTTTAGAAGCTAATACACACTTTCCTGGAAAAGAGAGAAATGGAAACCTGATAATTCTCCATCTTCCATGAACAAAAAGCATACATCAGATTGGTGAAAAAGCTTTTCCACTCAGAAGAAGCTCATGTTTTCAATTTCGTATCAAAAGTGGCATAAGTTTTGCTCATCATCAAACCTGAATAATTATCTTCGCACACTCATTGCAGGGGAACATTGTCACGTAAAGCCTCTGCAAAAAATAAAAGGCAAACATAATCTCTCAATCTTACTTGTGGATTTGACGTTTCAGGACCATTAATTATTTTTACTGCCAGTGAACTTTTGTAAATGGAAGAAGCATGTAAACAAGAGAAAGGAAACACAACTACAAATTGGTGTATTGGACAGTAAATGAAGATCAACTACCTGCCCATTAGCAGAGGCATGATTAGTATTGAGGATAGCATTGATTTCAGCATGACAGACATAACTGCAGCAATCAATCAGAGATATAAGCAATTTCCAGAAATTGCAGTGCAATTTAGAATAGAACCAGTTGCAAAACAGAGTAAGGGCAATGAAAACACAATACTTACGGGTACTTGGTCTCCAGAGGATTCCCAGTTTTAGATTTCTGAAACAAAGCATGAAATTTACCACAAGCGATCCTTCGGAAGGTGCAAACGTAATGACACAAACAGAACACAAACCTTTGCCCATGGAAGCTTGTCATCTGAACAGCCTCTCGGAAACCCATTATAGCCTATACCTATCAAATAAATAAAAATGAAATTCATAAACTTGATAACAACGACCTTATCGCTCTTACAAAGGGAGAAGCCGCAGTAGTTATTTTTCCGGTGTGTACTAAGTAAATTATTGACTGCATATAATAACTCACAAATTATATGTTTCGAATAAGTCACTTGATGAGTCAAAAACTCGTAATTAAGTGCATAGCTCGATTTAATTGACATTTACAGGTTCAATTAAGTTTGAGGCTCGATCTAATTAGTATTTACAGGTTCACCGTGTCTCTACTTCTAGTCCACCATTTTGTAAGTCATCAAAGTGAGAAACAACCCTAACAACTGTGACTCAGACTTGAGACCTTTGGGTTGGTCGACACGTAGAAGACAAGCACAACCAGTTGGACCAGGCAACAACCATGAACTTAGCTATTCCAGAATCCACATAACTACAATGCAAGTATAAACAGGAGCTAGCACAGATGAACATAACCCTAACATTCCTCAGCTTTCTAGTACCATTCGCATCTTATTATCTTCAAATTCACCGAGAAAAAGAACAAGGAAAACCAAAATCCAAATCTAGTCCCCAAAGCCACACTTACCAAGAATCACACCATTTTGACTAACCAAGCACGCCCCAACCTGCGCAATGGAAACTCTAATATTAAACGAGAGAGCATTGCAAAGCATTAAATTTCAAGCACAGCACAAACGAATAATAGAATAAGAATCAATTCAAGACCTGCCTGTTTGGATCTTTGGACCTTTCCGCTGATAAAAACGCAATCGCCATAAAGTAATCATCCCAAGACAAATAACTGCCAAGAAGAAAATCTTCAAAAATTATGAAAAAAATAAAAGATAAAAAGAAGCAATCAGAAGTCAGTACTTGAGTAACTAACAAACCCTTTGCGTTTGGAGGGATCAAAGGGGCACTGAGAAGATAGTTTCTTCGAAGTACCGCTTTTGACTATTGTGGAAGAGTATCGTTTGGAGTCTGAGAAGAAGAATAAGCGAAACGCAAGTGCCGAGGTTAAAGCTCCGAAGACCGTAGCTGTGGAGACGAGGACGAGATCTCGGAAATTCATCGGAACTCACGCAGACAGACTGATAGATTTCGTACACACTCTTTTCCGCCAAAAAAGTCAGTGCCGATGGAAAGGCGCGAAAGTTGAAAAGACACTGGTGGGCCAAACTTGGGTCAGACTGTCATTAATGGGCCACAAATAAGGGCCCAATAATTTCAATGATCTGTTAAATAAAAAATAAAAATAAAATAATATACTAAAAAATAGAAAATCATGTGCTAAATTAATTGGTAATTCAAGATCATGAAGATATAATTAGACTTTTAACTCTCCACTTTATCATTTTAATGATTTTCTCATATACAAAATCAAGAAATATACTAATTCCAATGCATCAATGGATCGTTCGAAAATAATTTTTTTTTAGTTAAAAGTCAGATTACGTATACTGAAATTCTCCAAATTTTACGTTTAGTGAAAATTTTTACTTGGTCGTTATTGCTATTATTGTAAAAAATTAATGTTATTTAAGGTAATAAGATTTTGAAATGTACCGAATAAGTTGTATCAGAAGTTTTTTTCTCCTTAAGGAGTTATCTAAATTATTATTTTACTCCAATTTATTAAAATAAGTAACTATAAATTATATATATTTAAAAATAATTTAATATACACTTGAAAGGGTAAAAATTGTTCTTTTTATAATAAAAAGAATGTCCACTTGAATACTCTTTATTTATAAATTTATTAATTAAAAAGAAGTAGACAAGCTTCCTGCAATTGAGGACACCAAGTGGGTCCAGTACCCGCAATGGGCTTCTTCTCCTCGGAGCAGCCTTTTTCATTTATTCAACTGATTGGTGGGTAGTTGCTGCTTGCTGGTCTGGTCCTCTTAGTGACCGTACAAACTACTTTTGGGGTATACTTCCGTCTACGAAACACGAGAAAGACAAGTCAGTCCTTGACAGGCTGTTGGGCAAGAAACTTGAAAAAGGAACTATTTAGTCTTCTAGGTCATGAATGAAGCAGGCATGGTGGGGTTGGAGCACACTCTTTTTGTTAGGTTATTTCAATACTGTATTATTTAATTTTGTCTACACTTTTATCTAGACTCTATGTAAATATGTAGATAAAATTTAATAGAATAAGGTAGAAATTGATTAACTATTCCTGATTTGGTCAGCTCAAATCTACTAGCATGTATCAGGCATTTTATTACACGACAATCCGATTCTGCTCGCATGTATCACTCAGTAAGTATGGTGAGCTCAAATATGTTTGCATATGGTAGATTTCTTAATGGTCTTTTTATTAGTTAGGGATAAGATTGTCTATTATTTGCTTTAAATTCTGTATATTAGCGAAATTTATATTGGGTGTTGAATAAAAATGGAATATATAAATTTTAATAATAATAGCTTAAACTCACTTGAATAACTATATGACAATTCGACCTTATTTGACCCATTGTCAACCCTACGTTCTAATACATATTTTAGTTTGAATGGCTACTTTTCAGTGATTATTTCTTGAATGCAAATGAAATATATATAATCATTTGAACTCAAAACTAGATAAAGACTCCATATAATTAACACTTGTAGATGGAATCTCTAATGCATATAAAGGGACCATTAAAGAAAAGGGGACAACATAGCTGCTTAGTTGTAGTCCATGATATATGAATCATTGCTTCCAGTGACCTCCAACACCAGACATCAAAACTATGTCTCATCAAGACGATTAGTGAATGCAGAATTGGGGTCGAAAAGGGTTCGACCTAATACTTAAGCAACTTTGCTTTCTACCAAAAATCTTGTGCATGCAAATCTCGTCAAAAATGTATTGAATACACAAGGCTTCCTATTTTATGAGGATCAATTGAAAATTATTAATTGTAAACAACTTTTTTCTTTGCATTTTACAAATAAATTGTTTATATGTCTTGAACCTGATACCTTCGAATTATAAAGGAATAATTTTACCGTTTATTCCAAAGCTTGTCTTAAAAAAGCTAATTTATTAATTACAAACTCTAAATAGTTTATTCAGAAATTAATAAATTTTAAAATAAGAACAAGATTAACTAAAAAATTTATTAAAATTTTTAATTTCTGAATCTTTTTTTCCTCAACAACTCATTCCGCCAACAAAATAAATTGTTGATTACTCTTCATTTCACTTTTTTAATTAATTAATTAATCAATTATTTTCTATAAAAATATACTACAAATTAATGGATTTTTAAAATAAGTGATGAGATCATATCATTATCAAGAGATATGTTTTCAATTCTATCAATCCTTAGTCAAATATTTCCATTTTATAACAAACTATACCAACAGTAAAATAATTTATTGTTTGTCTCTTAACAAAATTTTTTCAATTTTTTTAATTAATTTGAAACTTCCTAATTTTGACTTCAATTGCATCTGAATTTTTGCAATCCACATTTAATTTATCAATATTTTATAAGACAAAAAGTCTTTATAAAATCAGTATATAATAAAGTTCGAACCAAGGTGTGATCTATAAAAATATGTCAGTTTATTAAAATTGATTGGTTAGTTAGTAAATTGGTCAGCTTTTAAAAATAAGGGTTATTCAAAAAAGTTGAACGATTCAAAATTTTTACTGTCGAATC
Source organism: Erythroxylum echinodendron (assembly GCA_027575705.1). Lineage (NCBI taxonomy): Eukaryota > Viridiplantae > Streptophyta > Magnoliopsida > Malpighiales > Erythroxylaceae > Erythroxylum > Erythroxylum echinodendron. Next base: position 26,936,313 of record JANZXR010000007.1, read on the forward strand.
GGATAAATCAGCTTGAAATTTTATTCATTGCAAGTTATTGTCATTTGATGCAAGCTAAAGAAGGGGCACTCCTTCCTGGCAATGGGATAAAATAGTTTTAAGAAAGAATGAACTGAGTACATGCAACTAAAGAAAGAGAGAAATGAGTGTATAAAAAAAGGGGTTTGTCTTTTTCAAGTCTCAACAGTTGTCACAAAAGATAAACCACTGTTTAATCTCTTATGCATGCAACTTTGTCCATTGTAATCAAAGGAAATCAAGACTTGCACATGCATAAAGTCCTCCACAATCCTGCTCTAAACTAGCTGTTGAATATGAACTTTAACTTTATTAAGTGCATGTATGTTGTGTTTGTATATGGTTATGTTTTCTTTTTGTTGTTTTTTTTATTAGAGACTGTTTTAGATAATCTATTATTTGAACACAATTTGATTTGACTCAATTAATTTAAAATGTATCTATGATTCAATAAAAAATATTCAATCTAAAATTAGATTTAAGTCGAATAAAAAATTTTGAATTTAACTTAAAAGTCAATTTAAAATACTGTCTATTCGAATTTAATTCGGTCCAATTGAATTTAATTTATTACGTTTAAATATACCAATTTTGTCATTCCTATTTTATATGTTATAATTAATCATATATATTCTTTTATATATAATAAATATTGTTTATATTAAAAATCTCAACCAGTTTAATATTAGAAACTTTGAACTGTCAAATTTTTAGTTTAGTTTTTATTTTTTGATTCAATTTACCTTAATAATTTTTATTGTTAAAAATTAATCATTTTATTAATTATTCGGTCAGTTTTAGTAAATTAACAAGTTCTTATAAACTAAAATAAATCAATTAATTTTTATTTAATAATTTATTTTCATAATTAAAATTTAAAATTTTCAATAAGTAAGCACAATTTTTTTCGATCATATTTTATATTTTTAATTTTATTTAATTGTTAGCCAATTTTATGACGATTTAATATCAATTTAACCTTTTAAATCTTAAAATTCTTATCTTATCACTTTAACTTTTAGTCTGATTTTTAAAATATTAGTTATATTCGAACTCGTTGATTTTCTTCTCAATTTTATTTCTCTAGTTCAATCCAAACTTCTCTTATATTATTGAATGTATTGGTCCTTTCTTTTTTATGAAAATTGACAATTGTCCTTCACCTTTTAGTAATCTATATTGTGTTTATTTTATTCCTTGTTCCTTATAGTTTTTATATTACAGATTAGACAATATCAAAAACTGATTTTGAACTTATCAATTAGTGATATTTGAGATTAAGGTTTTCAAAATTTAATCAATTAACTTGAATTAATTCAAATTAATAGATAAATTTTTTGAGTAAATTAGACTTTAAATTAGGATGAGTTCACGAAAATTAAATCACGTGATTTAGTCTTGGTTCAACTTTAAAATAAATCGAATTAAATGCAATTTTTTTAAAACTAGGCCTAAAGTTAAATCGGTAAAAAAAGAGATTTAAGGTTTAAAAGGTTTAACTGGTATCAAAATGTCATAAAATCAGCTAAAGATTGAATAAAATTAAAGAACTTGAAATATGATTAAAAAAAATTATCCTTACTCGTTGAAGAGTTTAAAATTTAATTGAAAAAAGATATTGTTAAATGAAAATTAATTGATTTACTTTGAGTTTATAAATTTTTATTAATTAATAAAAATTATCCAATTAATTAATTGATCAATTTTTAACTGTTTAATATTTTTACAGTCGAATCAACCAAACTAGTTGAGTTTTTAATCATTAATTAAAAAAAGAAACGTTTATAAACAACTTATATTCGATTGGAACATTATTCTCTAATTTTATTATTCATAATTTGTGTGATTATATACAAATCTCAAATCTTTTAAGTCTCACTTCTTCTGTATATTTAAACTCGATTTAAAGTGGGATGTAAGATCTTCTGTTTCCAACTTTCGTGTATCATCGGTTCCGATATGATCTCATTCGTTCATTTTTTATGGGCTCTATTTATTGAATGAATAAATTTTTATATAATAGAGTTAGAACACAGTAATATAAATAGGTGATCTGGTCCTTTAAAAGTAGTACACTTTTTATTAAAAAAAAAAAGGAAGATTAAGGTAGATGCATGTTCTTAAATAGAGAAGACAGTGGTGCATATCATAGAGTGGGGGAAGAAGAGGACGCCCAAATCACAATGATGGTCTCAGCCACAGCGGAGTGGCCATCCCACA
>JANZXR010000007.1:26938650-26954438 GCA_027575705.1 Erythroxylum echinodendron
CTTTCTTTTTTCTGAAAATTGACAATTGTCCTTTCACCTTTTAGTAATCTATATTGTGTTTGTTTTATTCCTTGTTCCTTATAGTTTTTATATTACAGATTAGACAATATCAAAAACTGATTTTGAACTTATAAATTAGTGATATTTGAGATTAAGGTTTTCTAAATTTAATCAAGTAGCTTGAATTAATTCAAATTAATAGATAAAATTTTTGAGTAAATTAGACTTTAAATTAGGATGAGTTCAGGAAAATTAAATCACGTGATTTAGTCTTGGTTCAACTTTAAACTAAATCGAATTAAATGCAATTTTTTTTAAAACTAGGCCTAAAGTTAAATCGGTAAGAAAAGAGATTTAAAGTTTAAAAGATTTAACTGGTATTAGACTGTCATAAAATCAGCTAAAAATTGAATAAAATTAAAGAACTTGAAATATGATTAAAAAGAATTATCCTTACTCATCGAAGAGTTTAAAATTTAATTGAAAAAAGAGATTGTTAAATGAAAATAAATTGATTTACTTTTAGTTTATAAATTTTTATTAATTAATAAAAATTGTCCAATGAATTAATTGATAAATTTTTTACTTTTTAATATTTTTACAGTCGAATCAACCAAACTAGGTGAGTTTTTAATAATTAATTAAAAAAATAAACGTATATAAACAACTTAGATTCGATTGGAACATAATTCTCTAATTTTATTATTTATAATTTGTGTGATTATATACAAATCTCTAATCTTTTAAGTCTCACTTCTTCTGTATATTTAAACTCGATTTAAAGTGGGATGTAAGATCTTATGTTCCCAACTTTCGTGTATCATTGGTTCCGATATGATCTCAGTCGTTCATTTTTTATGGGCTCTATTTATTGAATGAATAAATTTTTATATAATAGAGTTAGAATACAGTAATATAAATAGGTGATCTGGTCCTTTAGAAGTAGTACACTTCTTATTTTAAAAAAAGGAAGAATTAAGGTAGATGAATGCTCGCAAATAGGGAAGACAGTGGTGCATATCATAGAGTGGGGAAAGAAGAGGACGCCCAAATCACAATGATGGTCTCAGCCACAGCGGAGTGGCCATCCCACATGCCGAACCTTCTCGAACCGTGCGTTTGCTTTTCTGCAGAGACACCCGACAATCTTAGGCCTACCAAGAAAGTGTCGTCCAAGACCTAAAAAGTCTACGCCTTTTTTTTGTTTTTTTTTAATTCTCTTTTCTTTCTTTAAAAAAAGTCTGTGATCCTTATTAATTTTAACACCATATAAGCTCTGTCCCTTTTACGCTTGACGCACGTGTGACATTAATTATTACACCTCCTATATATAATATATCCTCATCCTCCAATTTGAAAATTGATAAAAAGAAAATTACTTTAGGAAACCCCAAAAATTCCATTGAATTTTTTTGGTTTATTTAGGTTATTCTTATATTTTAATAAGCACGAAATTTTAATTTCTAATAAAACAATTTTTTAAAACTTTCTGTTGACAATCACACTAGAAAAAAGTTGTTGAAGAAGAGGAAACACTTGTAATTTGAAGCAACCATTGTAGAATGTCAAGCAAGTGAATCTTCACCATAGTTATAATTCTAATGAAGATGAATGACTAAAGCGAAGAATATAAAAGAGAGTATAGGTGATGTATCGAAGGATATGAATAACAACACATAAGTAATTGGTTAAAGATGTTGACATGAATTGACAAATGACATGAACAACAAGAATAAAACTATGAATACATCGGTGATAAAGAGTATCATTATTAGGGAAAGTCTCATCCATAACAAAAAGATGGACATTAGATTCAAGCAGAGTGTTAGTGCTCTTGATGTTAGTGATACCAACACGAGAGATAAGATCAATGAAATATATTACTTGTGACTATTAATAGTTATATTCACCATATGAAACTTTGAGAATGAAAAAAAAAATCATATTACCTAAATCCTTTAGTTTAAATTGTTGATGTGAAAAGGAATTAAGAGTGAAAAATACCTACTGTCATAATAATTATTATGTTATCAATATAAAGGAGAATAAGAGTGTAATATTGAGCTGTTTTGCAAATAAACAAGGCACGTTATAAGAGCTGGACCAAAATCTAAATTTAACAAACCAAGCTTTGTGAGCTTGATTTAGTTTATATAAGACTGTGAAAGAGACAAACCTTATTAGATGGATGATCATGATCATAAAGAGGATGCATGTACACTTATTTTGTAATATTACCATTGATGAATAGATTCTTGATGCTCATATAGAATAATGACAAATGTTTGTTCAAGACAATTGCAACAAGATTGCTAAATACGATTGGACGAGCAACTGAAGAATAGTCTATTTATAGTCAATATTATACTCTTGGGTAAATCTTTTAGCAACCATTTGAGCTTTGTACCGCTTAACTGACCTATTTTATAGACCCATTTGTAATCAATAATATATTTATCTAGAAGTAAATCAACCATGTCCTAAGTCAAAGTTTATTTTGTGATATATGTGGGATTCTTATAACGAAATAATATTGGAATTAAAAAAATCTCAAAGTTAGATAGAAGGGTGACTTAGTCAATTGGTACATCAAGGAACGAGTTAAGGAATAGGAAGTCCAAATGATTGATTGAATGGAGAAGGATCATTTGGAGGACATGATGGATTCACAACTAATAAAGAAGCAATAGGACCAAGTATTGAGTTGCTGTAACTAATAGAAAATTATCTTATAAGATAAGTGTGGAAACAAGGATGTAGTGGGATTATAGAATAACTTTTGAGAAGGTTTATTGACTTCAAATCTTGAAATAGTTGAAAACATTATATGTTTTTAAAAGATCATATGTGATGACATGCGAAATCTTTGAGATAAAGGATCCTAACACTTGTACTTTTTGTGTTTTATTATATACCTTATGAACACTATTGCTATTAGTTCTAATTTAGTGTATTTATGTGGTTGAAGAAGAATAAACAAATAAAACTAAAAACTTTGAGAGTTTGGTAGCCAAAAATATAATTGTGTAGACATTTATAAGGAGAGATGTTACCTTTGACCAGAGTAAGGATACAACTGACTGTATAGAAAATAGTAAGAACAATTTCTTTCCAAAAGGTTTCTATACAATAGGAAGAAAGGAGAAGAGCTCTAATGGTATTGAGAACATGTGTATAGAACTCTATCATTATGTTAAGAGGTACCTAAATAAGATCTTGAATAATGGCTCCTTGTTGATAAAAAATGGGCGAAAGGTTTATCTTTATATTACATAGCATTATTAATAAGCATTATTTTAATTTGACAAGAAAATTGAGTACAAAGCATGGTTATAGAGTGAGAACAAGAAAAATCAGACTTATTACTCAAAAGATAAATCCATTTATCTAAAAAATTACCAACAAAGATTAAAGATTACGTATTATTGCAAACTACTCATGGTATCATTAGGAGCAATTCCCCAAATATAAAAACAAATTAAGTTAATAAACAAAATTACTATCAATAAAAGGTAATTATGACTTTCAAAAAGTTGGTATAAAATACAAGTTTTTTTTGACTTGAATTGACCTAAAGAATCACTATAAATTAATGATTTAAGTCTAATATTGGAAAGATAACAAAAACAAAAGTATCATATATAAGATGTAATAAGTTTTGGTGGAAGGAAAAGGGAGTTAAATTCAAATAGACATTTAATCTTACATTATATACTAAAGATCTTGTTAAAATAATACAACTATGACTTGGAAAAAATAAATTGACACAAAGTTCACATGATTGACTAAAAAAGATGATGTTTAAAGATTGTTTATGAATAAGAAATGTATCAAGTAAAGACAACTTAGTTGTTTGAATAATGCTAATATTTTCTAACTTTCATAGTATAGTTATTAGCATTATTGACAATATGTTGAATAAAGGAAGCTTTTGAGAAATTGAATATAGACGAATTAGAGGTCATGTAGTTACAATATGCATAATCGAGATATCACAAAAAAAGTATCTAATATGACAGATAAAGCAAGATAGGAAACAATACCAAAATATAGTTAAGTTTGGAGTTGTTATCGAAAAGCCTGAAGCTCTTTCAAGGAGAATTTATGATATGTATTCTCCATTACCACCTTTGTGGCAACACCAACGATAACTAACTGAGAGGACCTTGAAGAGTTATCTTGTTTTGGTCACTTCTTGCATTTATAAATGTGATGATCATTCTTTTTATCTTAGTTATAAAATACCTTCTTATTAACAAAGTTTTAAGAGGTAAAAGAACAAAATCTTTAAATATAATAGATTTCTCCATTTAAAGGGTTTTGAGTTGGATCGCTTTCACAAGTAGCTATTTAATTATAGTACCAAGACTTGGTAGAGATTATTGATGGAGAAGAAAGTTGCAGATAAACTCCACTTCATCTTTAAGAGTCATCAATAAGTGTCATGTATACTTACATTCATAAAAATTGGCATGCATATTGGCAATTTGAGTGTTAAGCCAAGTAAGATCTCTAATTGATAATTGATCCTGAAACTCTTGCAATTTAGACATATGACCATAGATAGTTTGACCAAGTTTTTACATATGACGAAGTGGTTTATAAAGATGAAACTGATTGAAATCATCAAATATAGAATAATTACCTTCTAAAAAATCTCATACCTTTTTATCAATATCTTACTATAAAAAACCATGCTCGATTCCTTTGACATAAGTATTGCAGAACCATGTTAAAATCTGATGATTTATATCATCTCGAGATACTGGATGTTTTATGAATATATATTTTGCTTTATTTGGCTTTTGAGTAGGATTGAGTCCAATAACAATATTTTAGATAAGTCTACTTTTGAAAAAACTACACATTTCTTCAACCCATAATTTATAGTTCAATTTATCAAAGATTACATTTATTGATTAAGGAACATATTGATGAAATTTACAAGTATCTACAATATACAAAAGAGAAAGTTTCTTATCAACAAAACTTAAAAGATATAAGAAAATAAAGAAACATATATATAGATTGGAATTTAACTAATTGTTTTTCCAAAAAATGAGTTTAAAATACCTAAAACCTTAGAAATTAGTCTGTGCTATAAGAACACATGTAAGAAAATAACTAAACTAGCTAATAAAAAGAATATTAATAGGTTTTGAATCGAAATGAATGAACTAGTGATAATTTAAGTATGTTGATGTGACAAGTATTAAAACCTAAAGTTGACGTGACAAATGGCTTTTGACGACGTGAAAAATAAAAAGACATCTGATAGATAATTATTTGTCTATATTTATATATCTATGTTTAGCATTTTTTGCTTGTTATTTAATAGTTTTATAGTATTTTGGTACTTAATTTGCTTTAGGTGTGTTTTTAGGTGATAATTGCATTCATAAACCAAGAGAAGATGCATTCGAGTAAAATTGTGGCATGAAATGGAATAATTGGAGCAATTTTAGATATATACGGTCATGTATAGTGACTATATAAGTTATTGTAAACGTGTGAAGCTTCAAAGACACAATTACTGCTTCATGGAGTTACACGATATATACCGTCGTGTATATTGCTTGTGCAAGTCTTTATGAATGTGTAACGTCATGAATTGAGGTATTCTTGAAGATACACAAGCACTTCAAAAACCCTAGTTTGTTGATATATAAGAATGTTAAAAAGGCTACATAAAAAGAGGCAAATTAGAGGCCACTGAATTCAAAAAAAGGCAATGAGAGTCATCAGAGACACCTGAAAAGGAAGAACAAAAATACAAAAATAAGCTACACATCATAAAGAAGAAGATCAAAAGGTGAAAACATCAAGTCAATTCTAGCTTTCCAAAAAATCTTGCTCAAGGCTTTCAAGCTTATTTATTATTTTCTTATTATATTTCAATACCTTGGATGTTAAATCTAGTTAGTTATGTTTTGAACATGATTATGAAATTCTGAATTTATATTAGGGTTTATTCTTGAATTGTTTTATTTAACTTTTTTCTTGTTGAACAATATAATATTGTTTTGTGATATTTGTCGTGCTTATACTTAATAAAAAATTGAAAGATAGTATCAAAGTTATTTGTGTTAAGTTGTGCAACCAGATTTGATACCTTAACAAACTTACAAATATCATATTAATAAACAATTGAAGAGAGATCTTAGTTATGAGTTAATTATCATTAGGTTAGCTTCAGTGCCAATTGAATTGTTAGGAGTAGTTTTGAGAATTGAGAAATTTCAACTTAACTATTATCTATTTCAATTGGGATTACTTTGTTAGATTTCAAGAGAGAGTAATCAAAACCTTAAGACATCTAGGATTTAACAAAATTGAATTAATAAGATAAAAGGAAGACAAAATAAGGATAGAATAATCCCTATGTTTTCATTATTAATTAACTTCGCTTTTATTGCTATCTTTACTGGTTCAATTATTAAGTTTTATTAGTTAATTTTAATTTAAGTTAATTTACTTCAATTTTAGTAAATCTTTTGTTACCTTAGACAAAATGTATTCAAATTGTTAGATGACTAATTCAATAAAATAACATTGTTTGGACCGTCTTCAACCTATTAAAAATTAAAGTTTCAAATTTGTAAATTGATCTTTTAATAGTACGCTTAGACATGCGAGGAGAAATTTTGAAACAAGATTTGTATCATTGTGATCATTTTAAAGATTAGAAGACTTTGTTATACACTAAAAACGATTAGATTTATCTCCAGTAAGTAAGAATTAGATGTTTGAGAGATTACTGCTATTTATAAAGACCGCTCTAATACCATGTAAAAGTTTAGAAGAATTTGATGATAGATTAATTTTTTTATGCTTAAATGTGCACAAATTATTATAAAGAAATTTATATACGAGTTTGACTATAAATATATCTAAACATATCACTAAACATATATATCTCGTTCTTGTCCCTAATAATATCCTACTATGTCACAGCATCATACGATTAAATAAGTTATTAGTAGGCATCGCAATGGACCGACTTATGGGTCAATTTTTTAATTTTTTTAAATTAAAAGTGTGAAACAATAAATTTTTTAAATTGAATCTAAGCCTAAGTTGCCCACATTTAGACTTAATTAATTCTTTTAAATAAAACGATATCGTTTTGTTTTTAAAAAATTGAGCTTCAGAGTAATTTGAGTCTAATTTGACCCATAAACTTACTCATTGAAAATATCTTAATTTAGGCTATGCATAAGCCCACTTTTAGAGCTAGTTTTCAGACTATAATTTAAGATATGTAAAGTTATATACATACCAAATAAAATATAATGGTTACTTCGGAGTTTTAAGCGAGTTGAATAAGAACATAAGAAAGCTAATTATGGCGCAATAACGTTATCCGTTATTTGTTTCCGCGCTTTTGGCTCCTGTTATAACGGGATTCTCACAAACTGTTCAACGGTTTGACTAAAACACCCTTGAATTATTCCATATATTTACCAAACTCCAAACTATAAGCATTAACACGGGAGCAAAAGGGTGCTGCAGTTAGTATTTTGCACGGCAAACATGGGTTTTATGGTAATTTAGCTTTCTTCGAGCTTTATATATAGCCGGCACTCACTCAGCTGTCACCACTGGCCATCTTAGCGTACGATCTCCATAGCCTTGATTATTTCTGCTCTCCAATGGAAAGGGAAGATAATAAGGAGTTACAGTTGCTTCCTTCGCAATATCACTTAGCTTCTTCTTGTTCATCTTCTGCACAACACGTGGGGTCGCTTCCACCCGATTCTTCCTTCAGGCATCGGTCGGCAGTGACTGAAAATTACGGAGGGCCATCGGTGGACCTGCAGTTATCTATCAGTCTAAAACCAATTCAGCCATCATCTAACATAGTTTTGGCAGGACCCATTTGCGAGTTGAGTGACATGAAACAGGGAACGAGCTCCGTAGAGTCGTTGAAATGGCAGGCGTCCGAGCAAAATCGATTGGCGGCCATTGAAAAAGCTTACGCAGAGAGAGTGAGAGAGCTGACAAGGAGAGAGATGGAGATGGCGCAGTCAGAGTTTGCGAGAGCGAGGAATATGTGGCAAAGAGCTAGAGAGGAAGTGGCCAGAGCAGAGAGATTGAAGGAGAGAGCGACAAGACAGATAGATTCTACATGCATGGAGGTCACTTGCCACTCTTGCAGGCAAAGATTCAAGCTTTAGCTAAAATGGATTACTGTTGATCTTTGATTCCTTTTATTGACAGTGTTGGGGTTAATATTCTAGTCCCAAGTTGCTTGATGAGTTTGCAATACTCTGGGTATTGGATTCCGTTTGTATTTCGATCGATTCCTTCAACCAAACCGAAAGGAGTCATAAAAAAAAAGATGACAAAATTGCATGTATAACTGGCATGAAAAGTCTTGGAGTGGAAATGATCATCTGTTTCTTGCTGCCTATGTTTGATAATGACTAGTGAACTTTAAGATTAATTTCCAAGCCAGGCTACATTTGGCTGCTGATTTTGGTTTCTTTCCCAGATTGGGAAAACCTGCAAAAGAATAATGTCAAGAAGCTACCGGAGCTATCCATTTCATATATCATAAGCTCTCTCTAAATTCATCATAACAACAATTTGGTGTTCTCTGAGGAGCGATTTCAGTAAGTTATGCGTTAATTATGAGCAAATTTTTATGAAGAGGAAGGCAATATAGTATATGAACACTTGAATTAAGTAACGATGCATCATGCCATCATGGTTTATTATATCAGAATTCTGAAATCTGAAGCAACCAGTCGAAAGAACCTGAAAAAGTTTTGGCTGTAATCGTTCATTTGTAGCTCTATTTCTCTTTGATTTTTGCTCCGAGTTTATGTGATAAACATATGAGCCTTGCTACAGAATCTTGGAAAGTTCATATAAAAAGAAACCAAATCAGTTGTTTCAAGGCAGTCACTGTGTATGCCAAGCCGCAATCTTTGTGCAGAAGCTGAACGAACTGATCTCTGTCATTTTGTTGATTGGACTGCGTCCCTACTCGAACCATGGAATAAAGGTGTGAATCATTAAGCTGATACAATTTCCATTGGGTTAAGTACTGAAACCCCATCAGATTGTAATATAACTGAAACAACTACGAGCAATAAAGATTGGAAGATAGCAAGAGAGAAAGCTATACTTGTAGCAGGAGAAACAAATTTAGTTGAGCTTCTAATGAGGACTTTAAAACCAATATCAGGTTCTGGGAATTTCTCATTTCCACGCAGGATATAAGAGTAAAACCTGTGCTACGAGAGACGAATGAATCAGAACAAAAAGCAAGAACATGGCAGGAAGGCTGTATGTATCCGCTTGTAATCAAGCTCCTAACTTTTGCTCATCAACAATCTAAAACCCACTATCCATGTCGGGGATACAACACAAAAGAGACATTTTCTGGATAGGATCACTCAACTAAAAGAAAATCAATCAGGGCAATGAAAAGTGCCCCTTTCAACTTGTCGGGAGAAACGAAAATTAGCTTCATTTGTCAGCAACCTCCAATCACATTTCTAAAAATGCAGTTAATCTGTCATATGAGTGCCCTCAATAACACACTGACTGGATTCTTTTGCTTATAGGTCAAGACATGATCTAGTGGGGCAGAGGATCTTGGAGTTTCAACAAAAATGGGCTGCCGAAAAAGCACATCTGCAGCATCAACAAAGGTATGGAAGTAAAGTTGATGATGATTTGAGTACAGAATCTTGTTTAGTTTCATTATAATTCAAGTTTCAAGAGGCTTTTAAGAGAATCCTCAAAAAATCATGGTGCTTGAACAAGTTCTGAAAAAGATCAGTATATGAACTCTTTTCTATGCCCTGTTTCTCCTGAATTCTTTTTTTAAAATTTATTTTCATGCACTGTGTCTTCAAGATGATGAAACAGGAGGATAAGTCCTGCTGCTTTTTTCTTCCATTCTATTGTCATAACAGTGATAAGGTGGTCAAGATTCCTATAGCATAAGATGCTCTGCTATGAAAGTATGACACCAATCATGAAAGTTGCACATTTTTGGGCTGGAAACTAACAAAAAAATTGTTCACTGACTTTTTCTTCCTAATCGAGTCAATAATCACTTATATAATCATAGAAGTAATCAAGGAAAGTATTTCTGACATAGATCACTTTGAATTATTGGATGCCTTGTCTTTGATCTTTTATTTGGAAATGTGGCTATCCATTCCTTGATAAAGTTGTAGGACATCCTCAGCCGAATTATCAAACTACTCATAATGAAAAAACCTTAACATTTTGTCTTCTAATGTTTTGTCTATACATTATCTTGAACTGATTCTGTAGCGATGTATATGGAGATCCCAGGACTTGCACGAATAGTAAAACAAAGAATCCAAGTGCTTGTAATTGTGTACTATACCATGTTGACAAGGAAGGAAGCCTTCATCAGTTCATTCGGAGATAAGGCCACTCCACTAGGCACCATCATGCACGAATAGCACATTCAAGCACATGTAAATGTCAAGTTCATGTTTTGTAAATGGTCCTGCGCCTTTAATAACAAGAAGGCTGGAGAGGGTTTAAGCTGTATTCACCTAATTGACATTGCCAATCATTTGAATCTTTCAATTAAGGTATTGAAGTTTGTTAATCACTTCTTTTTAGGACTTTGATTAACACCTATTAACGGAAATCCTACTTGGCATCTGAACCAACATACACATCATTTTTAACCGTATGTTTAACTTGATGTCACGTAAGATTTTCTTTAAGAACATTAATAAAAGTAGATCAGTAAAATTCAAAGATTGAATATATTTTGCATATGTTATTTTCAAATATATATCCAATTTAGATTTTGTTTCTTCTTTGATGTTAAGATTTTGTAAGGTGGAAAGTAGGTAATTGAATTGGAAGGGAGCAAGTAATGGTGGAGCTCATTCCATATCATGTGAGGGCTTTCATAAGTTTGGTTTGGGACAATAACACACAAATACAACCAAAGGTGTTGCCTATCTCTTTCTCACTGAGAGAAACATGGCAGGATAGGGAAAAGGGTCCTAAGATTTGTTCATTGTTGATGTCATATTCATCACCAATCAAGAGGAGAAAGATCAGCTAAGTTCAGCTCACTTCAATAGATTGGCAATGCTGGTGGTGGGACTGTTGATCCCTCAAAGTCATACCATGTGGAAATGTGAATCGCACCTTTGCATTACTAGATTAGAACGCTTTAATTCTTTTCAACATAAAAAGTATATGAAAAAAAGGGAAAAGAAATGCATTCAAGAGATAAATAGATGAGATAAAAGTGGTTTGACTTTTTTATTTTAATTTCATATTTAGAAAAGAATCATTTAACTGTATATTATTATTTAATTATCATATAATCTCTTTCTTTATTTTTATGAAATAATATTAAAATTTTAAATTTTAATACAACATTATTTTGAAGTTATAATTGAAAAATAACAGAATATGATGAAGAAAATTATTTAATAACTAAAAAAATATCAAACGAAGGTAAATAATAAATTTATAATAATTAAAATAAAAAGATCAAATTATTAATAATTAAGTGTAATTAAATAATAGCACAAGCAAGGCCATATATGTTATCTTTAGGTTTTAGAGTTAATTACACAGACGTGACAGAACCATCTGTAATGTAGAATTGTTTTCACTTTTTGTACTTATATTTTTTTAAGAAGTTGGACTGGACGCAACAAGCCATGTGGGTGCCCATAACTATGTAATTTTAGACGATTCGTTTCTTAAACTTAAGACTAAAACGATACCGGTTTGGAGAGTTTATCCAGAATAAGGTTGCTATATAATAGAAGGTAATAATTAAGGGCGTATTTAGTTGGATGTTAATTAATAGAACGGAACGAAACGAAACGAAATGGAAGGTAACGGTTATAATGAAATGAAGTATAATATAATGAAAAATTATTTGGGAAGAATAGAAGGGTTCATAATGTAACGTAGTGAAACATTGTTTGAAAAATGAATGGAATGAAATGTAATGTATAATAAATGATTATTATACCCCTAATATTAAAATGGTTGTTGCAAGAGGTTTAACGCTATGATTATAAAGCAAAAATCATATCTAATTAAAAAGTCACACACAACCGTGATAAATAATTTTTTTATATATTTTCTATTTTAAAATAATAAAATTTTTAATAATTATTTTATTATTAATTATATAAAAATATTATTATTAATTATATACAAATATTATTATTAATTATGCAACATCCCGTTACCCACGTTAAGACTAGAATAGTAACTTATGAGAAATTTATGAGACAATTAGGAAAATACACGTCATGCATAATATGGCATACACGCACACGATATTATTGCTTTTGCACATATACAAATAATTGTACATGTATTCGTGACATTTTTTGGATATAAGTGATTTTTAATGTGATTAAAGTGTGGATTTTGGATTAATTGTGTTACAAAATTTTATTTGGAGATTATTAGTAATATTTTGGAATTTTTGGAAATTTTAAAAATTTTTCTGAAAATTTTGGGGTATTTTAGACCAAAAAAAATGGACAAATGACGTAATGACATGTAACACTTATAAGAGGATGACAAGTGGCTCACATGCAAGGGGGCCACGTGTCTATAAGTTATTAAAGCAAGATATTAGGCTTCTTCGTTGTTCTCTCTTTGGATAGCTTTGTCTTCAACGAGTTTTGGTCTTCATTCTCATGTTATGATTTTTAGAAAACAAGATAAGTAAACTTTTAAGTTTCTGAGTTCCATAACTGATTTTGTTTTTGTGATATTTTGCTGGCTGGAAATAAACACATGCATGAGATAGATAAGTTGCAGTAATTATGCATGAAAAACCGTAGGTGAGTTTTGATTTTGGTGCTTGGTTTGAATCTTGAGTTATGAGTTGTATGAGAGTAAGATGGGCTAGAATGGAAGTGGAAATGCAAAGAATATAAGTTAAGTATGGTATAGGAATCATGAAATAAGGAAAGAGAGAGTGCAGAAAATGTGACAAAAGTTGAAGATGATGGATAGTAGTGAAAAATTTCTGATTTGGTGTTAAGGAGTAATTTTCGAATTTTGATCTATGGTGGATGATTTCTGAACTGGATTAGGAATTAAATGAAGTGTAAGAGTAGATAAAAATGAAAGAATATGCATTGGATGAAAATATGAGAATTTGAAAGTTTACAGTAGAGAGAGAGGGAGAAGTGGAATTTCGAATTTATGATGTTTGAAGTTTAGAATTGTTTCTGAATTGTTTGGAAGTTACAGTGAGTGTAGACAAGCATAATAAATGATTTAGAAGTGATTAAGTTGGAAAACGAATGAGAAGGAAAAAAAAAACTAGGTTTAGTGAAGAAGATGAAGATTTGCGTGCTAGAGAGAGAAAAAGGAGGTAGTTGCATATATGAATTATGAACTAGAGTATTTCATTAAACAACACTAAGTTTTTTAGCTATAACTTTTTCATCCGAACTCCAAATGACTTAAAACTTAGATCAATGGATTCCTAAGACATTTTTCTTTCTCTCCATTAAAATTTAGAGCTATCTAAATGAAATTGAAAGTGATCGATAGAATGAAAGTGTAGAAGTCTGCTGGAATGTTATGAACTGGAAAATTTTCATGAATATGCTTCGGTATTCTGATTATAACTTGATATGTAGATTTTATAATAAGTTGATTCTTAGTTCAAATTAAACTAGATGCATAATTATAAAACTTTCTTGAAGAAGTAAAATTTTAGTTCTGTCTTTAAGACTTTCAAAATTTGCATGAAACTGTATCTTAGCTTAGGCTGTAGCATTACCAGGGACAGAAATTATGTCCTGTGGTTATTGAATAAACCATATTGATGTAAGCCGAATTAGACTGAGGTGTCTTAAACAAAGTTGTAGCTTATATTCTTAGCTTTAAATTGGTATAAAGTTTGTAATTTTTGGATATCTTAGCTGAACGATATGAGTTATACAATTCGAGGGTATGATCATGTACTAGCCAAATGTTCAAATATACACAGTCTATAGTATTGTGAGCATAACTCATAGTATATTGAATCGAATTAGATGATCTTGGGGTCATTAGAAACTTAAGACATGGTTGAACAATTTTTTAGAAGAAAGTGTTGCCTAATTCTTCCATTTACTTTATCAAATTTAGTATGCAAAATTGACCCGTATGTGTATTAGAAGAAAAATCTGAAGTGATCAATGAAATTATGAAATTGTTTTGACACTGTTCTGTTTTGGTCCAATTATAAATATACATGGTATCAATGAGGGCTTTGATATCTTAATTAATTGTTGATAAGGATCACAATAAATTTCCCCGAAATTGTCATTGAACATGCATTGTGCATATTTTATATAAGTACATGTGTATAAAGGAATACTTACATTAGTGCAAAAATGTGATATATTGTAAATGTGTTGTGTATGTTTTAGAGGAGCACATCGGATGTCAGTCGGACATTGCTGGACCATCCAGGCAATAGCTACTTAGAGCGTACTGTAAGTCAACCTAAATGAATTTCCTAAGAATGATTTAATTCAATTTGTTAAGCTTCCGATTATTGAACTGTTGTGATTGTTTCTGAATTCTGGACTTAAAGTCCGAGGAGTACATATTTGGAACTGTATTGGAAGTGTTCTGATTTGTTTGATAATTCTGATTGTATTATGCTATGTGAATTTTCAACGAAAGTTGAATGCCGGACTTGAGTCCGATAATTATGAAATTTTGACTGTGCTTTATACATGATTGTGATAAGTGGTAAATTCTGAATTGATACATTTCATAAAGTGCATACTCAGATAAAGACGTTGTGACCGGAGTGGGCAGTATCAAGCACTTGCACATAGAGCTTTGCTCCGTGATATATGATTTGGCACTAGAGCTATGCTCCATGATATATATTTTTGATTGAGCCTAATGAGCCAGTATTTGTATATGTGACAGGCACTCGGTCAAAACATTAATAATGAATGTGGAGTTTCATGTGCATCTGTATGTGTTTATATATGATCTGATTCGCATTGATTAAATGATGTGCCATGACAGTGTGAGTACTTGAAATATTCATGTTCTGTATCAATAATTGTGAAATATGTGATTTTTGTATGTAAATCCGGTGAAATCATCAATGATGGTTCATTCATTGAGTTCGCAAAACTCATAAAAAAACTACAACGTAGTTTTTCAGGTACGATACAGGAGACTTAGTGTTTGTTCTGGAGTAGAAAAACATTTTGGACTAAGTTATGGCTTAGAGGTCGGTCAGCTGACGTTAGAGAGTTATAACTTTTATTTTGTAGTTTTTGCTAGAACGTGTATGAGGTTTTGTAAATATTCGTCTAATGGAAACAGTGTAGACTTTGTGAATGAATGCAATGAATGATTTTAAAATTTGATGACTTCTGATTATGTTAGATGATGTCATGTGTAAGTTGGAATTGTTTTTGCTCTAACATGCCATTATCATAAGATATGTACTTGAATATTCTTGAATATTTGGGTATGTACCTTGTGGTAGTGGGATGTTGTAAATTATTTAATAAATTTTATTCTATTATGATTGGTATTTAAAATTTATTTATTTATATTTTTATTTATACAGAAATATATACAAATAATTAAAGAATAATTTTGTATATATTTTCTATTTTTATTAATAAAAATTTTATTAAAATTTTTTATTTTATTATTAATTATATACAATTTTTATTAATAATATACAAATATTATTATTAGGGTAAGGAGAAATAATATAAAAATATTATTAATTATATACAAGGGGTTAGGGTTAGAAGAAA
>JANZXR010000007.1:26954538-26987198 GCA_027575705.1 Erythroxylum echinodendron
GGGTTAGAAGAAATAATTAGTATTAAGAAAAATTATTGAGGGTATATTAGGTAGTATGTATTTATTAGTTTACATTCCATCATAAACCATCCAAATCGCAGGTTTCTTATCTTTTTTTTTTAATAAATGGAAAGAATGCAAAACAGACTACATTATGAGAATGCAAAACAGATTATATTATGAGTCTAGGGAGACAAATCCCTGATAAATCATCTAGAAGGACTGAGTGGCACCCAATGAGTGTAGTGTCTATGTAAATGACGCCGATATCAAAATAAACTGCATAATTAGCAAGTCAGTCGATGTTTCTGTTGCTCTCTCGATATATGTGTCGATGAACAACAGTCAAGTTTCGTGTAAACAGTTTGTTAATGCCCATTACAATGGGATTGAGAGCCCGTGACCGGTTGGCAGAGGAATGAAACGTAACATAAAATCCTCTGCTTCCATACCATTCTGTTGCATTTCATTATGAAACTTTCAATCAAACGATGAAAGTGTGTTATGTTCCATTCTATTATATTACTAAACCTCCAACCAAATAAACCCTAAGTTACATAATATAATTTATTATTTTTTATTAAATTTTATAATATAAAATGACGATAGAAAATATAAGTAAAATAAAAATCAAAACTTAGAGGATAATAAATAAAATTTGGAATGTACATAGTAATATGTAATTTAAGTTATTTAAATAAAGTACTTAATTAATTACTAATTTAAAATTAAATAATATTTTAATTATTATTTAAGTTATAATATACCATTTATCACTCATCCGTAAATTAAATAATATTTTAATTATTATTTAAGTTATAATATACCATTTATCACTCATTTGTACTCACGTTTACTATTTTTAAAAATTATGACATATCTGTTGTTAATAAAAAATATGAATTTATTTTTAGTATTTTTTAAAAATTTAAGTTAATATTTATCGTTATTTATAGTATTATTTTTCATTTTAGTATTTTAAAAATAGTACTGATAGTATTATAAATATTAAAAATAATTAAAATTTTAGCAATTTTTAGTATATGAATCGTGTTAATAATATATGGATCAATCAGATAACATAATTTTAAGCATAATTTTTTAAATATTAATTAAAATTACAAATTTTACTTTAACATTTAACAATAAATTTAATTTTCTTGTATAAAATTTAAAATCGAGAAGTTCTAGATCTTACGGGAGTTGGAATTTGGCGGGAAGCAGGTGTTGGACGATGCGTTTTACTTGTGTCACCCTAAGTAGAGCTTTACTTTACTCTCGTACTGAAAAGCCCTATCCCTTGCCCAAATTCAAGGGCAGCATCCATGAACCGTAAGAACAAGGAGAAGAAGAAAGGAGGGAAATTCGACTATGAGTTCTGCAAGGTTTGCAATTTGAATCATGATCAGGGACAACGCCATAAGTATTTTCCAAATCACAAGAAGTCGCTTTCTGCGTTCTTATCTCGGTTCCAGATCAAGCTAGCTGATGTTCGCTTCTTTCTCAACAATCCTAGCGTCCTCCGACCCGAATACGCCTCTCATAATCGCTTGTGGTGCGTGTTCTGCGATTTTGACCTTAACGAACTTGACAGCCGCTTTGTTTGGTAAGGTGTTTAATCGATAACTTATTGTCTTTATCAATTTTATTCTGAATTGTGTTTTTTGTCTCTGGATATTGCATACGGTGGATTGGGGGTTAATTCAGCGAATTGAGCTGACGTGTATTAGTAGGAGACTCAAAGCTCTTTCAATGAATAGTTTTGTATTAAGTGTTGTAAATTGGTTTTTATTAGTGTAGATGCTGTTTAATTCTTTTGTGGCTAAGAGGGGAAAAAAGCTAAATAACGGGTATTTTGAAAAGGAAAAAATGGTGAACTCATTAGTTGAGCATCAATTCTTATTAATAACTTATTGGGGTTTGATACGTGTCCTTGTGAAACGAACATTGCAGCGCTAATGCAATTCATCATCTGGCAAGTGTGGATCATCTAAAGAACGTGAAGCACTTTCTTTGGAAATATGGTGGTGGGATGGATCGCTTAGATAGTTTTCGAGTTTCTGAGGCAGACTTGTCTAAGGTGAGTTGATGTCTCTGAATCATTTGGAGTTATATAGGATTATGGAAATCTCGTTTTCTTATGATTGCAGTGGCTTAAATATAATGTTGTGTCTAAAAAAAGTTGAATGAGATGTTATCTTGGTTCTTATGTGGGATATCATTTGCTGGCAACTAAATATAGAGAAGAAAATTTCTAGAGTATCATTATTATTATTATTATTTTTTGATGATTGTAGTGGGAGAAGAAGTGTGAGTCATTGAAGAATGGGGTTGCAACATCGACAGACAGATCTCTTCTTCATCAAGTTGGAGCTTTAAATGATATCCATATTGAACTCAACCATGAGAACATTGATAAGTTTGACAAAAATGCTTTTGATCTGCATGAATCAAAAATTTCAAATGTTGTTATGCCTTTACAGTATAATACGAATGAGTCTCAGATATCCCATTCAGGAGTTTCGGCAATCAATCATGTTGGTCCATTTATACATGATGCTGTCTCTTCTTTGCCCATGGTTGCATGTCCTAATCCAAGTTCAAGGAGCTCAAATTCTTTTAAAGGTGTTAATAATGTGTCTAATTGCTCTATTTGCTTCGTGATCAAGCTTTCTTCCATAGCTCTATGGAGATTTCACTTGTGAAATGATGACCTATGTGGTTTCTTTGAAAGGTAATTGGGCTGGTCAAGTCTTTTTCTGTGATAATGGTGCATTAAGCTCATACAACTATAGCGAAGGGGTAAGCTTGGTTCAACTGATTCCTTTTCATTTGCTTTCTGAACAGGTTGATGGTCATATATTCGTTTTTTCTTAGTTTTCTATAATGCATCTAAGAAATTACTTGTTCCTCAATCATGCTTTATCACATATCTGTTGCAATTCTTTGGTAGATGGTTCAAGAACAATACTTCAGTTCTCAGGTACTTGTCCCGGATGCTCTGTAAAGTGTCAAAACATGGGTTTCGAATTCCTTTGTTGTTTTCTAATATCTGTTAATGGCTTACTTTCTCAATGAAGGATCTAAGGGTTTGAAATTAAGGACATAGTGGATGTTGATTTACTTTCTACCGGGTCATGTTTATATCTGCTACTACTTTCTGAAATTAACCAGAAATTTCATTTTCTGAAGCATAGGTAATAAGAAATGTGCCGCTGAACAGTTTATTAGAATATGTAGTTTCTGTTAAAATAGTAATTCACTATTCTCTATCATGATTCATAAGTCGTAAGCTACTTTTTCTACCTTAGGTTTTACCTTGGTTCTGTTTAATTGACGAAGAAGATTTCTTTTAAAATATTGTAGGGCCGGTTCTATCCCACTTTAGAATATAATATTGTATTAAGCATAGATCTTTTCATTTTTGTTTATTCCCTTCATTTTGTATGTAACCAGTGGCTTTTTGTATATGATCAGATATTTGTTATTAGCCTGATGTACTGAGATATCATAAACTTTTACAAAATATTTTCTTTCTGCATTGTACAAACATACACACACAGTATGTTATTGTATATGTTTGTGCAGACGCATGGATATTGTTGAATTGGTATTCATGTATATTAGTAATTTGTTTTATGTAGCTGCAACAGGTTAGTGAGGATAAGAGAATGTTAAATGGAGTGGGCAGTTCACAGGGTAATAATCGTTGAATTTATCCTATTTGTCACTGGCCCTATTTACAGTTTCTAAGCTAGCTGTTCTCTTGATACCGTATGTGATTGTCATACGATATGTTATTTTACTGCAATCCTGGCCTGTTAATTATGTTGTCAGGTTTGCTGAACATCAGTAAAGTATCTTCCACAACTCCTGGAAATTTCAATGGAAATGTCCATACCGGAGCTCCACCCCCTTGGTTTGAATCTACTGAAGAAAACCAGCTAGATATGCAACTAACACAGTTCTCATCTAGTAAGGCTGGGAAATCTCATAAATTGAATCCAAAGAGAGTTGGAGCTGCCTGGGCTGAGAAGAGAAAGATTGAGCTGGAGATGGAGAAGAAGGGAGAGATTATCAAACATGACTTTGATACCAACTGGCTTCCCAACTTTGGTAGAGTTTGGCAATCTGGCAGCCGGAAGCAGTCCAGGAAAGAATTTCGGGAGGAGAAACAGAAATTGCCTGAGGTTTCTAGTCATTCAGAAATGCCAATGACTGTACAACCTTACATCAGCAAACAAATGGTGAGTACCAAGCTCTATGTGATGTTCTTTACTACAATCTGAATAAGTTCTTCCAAAGGGAAGGTGTTTGATTTTTTTATTTTGTTTGCGGTTGTATAATGTGTCTCTGTGTGATATATATAATAGCAGTACTTGATTTGTATCTTACTAGGAGAAACAGAAGTTACCTGAGGCAGCCAGTGATTCAGAAATGCCAATCACATTACAACCTTACGTCAGCAAACGGATGGTAAAAGCAACTGAGTTTGATATGATATGTCGCAGCATATTGTTTTCAAAGACAAAGTGTTTGAAATGTGCACTTTCATTTTTCATGCTGTATTATCATGTGTCTTTTTGTTACAAAAAAGCAGTACTTGATTTTTCTGCCAGGAGCAACTTATGCTTCTTGGTTATTTCCATCTTCTGAGATGTGCATTATACTATAAAGTAATGTTTTAGTATATCACATTATTCTGTTTTGGATGATTTGATTATAATAGAAGTGGGATTGAGCATCTCTATATTTTATTATACCTTTTGTCAAATTTCCATTTTTGCTGCTTATATGTACTTGCTGCTTCTGCTGCATCCAACTTCTTTAGTTTGTGGGTGTCTCTTGAACCTTATTAAATATTGCTTATGTAACTTTTGGAAGAGAATTACAAAAACATGCAGATATTATTATGATTTGGCATTTAGCTGTTGTTCACTGCTCTAAAGGACAATCAATCAAGCTCGAGTGGTAAATCATTATTTACTTTGATAGACTTCTAAACTCTGCTTGTCTTTTGGATTCATGTTATTGTAGCTAGCTCTGGCAATTTGGTGTCTCTGTGTTGTCTGCCTGATTACTTTCCTTGACAGTTGTGCCTTGTCAAACCATCTCATGATGAATTTCTATTTGCGTATATCCCTAACTACACTGTTTCATTTGTTGTCTTCAATACAGTGGAAGGATGCAAGCAAATGACTGCTGGGTACAAAGGAGAGATGCTGATGCTTGTGATGATTGTATAGAGTGTATATTCTTCTGCAAATTGTTATCTTCTTCTGTTCTGCCTCCTACTTTACTTTTGTATTTTGTGGAGTTGGGAGGATCAGCAAAGAATCATGGGGAACTTTGTTTCACCACTAGACTTTTGTCATTTCTATTTGTAATTGCGACTATTTTTCATGTGAGAATTGATTATTCTCCATCATTTCTCCTAAAATTAAAATATGAGGCACATCTTTTGATATTGTACGAGTATAGCAGTTTCTTTGAAATAAAGTATAAGATGCATTGCTAATGTGTGAATAACCTTTCAACCTCGTTTTCTGTATGCAAATATATCTCAATGGTAACACATTGCACCAAGAATCTGCAGTGCTACATATTCGCTACCTGAAATTAAGTTGCCTTAAGGATTATTTCTTCTGCCAACTTCAGTTTTTCAATCTTGCAAACTTGATGTCAGAGATGATCAATCCAACCATAGAACAGAGGTGTCCTTGACATTCGTCTTAGCTCTATGAAGTGGTGAGATCTTTTTGGTATCTTTACTGTTCATTTGCATGCTTCGATTCAGTGGCATGTGGTCATAGATATGTCTGCTATGGTGTCTGAGAGTTCTGCATTTAAGATGCCCCTGTTTCCAATGAATATTTGTTAACAATCAAGGGACTCGGTTCCTGTTGTTTCAGGTAGGGGGAATTATCACTCTGTGAAAGTTGCTTTCTGTGAGCAAAAACTTGTGGAATTTGATGCATTTGTGATTCTAAAATTCCAGAGCTTCCCTTTGGAGGAGACCAAGTTCTCATCACAAAGGAACTCCCTTGAGAACCACTTCTCTATTGTTCTATCCACATCATGTACCAATACATCCGCTCTGTTTCCTGCTCTTGCTATCATGCTAGCTGTGTAGATAGCAGCCATCCTGCCTGGTGCCTCTGGTGAGTGTCCACTTGGTCCATCCACTACTATAACATCCCATTTAAGCTGGTAAACTTCTGGCGGTAAATTTTTCATTGCAAGCTTGCATGTTGAATTCTGTAGTATTCCTGGCCTAGGTGCACATGAAGTGCTTTTCCTAGCATGCTTAAGCAGCTCGTAAGCCTTCTTTGAAGGTATCTGGTGTTCAACCTTATAGACTTGGTAGTTGTTCACTTGTTCTCTGATTGCACTTATCTTCTCAGGATCATCCTCTCGAAAGATGGTGATGCCACCTGAGTTGATGGAGGAGAGTTTTAAGTACTGGTGCTTCAGCCCAAAGATGAGGAGGTTGCAGGGGGCTTTCCTTTGGATGAGATTGAATAGAACTTTAAATTCCTTTTCTGTCAAAAGGGTTGCATTTGCTGAAGTGTTACGTTGTGTTTGTGGGTTGTCCAGTCCATGTGATGTAACGTTGTCACATGCTGGAGAAGGAGAACATACCTGTTGTATGGCTGTACGCAATGCAGGCAGTGGGGGAGTGGTTGAGAATGAAGTGGTGATTGCAAGTCTAAGAAGTCTAAGGATTGAGATAGTTGATAAAATGAAAACAAGCAGAATAATATATTTTCTTCCGGGAATTTTCATACCTTGTATTGCTCTGATATATCTCTGCTTCAGGTGAACTTGGAGGTGGAAACTTGATTAGAGCTACAAGCCAACGGTGGTGAGGTGGTTCTGGGGGCATTTTTCTCCCTTGCAAGGATTTATACTAACCCCTCTCCGCCAAATTCACATCTCCTTGCAGTTGCGGGTTGTAGGTGGGGCTTCGCATGATCCTATGTTGTTCTGATTCATCCTGTGGTATTCTATTGAGTGAGGAAGAAGGAATGACCCCTTTGCTTTTGTTGCAAGTTTTTTAATCTTCTATTGATCTGTCCGCTTTTGTCACCTAATTGCTGTGGTTAGCATGTTAGCATTCACTAATCAATGCTGCACACATGTTTTCACTTGTGAGAAAGCAATGAAAGGTAACTGTTTCCCATCATTTCTTTGTAGAGACATATAGTTTTCAGGGTCCTAAACTGAATCCTAGACCAAGTTGCAAATAAAGTATCAAAACTTGTATCGTTCAGCAGGGTAAATGCATTAAAAAGGGACAAGTTTTAACAAATAGTGCTGCTACGGTTGGTGGCGAGCTCTCTTTGAGCAAAAAACGTATTCGTAGTTTATAGTAGGAAGGTTACAATTTTGAGGATGCAGTACTCATTAGCAAACGTCTGATATTTGAAAATATTTATATTTTTCATATACGAAAATATGAAATTGACTTGCGGACAAGTCAAAGTTTTAAAAAGATCACTTAGGAAATCTCACATTTAGAAGTTTATTTACTTTCTAATGTAGACAAAAACGGTCTTGATATTGGTATAATATAGTATCTTTAAATATGTTTTTTTGAAAATTATAAAATAATCTTTCAATTTTTTAAACTTTTTAGATTTACGGATAACATAACACTGTGGGAAGTTTAATCACTCCTTTATGTCTGTCATTCGCCTTTTAGGGGCTTCCTTTGGTGAGAGTGAGGGTGAAGGAGAGTGTGGTGTTTGGGCGGTAGCAGGGCCTCTTTCATTCAATTTAGACTTCATGGAGTACACCTATCATTTGTTGATTTGTCGCATTGTCTACGATGTTGTGAAGGCCAGTAGAAATGGATATTTGATGTTTTTATGCCTTAACTATTTCTTTAATAATAAGAAAAATGAATAGTTATTACTTTTAAGATATAAACTATATAATGTTTTTGGAATCATATAAATCAAACAACAAAGTCGATTGAAATGATTGATGATAAGCAAATTCTTGATCTCTTGTCACTTGGAAAATTTTAAAATATTCAGGAAAGTAGAAGTCAATTTATCATGGATCTAAAATCATTTTAGAGAATCCCTTCATATCGAGTCTAGGGTTTGCAAAATCACTCACTTGACGCGGTGTCACAGTAAGACTTGGAGAAGAGGTTGGTTTGATTTTGGTTTAACTCGTAAAATGACGTCATTTTAGTCTTATTTTTATTTCGATTGGGTTGGATTTATTTGTTATCCCATTGTTGACCCTAATTGAGCAACTCCAAAGAGATTAGATTTAGTGTTTTTGAATAGCATAGTTGCAAACTGACTGGCTAAGAGCAGAAAGGGAAATGGCCTTCTGTTTCCATAGGAACAGCTTGATTGTTGCATTTGACAGTTCAATAGGCCTTTCAGTGATCGGCAGGGAAATTGTACCTTGTGATGCCAATAACCAGTCATAGTTGCTGAAGTTTGGTCTAAACCTGACAAGTGCAGGGTATTTCTCTTGTATCGTTAACTGTAATTCTGTACATCTACAAGATGGTTTGCAGAGATATCGTACCTTTCATAGAACTTCAAATAGACTTTTTTAAGTGATGACATTTGTCATGTTTTTTTCTCTCATATAAAGAAAAGAAAAGAAAAAAAACTGTGGCACCCAATAGTTTGTAAGGGGTTTCCTTTATGTGAAAAGTGCTTGAAGGTCCAAAGTATTCAAGAGAATCAAGAAACTGAAGTCCTGTTATGTGTGAATGTTATGTAAAATTCGACGTGACATGCCTTTAATGATTGCTGTATTTTAATTGTTAGGATATGCAATAATAGTGCATAGGTGGAAAGATAGAAAGGAAAACACTAATCCTAATTTTCTTCTTGTATTTATGTGTTTTCACTTTTAAATTTTTAAATATAAATATTTATGCCATATGCTATTCACTTATTTGTATGACTTTTATATTGGACTTTTCTATGAACTAAGTCTATAATAAAAGGGATTTATTTTTATCTAAATTTTGACCTATTAATCTAGATTATTTATTGGGTTGCTTTATTACCTTTATCTAGATCAAATTATATAACCTAACTGGTGATTTATTAAAAAACCAAAATTAAATTAATAACTGTCTACTTTAAGGAAAATTACAAAATTACCTTTAGGAGCAAAATTGTCTTACAACAATTATAATATAAAGTCTATACTCTCTATGTTATGCTCTCTACATGATGGTAATAAAGTAATAAAAGAAGACATATCTAGTTTTGGCAAAATGGAGGAATGATTGTTAATGCACGGGTGCAAGGTTCTAAGTCCCCTTTGCAGAAAAAATTTTGAATAGAGTGAGCCAATTAATGCTTTAAAAATTGGACCAAAGTTAAATAATCAAACAATAAAATTAAGGTTTAAAAGATTTAACTGGTATCAAATTGTCATAAAATTGGTTAAAGATTAAATAAAATTAAAGAAGATTGTCCTTACCTATCGAAAAATTTGAATTTTAATTGAAAAAGTTGTTATTTTATTAAAAAAGAAAACTATTAAAATAAAAATTAATTATTTTATTTTTGTTTATAAAAATATATTAGTTTACAAAAACTAACTAATTACTTAATAAATCGATTGGTTTTTAATAATAAGCATTAATAAAGTAAATTAAACTAAAAAATTGGTCGGTTCAAATTCAACAAAATCAATTTGATTTTTTAATCGGTGGAGCAAAATAGATCTAGCTAAACTAGATTTAAATTCAACACAATAGATTTAGATCGATCAAATATTGAATTAGGTTCAAGATTAACGAGAGGTGTCTCCACCTTATTTAGATTCGACAAAATGATTTCATTTTAATCTATAAATTAAATTCATTTTAATCAGTTAAATTAAAATAAAATCATTTGAATCGAATGACTTAAGCCACTTTTTAAGCAATTAGATTAGGTCTGAGTCAGAGACATTGGGCTAATTAAACTAATTAACATCCCTAATTGTAAGTTTTTAATAATATTTTAAAGTTCTATATTATCAATTAACACAAGTGATTTGTAATATCATATATGAAGAGTTATTAATATAAACAAATTTAAAAACATCAAAATAATAAAATAATTATTTCTCTTAAAAGTATGGCTTATAATATTATCATATATAGGTAGTTAAGAACATATTGAAAAAGGTTTAATAAAGATTCAATGAGATTAAGAAAACAAATATTAAAATTTCATCTTAAAGGAGTATAATAGTTTTTATTGATAATTAGTTTTTTAATTTAAGTAGAAATTATATATATTTATATAAAGAAGGACAAATTTCATCACTAAAATTAAAAATTTTGAGATTTTTTTAGTTTAGTCTAAATTTAGATAGTACTTCTCATTTATTTCATCAATAAACTAATCCAAAATTAGTCTAAATTTATTATTTTTATAAATTCAATTTTATTTAATATCAATTAATATTAAAGAGCCAAATGCTAATTATTTGTATAACTTTTTTTGAAAAAATTTCATTATTATTCAAAAGTTATTTAAATTTCTTCTTAAGAGAGATCACTTAATCATGCATAGTACATAGAGAAATCTTCAAAGTTGGCATGTTTTTGGAATAAGTCCTTAAAGTTGAAATAACAAAAACAATAACAACTAAGTAACAGTCTCGCTGATATGCAGAGTCTTAAAAGTTCTTATAATATGCAGTCTTATCCTTAATTAATAAAAGATCACGGAGATGAGAATTCTAGAATAGGCACAAGTTATTTAATTTCAACATGTCATAAACCAAGTAATTCTCTACTTACCTACTAAAGAAGTTCTTTTTCATACACAATTCTTGTATTAACATATGTTTAGACATAAGATAATAGCTAAAAAAAAGATGTGTAAAACAAACAAAATCCCCTTAAAAAAACCTTTCTTGAAAAATGTTAAAAAGTGTGCAATTGCAATCTCAAGGTGGATTTTCCAAGAAGCAAAGAAAGAAAAATCCAAAAATGGTTGATAGTGACAAGAAATATAAAGAAAGAGGGATTCCAAATTAATTAATATTCTGATTGCATCAAAGTTATCATCCCCATTGCCTCACCTTAACTGTCATATAAGATGAGAATGCAACTTCTTTTGCAAAACCTTATTATTATAAGTAAATAATCTCTTTCATGTACAATAAGGCAATGGGTGACCATTCAGAGAGTAATAAGCAGAATATTAAAGCTTTTGTGTGCTTTTCAAGTTCAGCACTTGAGCTTCTTGGAAGGTCACTCATTTCAACACTTGATGTGATCTTGATAAATATAAAATGTTGCCAACTTCGTATACAAGGTGCTAGATTTGAAACGAAATCTCTACTAGTTGAAGATAAAACTATATATTATTACGTAGCGTTTGGTTCATGTCTTCATGAGTGGAGACAGATGACAAGGACGCAAAAGACCTATATTTCGTAGTGTTTGTTTGTTATCCCTATCTATTTTTGTCTCGATTCTAGAGCACAGAGGCATAATTTTTTGTTCCTTTCAAGACTGTGGTATAAAATTTCTTGTCTCCATTTCCGAAACAAAATACATAAGCAACTTCCAGAAATACCCCTCCCTCCAAATAAGCAATTTTTTATTCTTAATTATATTATTAATCTCATTATTATTATTATTATTATTATTATTATTATTATTATTATTATTATTATTATTATTTAATTATTGTTATTATTATTATTTTTTATTATTATAAATTTTGAACTCATCATTATTATTATAATTAATTTTATTATACGAAAATTTGAACTTATCATCATCGTCGTCGTCGTCGTCGTCATTAATTTATTATTATTATTATTATTAATTATTGTTATACATTTTCTACTTATTATTATTCTTTTTATTATTAATATTATTATTTTTATTAATTTTATTATACGAAATTAATTATCTTATTATTATTATTATTATAATTTTTGTACCTATTATTATTTTTTATTTTTATTATTAATTTTATTATACGAAATTAATTATCTTATTATTATTATTATTAAAATAATTAATGAATTATATATTTCCAATCATATTATATTGCAGGGGTATTTTAGTCATTAATATTATTTTTATGTTCTGTCAATTGCAACCAAATACATTTCTGTCCCCGAAACAAAGATAGTTTTATTTATTTTGTCCATCACAACCAAACACCTCACTATCTCCAATTTTTGTTCTTTTCTGTTTTCAAATTTTTGTCTCGTTCCGTCTCTGCATATAGGAGACAGTAACTAAACGTAACGTTTGACTTTCTCAAATCTTATATTTAAAAGAGATTTTTATAGGATTGTTGTTGTTATTGTACATATTAATGTTCATCATCACCATCATCACAATCAGTCAGAATCTTGCATTAAAGCGGAGTTTGGAGAAGTCTGATTGTACAAATTAACGTTGAAATAACTTAATTTATTAATTTTGAATCAAATTAAAAATACTAATTTTCGTAATTCAAGACTTTTTATTACATCTATAAAATTAATTTATTATTGCAGTCATGAGAAAACTTGTAATGAAGGGTTGGGTCTGAGTAGATTCAGGTTTTTCTTACGACTTTTTCCTTATGAAACATCACTGTTAAGTCATCTATGAAAGGCATACACCTCTTGAGTCCAACGCCGTACGCTTGATTCTTGACAAAAAAGTAAGTCGAAATTTTGCTTCTCACGCAACTTTTGCTCAAATGCCATCAATTTCATCCATAGTTTTCGATTGGGATGTCTACTTTTTAGCATAAACTGGTCTCTTAATGACATGAAAAGCACTTACGAATCTACAACTTTGTTGAAGAGAAGTTTTGAAGTTCCTACATAGAATCTGTTCGTTGGTCGGGCATGGATGGCTTTATGTGAACAGGCAGTATCAACAGAACCAGTGGCTTGTACTAAGCAATAAGAATTTTCCAACATTGGATTCTGTGCCTTATTCTCCTGAGAAAGCTGTGATTTACAGACATTTCACTAACACGTTGAGTTGTCATTCTTGGAGAGTTCTTGTTCCACAGTGCAGCAGCAGCTGTTTCTGCAATTTCTTCGGTTCTTGATTTATCAGCTTCCTCTACAAAATAAAAAAAGGACCTTTCATAGGCTATAATAAAAGTTCTAAACTCATGAATATTAGTTTTGCTGCATAGTTTTAGCAAGCTTATGATTTCATCCTACTAACAAATTTATGAAGAGTTCATACATAACTTAACAGGGTTTCGGGAGCGTCGATGACCGCAACTTTCTCATTTTATTTTTCTAAAATGTCGGTGTTTCTGTGATTCAAACCTGATCATAAAAGAGCAACTTTTATCAATCCTCCTATTCTTTTAATTATAAACAATTATGTAAAAAACCCCATAATTATCTTTAATAAGTTGAATTCAAATTCTATTAAATAGTTTAATTAAATTTTAATTAAATTTTATTGATAAATTATATATCAATATACTCTTTTTTAATAATTTATTCTCATTCATTAGCGTGAAATTCAAAGACTTGAAAAAGAGTGATGAATTATTTTTAATCAACTTAAATTTGATTCGATTCACGTATTAAAAGTGTATCAATCACTATTAATAATTTTTTATCTTTAGTAGATTTCTCATTAATATTCAAATTAGAAATAAACAACTATTCATCTCTTTTTCACTTTATATGAATAGGTACTAGGTGTATGGAGAAGGATCCTACCAGGTCGTCTGAAACTGTAAGATTGTCATATTAACAGAGTTTTTGAGCAAGGACTCCTAGCTAGGGATGGCCCCTTCAAGTTTTTTAAAATAATTTTTTAATTAAAAATATAGAATAATTTATTTTTTAAATTATATTAAGGTATGGGTTATCCAGTCCCAAGTTTACTCGAAGCCTAACTCTTCTAAATAAAATAATTTTGTTTTGTTTAGAATAATTGGACTTCAAGTTTGTCTGAACCTGGACTTGGCCCATAAGCCGACCCATTAAAAATAACTAAATTTAAGCCATGGGCTAAAAATTGCCATCCCTACTCCTAGCCTGACTAGAGACAAGAAGAGTTAGACTTTGTAGCCTAGCAAATACTAGTAGATCCTAACACAATATCAGGTATATTATTTGGTTATATTTTATTTTTTATTCATGTATTTTTTATTTTATTTACATAATCTTTTAGCATGCCAGTTTCAATTATTTACTCTTTAACCTGCATCACTCTTTTATTGTCACATCTACATGTGAGTCTACCGGAAACTGCCTCTCTACTATGGAGGAGGTAAGACTGTGTACTATCATATTTCCTCCGATCCTGCTTTGTTGCTAAATTTCGGACTGGATGTGATGATGATGAATAGGTACCAGGTAGGTAGACGTAAGGTTGTGTACTATCGAATCTCTTTAGACTCTGTATCTTAATGAGACTTCAACTGGATGTTGACGATGATGGATAGTTAATAATAAAAAATACACTTAAAAAATCAATCATTCCTTGTACCTAAAAAATAATGAGAATTCTTAATTTTTTTTCTATAGCTCTCTCGATTAAAAAATTCAGGATTTGAATTAACGTAGTTTCATTGATACCTACTAAATTGAATTGGCATCTCCTAGAGGTTTCATTAGAATTGAAACTCGGTGAGATACTAAGAAAGCGACACCATTACACCATTATAGAACTCCACCTTGTTGCCAGAAGGTCCTTAGGGTCGTTTTCCAATCAG
The DNA here is from genome assembly GCA_027575705.1 of Erythroxylum echinodendron. NCBI lineage: Eukaryota > Viridiplantae > Streptophyta > Magnoliopsida > Malpighiales > Erythroxylaceae > Erythroxylum > Erythroxylum echinodendron. The sequence continues at coordinate 26,969,229 of JANZXR010000007.1, forward strand.
TACGTTATTACCTGGACGCTGATTTTTCTTCCCAAATTTGATATTTCTTTATTCAGTTTGTTGTTACTTCCTGCTTCCCTTTGAGTATTTATTACTTTTCAACTAATCCTCGAGTCATCAAAACTAGCATCTAACCAGAAGTATAAGCAAATTGGTCAAGTGACAAGTTCTAAGCTAACTTGGCATGAACTAACCATGATTAATCACACCTTATTAGTACAGCAAACTCCTTCAAACCTTCCCAATTTCATATTTCTTTGTGAGTTCCTATAGTTTCTTAGTACCCAAACAATCAATCCCAGTCTCCATCAAGACTCATTCTACTCCTCTTGGCTTGGTCTTCTATTCACACTTGCTCCCCTTTTTTCCTTCAGATTTTCCTCTCATTTCCTGTTCCAAGCATTCCCTTTTCAGTTTCTTTATTACTTACTAGTAATTTCATATAGACTTCTTCAACGTTTGATCATGTCTTCCTAAATCATTCTTATGAAGTTGGTTCTTTCCTAGAAGTTTCCAGCACAGATTTGAATTAAAACTCTGTAAGGAACTGAGGAAGTAGTGTACATACCATACCTCTATATTATCTCCCAGCCTTGTCCATATCCTGAGGTATCAGAGTAGTGCTCATCAGGCAGTAAAGAAGTCCTTTTTTTTATGCTCTTAGGATTGCTATAGAATAGTGCTAAAATGGGGAGAAACACTGAAGAAAAGATTGTTTCACAGGTAAGTAATAGATATAAATAACATTTGATCACATAGGATATCTAGATTCTGATGATGATCCTCGTAACAAATAGGGAAAGATGGAAGGTCAACGCAAGAAGTCCCTCTTTGCATCTATTTCCAAGCCCCCTGCAGAAAGTTGCAGACCCAGCAGCATGGTTGTGAAGGTAAGTCGGATCTGTGAGCGAAATCTCTTAGTAATTTTCTTTATATGGGCTTCTCAATTACGTGAAGCTAACTGAAATTTTGATTGTTGGGATGTTTATGGGTTTAAAACAGAAAGCACATACTGTAATCCCTGCACACATTGTAGCAGAAGCTATATCAACATTCAGGGGTCTTGATTTGAGGTGGTCAGGTCCTATAACACCAACAGAGATGACTTATGTTGAACAATACGTCTTGGCAAAGTACCCCCAGTATGCTGGTCTTATTGGAGAAAAGATAGATCTATCTACACTTTGTATCAATGAAGATACGTCAGAAACTGCAGGCGACGAAAGGCGAAAATCCCCTAGCAATGGTTTCAGAGAAGCCACCACACCCACTTTTGGAAGCAATTTACCTGACTTGGATAGAACTCAGTTAGAGCCATCAAGATTGCTTGACATTCTCACAGAGAAATCCTCATTTCCAGGCAGTTTTATCTCAATACCAGAAATCCAAGCTCGAAACAAAGTTTTGAAGCACTGTGGATTGCCTGACGATGAGTATCTTGTCCTTTTCACTCCAACCTACAAAGATGCAATGATGTTGGTGGGTGAAAGCTACCCTTTCTTCAGAGGAAACTTTTACATGAGTATCATTGGGGAGGAACTGGATTACATTCGAGAATTTGCAAGTTACAAGGAATCAAAAGTGATATTGGCACCAGAGACATGGCTGGATTTGAGGATAAAGGGATCACAGCTTAGCCAGTACTTCAGGAGGAAATGTAAGCATAGTCCAAAGGGACTATTTTCCTATCCAGCTGATGTGAAAGGGACTCATTATTCCATGCATTGGGTGTCGGAAGCCCATCGGAATTCATGGCATGTTCTTCTAGATGCAACAGGGCTGGTTGTTGGAAAGGACAGGTTGAACCTAACACTTCATCGTCCTGATTTTGTCCTGTGCAGTCCTGACAATACAGAGGTTAATCCCTCAAACATCACATGCCTTCTTGTTAGGAAGAAATCCTTCGACTCTGCAATAGCTGCTTCTTAGGTTAACAAGGGACAAGAAGTACAGAACATGTCAATATTTCCAACGTGTTCGGGACTTCAAGTTGTTAAACAAAATCGGTACATGTCTCTGCACCTTGAAGTTTAACACTAATTTGGGATTGCTCAACTTAACACTGACTGATCTTTCCATGGAATGCTTTGTACCATACAAAGGCGGTTTATGATCTTCTCTATCATTTTGATTCTCAGTTTAACTTTCCTGCTATCTCTTTAAATTCTACACAAGTTCACTCTGAACCATAGACAAGCAAATTATGTAGGAGTACCTTGAAAACTAGTCAGGACTTGGATTCCCTTTGCGATCGAGTACCTTACAGATAAAATTGTTCTTTAGGGGGAGTTTCTAGTAGAATGGCTGTTCACAAAAATCTGGCGTTCCAGAAAAGGAATCCAAGGAATATATCTAGTAGCTAGCTTCAGGTTCATTCATTCCCAAAAAATGGAGAGAGTTCAACAACCAGCTGAAGATTGACCTTAAATCTAAAACAAGCTCTTTTGGGTACAACTGAGCACAGGAAGGACAATGAAGTAACGGAAAAAATCTAGAAAGTGAGGTTTTCTGCTCTCTCGCTTCTATCTGTTTCATTGTTTCAGGGAACAATGAGAACATTTTTCAGTAAATTTCCATTTATGCTTTTGGAATCTAAAACTTCACTTCGAGATCTTCTGAGTAAGCTGTCAAGCTATACCCAAACTTGGCTGAACTGGAGTAACATTGGTTTCCATCTCTAGTCTCTTTAAGCATCGGTTACGTTAAGAACTCCGCAGAGTTAGTTTAGCATCACGCTGCAAATTCCTTTTCCTCATGGGATGCAATGTTTCGATCATTTGTAAACAACAGTCATAGAACAATTCACTCTCTATAAATGTGTAATCCGTAAAGTTATATTGAATGTAGAGGTTTCATCATAGCAGATCATAGGTATCAAGTGAGAAACAAGCTAAGGAATCTTTGTAAAACAAATCTCAACTAAAATGAAGTATCTAACATGGCTTTATAATTCATTAGATCAGAGAGAAACAGCAATGAACACCAGACTGTATGAATTGGCATTACTTTAGATTACATGCCCAGTACTTCATACTAATGACCCCATGCTTGATCATAACCAGACCTTGCTAAGAAGTAGCAGGCATCCAATTCACAGTCACTCTCTTTCCATATCCATTCCTTACTATAAACTGAATACGAGCAAGCTAGCATCTTCATAGCATTCTATCTTCTTCTAACTAGAAATGGATCACTGGGCGAGTGTGATTAAGCCATGATGTCATTAAAGACCCACCACGGTTTCATCAAGTAATTAATCCATGCAACTTAAGTTCTGAAAACAACAAACATGAAACGCTCCATGATTTCATGCAAAGGTCTACTATAAGATACGAATATTATATAAGCAAATCTTAACAAGATCAAAACCAGCAAGGCATACTAACAGAGGAAACATATAGTTGTTCTGCAGTGAAAAAGTTGGAATGGAAACTAATTAAACAAAAAGTATAAACAGACAAAACCTAATACAAGACTTCCTATATTAAATAAAACCTAATACAAGCCTTCCTATATTAAATACATAAAGGATGTGCTGCTAAGAAGGATTAGTACTTGATTCTACCATCACCTTCAACTATGACATCCTTAAAAGCCCCACCACTTGGGATCATTGGCAAGACGTGTTCTTGATGAGGAACAATTACTTCCAATAAGTAGGGTCCCGGAGTGTCCAACATTTTCTGAATAGCTGCTTTAACATCGTTCTTCTTTGTAACACGGGCTGCAGGTATGTTACAAGCCTCTGCAAATTTCAACATGTTTGGAAAAATCTCAGACTCTCTTGATGGGTCTCCCAGGTATGTGTGAGCCCGATTAGCCTTATAGAACCGATCCTCCCACTGCACCACCATACCCAAATGTTGATTATTTAGCAGCAATATTTTAACAGGGAGATTCTCCACTCTGATTGTTGCCAACTCCTGGACATTCATAATGAAACTTCCATCACCGTCAATGTCCACAACAATTGCATCGGGATTTGCAACGGCAGCTCCAATAGCAGCAGGTAAGCCAAAACCCATGGCTCCAAGTCCACCTGACGTCAACCACTGGCGTGGCCTCTTATATTTGTAAAATTGAGCAGCCCACATCTGATGCTGTCCAACCCCAGTACTTATGATTGCATTTCCATTCGTCAACTCATCAAGAACTTGAATGGCGTATTGGGGACAAATTTCTTCTCCAAAGCTCTTGAAACACAACGGGAACTTTACCTTTTGCTCATCCAATTCTTCTGTCCAAACACTAAAATCCAAGTTCTGTTTAGCTTCTCTACTCTCCAAAATTCTATTCATCCCTTGTAATGCCAACTTCAGATCCGCACAGAGTGACACATGAGGCTGTTTATTCTTCCCGATTTCAGCCGAGTCAACATCGATATGAACAATCTTAGCCCTACTAGCAAATGCTTCAAGCTTCCCGGTTACCCGGTCATCGAATCTAACACCAAAAGCAAGTAACAAATCACTCTTGTCCACAGCATAATTTGCATACACTGTACCATGCATTCCAAGCATTTGCAAAGACAATTCATCTCCAACTGGATACGCCCCAAGTCCCATCAAAGTACTAGCCACAGGAATCCCAGTCAACTCAACAAACTTCCTCAACTCTTCACTCGAGTTCAAACATCCACCTCCAACATACAACACCGGTTTCTTACTCTCAAAAATCAACCGAACAATCTGCTCCAAAAGAGCGGCATCCGGATTCTTTGGTAATCTAGAAGTATATCCCGCTAATCTAATCCTCGTATCCCATTCAGGAACAGACAATTGTTGCTGTATATCCTTAGGAATATCAATCAAAACCGGTCCAGGTCGTCCCGAGGAGGCCAAAAAGAACGCTTCACTAACAATCCTAGGAATATCATCAACATCAAGCACCAAAAAGTTATGCTTTGTTATGGAACGAGTTACCTCAACAATTGGGGTCTCCTGAAAAGCGTCGGTACCAATCATACGCCGCGGAACTTGTCCAGTGATAGCAACTATGGGCACGCTATCAAGGATCGCATCAGCGAGTCCACTCACAAGATTCGTAGCTCCTGGACCGGAGGTTGCAATACAAACACCGACATTTCCAGTGGAACGAGCGTAGCCCTCGGCGGCAAAGATGCCACCTTGCTCGTGTCGAGGAAGAACGTTCCGAATAACATTAGAGCGAGTCAGTGCTTGGTGGATCTCCATAGAAGCGCCACCAGGATAAGCGAAAACATCTGTGACGCCTTGTCGCTCGAGGGCTTCCACGAGAATGTCGGCTCCTTTTCTGGGATCATCAGGACCGAACCTAGAAGCTGGAATTTGGGTCTCGGTGGTGGTGGTGGTGGTGATGATGGTGGTGGTGGGAGCGGCGGAGCTCTTGGGAGGCAAAGAGTTGGAGATGTGAAGAGAACGGTAGGAAATTAATTTTTTATTAGTGACGCAAAAGGGGGAGCGGGAAGTAGGGAGTGACCATCTGGGGGGAAAGCGGATGGTGGTCTTAGCTGTGGTGGTAGTGGCTGTGGAGGAGGCAGCCGCCATGAGACCGTAGCTAAGATTTGTGGTGGGAACAGGAAGAGGAGCTAAAAAGTGTCATGTTCTGCAACTTATACTAGTCTCTTCCTAGCTTCCATGAATACAAATCATTATTATTTTGTATAAAATTATTAGAATGATTTTGTTTTTCGAATTCAACTATAAATTTTTAAAAAATTTTAACTCAATTTATTTTAATAGTTTTTTATTAATAACTTTTTATAAATAAACTAAATTAATTAAATTTTAAATTTTTTTGATAAATAAGAATAAAGATATCAAAAAAGGCTCGACTTATATAGTCTGACCCAATTTTGGCCCCGATTAATAAAGTCATAGGTTGACTATGATTGGCCCAATTGAACCTATAGTCCAATCTTTATTTTTAGAATGACATCATTTTGTCAAGAACATAGTTACTTTTGAAACTTTTCTAAGTCATTGACATCTCTAAATAAGAACAAAATTTTAATAAAATTTTAAATTCTTTAATATTATTCAATTTTTATTAAAATTTATAACGATACAATACTAATTGAACCTGACCTTAAATATCTTGTTTTATTAGTTTAATTTTGGATCTAATTTTTAAAATATAGATATTTTTAAAAATTATTACTAACTAATTATAATTTTAACTTTATAATATTTTTTCCTTTTATAATACTTTTCTCCTTAAAAACAATGAACCATAAATCCTAATCCTTAAAATAATAACATGTAGTGTCACATTACGAAGAGTGTTGTAATTGTAAAATCAAGTTAAAAATAATTGAACTTTTTAAAAAAATTATAGATAAATTAATAATATATTAAAATAAAAAATTAACTGAATTTATTATTTGGTATCTTTTCTATAGATAAATATTATTAGAACATTTGTTTTATTTTTGCTTTATTTTGTAACTTTTTATTATTAGTGTTTATTAACGATATCCTATATTTTAAATGCTAATATACTTTTTTAAAAGTATATAATACTTACAAATTCTTAAAAGTATGGAATCATATTTGTTACCCATTTAAGTAAAAATCTTGCTTAAGGAAAGTTATTAGGAATGTCAATGAACCGACTACGGTTTGGGCTGCCCATGGATCAGCTCACAGCTCTTTTTAACCCGTCATTTATTTTTTAAGTTAAAAATTTTCAAAACGGCGTCGTATTTTACAAAATTACGTTGTTTTAAAAGTAATGGGTAAGCAACAGGTCGAGCCGGGTCGACCTATGGTTAAAATTGAAAGGGTCGGGTTGATTTTACCATCCCTAAAAATTATGTGATGCAGAGTCTTGGTGGAGTAGAATTTGCTAAGATACTATGCGGATGGATATCCATTTAGTACAAGAGTAACTTTTCTCCGCTAAACTTGTGATTCCTTTTATTAGTATTTAATTAATTAATTTTTAATAATAAAATTATTCCTATAATAAAATAAAAAGTGTAAATATTGTATCGAAAAATTCTTATAATTTAAAACTCGTTTTTTAAGAAATAATATTTTATTTATCTTTGGTCAAAGTGTGAAAGGCCTATGCATAACTTAATCGTCCATGTCATGCAAAGCCTAAGTACGGTCACTTCGTAATTCCGTGAGCGAGTTGGACTCTTCTTGACTTGATTGACTCGCACTCTTGTCATCGGATTCCTTAATTATTACTATCACTTATCTCTTAAAGCGTGTAAGTGGAAGTCGAAGATGTGCAGGTGACAAGACTAGGAGACTGGAGACGAAGCAGCGGTGGCGGAGTAGTGACGGCTGGCCAGCGACGAATGGAGTAGAGAAGCGACTCGGCAAAGAAACAAAGCAGAGTAAGGAGACTCGACGGAGAAAGAACCGCAACAAAGAAATAACAAGTTTGTGCTTGACAGATAGGCCGTGATTAGTCCTGTGGACTGTGGTCGTATTGTTGTGGCGGTGAGTGAACTAGATAACACATGATAGATTAGGGTTTTCTCTCTTTTTAATTTTAGTCCATCAAGTTTTTAAAATTTACAAAAGTATATTACCTTTATATTCAATACGATAAGAATTTTATATTATTTTCCTACTCGTCCAGTCATCTTCGACCAACTAAGTACGCTATTGGATCCAGATCCTGGATTAAGTTAACGAGTCAAGTTTAAGTTGACTGAATTGGGTTTTGAGCCTAGCCTGGTCAAATTTGAGACCTAACCAAAAACGACAAAACAAAGTCATTATTGAAATTTAAAAAATAATAATCATATTCTAGATGTTCAATTACATTTTTATAGCATCATATAAGAGTAGAAGATTAGTATGGATTATGATAGTCATCCTTAGTTTGAACCATAAATGATTCCAACTATATTCTTTGAACTTTCAGCCTTATAAAAAATTTTGGTATTTTTTATCATTCAAATATAATGCACAAACATAACAAAACCACTTATAAAAAACCTTTGATCTTCTCTATTATCCACCTAAGAGCTCTATCTTGCAATTCAAAGACATTGATAAAATCACTTTATATTTGTTTAGTTTGGGGACATCTGAAGAATATACGATATAAGGTTTCATCTTCTTTAAAGCATAAAGGGCAATTTGTAACTAAAAATTGGAACTTAATTATGCCTCTAATTATCAATTTCTATAGAGCAGCTAATCATAAGATGAAAGAGTGAGTTGGAGCAATACCTAATCCCTTATATCAATCTATAAAGTAGAAACTTGACCATAGGTTCTAGCAACAATTCTTAGCATGATTGAACCGTAAATTATGGAGCTCCCATTTGATCTCATCTTCTTGTGATTGACTTGGAAGGTATGAAGTGCTGGGAAACCGAGTAAGGATCTGATCCCGACCGCAGTAGAATGATTATGAAACTTTTTTCACAACCTTTGATTTTCTGAAAACCAATATCACTTTAATTCTATAAAATGATTAACATATATTGTAATTAAGCAAAAACTTAATTCGTACCTTATTTCGAAGCTTGATCTTCATCTTGTCATATCCTTCGAACTATTCCCAAAATCGATCCATTTTAACTATCGTAGCTGCACAAATGTCAGGCCTCTAACGGTATCCACAGAATGAGTTGAGAGAATTTTGTAACTCTTATAGAGAGGGTTAACCATGAAGTGCTAGCTCTATAGAGTTTAAGCCTATTTATAATAAGCTTTGAACGTTTTAGTAATTTAATTAAAATTAAATAATTTCAATTAAACTTTAATTAGAACTACAAATAATTCTAATTAAATACCAATTATGTATATAAGATTCAATATCTTATATTGATCCTTATTTATTAAATATCTCATATTTAATCATAAAGTTTCTCAAACTTTACAATTAAGTTCAACTTGATTAAATTAACTTTGCTCTCTTCAACCCATTCTACATGTGAGACCTATTAGATTCTCAAATATATTGGCAATGATTATAAATTTTAATTCTAATTCATAATTTAGAATTAGATAATTAAAACTCCTTTTAATTTATTTTTAATTTCATAATTAAACAATTTATAATTATAGATCAAGATTGACATCTAGCAACACATCATAACCACCGAAATATTTAGGAATGTCAAAGTAGTTTTAACTAACCTTTCTGTGCGTAATTTTTCTATATAATTTAATCCTTTCATCATATAATGTTCCAATTAGACATAGAGCATGGAATTAATGTCTACTCTATTTTGAGTCTAATCATATTAGTTCTCAGCTATTAGCTATTGATTTAACTAATAACATTTGTAAACTATTTATAAAGCATCATTTCACCTTAGCTAAGGATCTTAGAATCAATACTAATCGAGAATATCGGAACATTCTCTCTAATTACTTTAGGGTGATGAATCCTATCTTGATCACGCAACTATCTCTATACAATTCATGTTACATCCGATGACTATCGATTTAATAACCCTGATTAAATAGGTCATAGATAGTATCAAAATGTAGCAATCCCTATACAAGATAAATTTGGTGATCTCAAGTCAAAGAATCACTTATACAATCATCACAATGAGAATACCATAGACATACAAGTAATGTTCCAAATGGATTTCTCATATCGAGCCTATTCAGTAAACTTGTTCTCTAACAAGCACCGACACGTTTGTTCAAGTATCTTTATGCTTTAGCATATGAGATAGACTACTTCCTTTATAAGGAAAAATACAACGTATGCTAGTTTTTTTACATTCTATTAATATCCAATCTTAACAGAACAATGACTAGGAACATTTAGGAATAATACATAAATGTAATATGAATCTCATAATTATAATTTCATTTGCTATGTACAATTATTCTTTGGACTTTATCATATACATCTAAATATGTACAAGATAAAGAATGCCTTTAAAGAATTTGTTACTAAATTACAACCAAAGCAATGGCTGTAGGGCATAAACCAACATGAAGGCCATTGATAAATAATAGAACTGACTCCTGTATGCATATGGGACAGCCCAAGCCAACTATTATTCCGAATCATAGCTTGGACTTTATTATCTCCTAGGATAGATCCTCTTAAGGCTGTAAAGAGGTTCGTGTTATATAAAATCCCTAAGGCATGCCAATTATCGAACCATAATGTTTTGTTCTTCCCATTTCCAATATGATGCTTGATATAAGGATGCGTGAAGGATCTCATGCGTAAGATTTGTTGAAAAGTGTAAGATTGCGAAGAAGTTTGAGAGATAGATGCTTGATGTGATACATGTGAACCTATTTTAGCCATAGGCTTTCTTATTCCAAGCATATCCTCCAAAGTCTTTTTGCCAATAAAATTATTCTCATTCCACTAGTTTAGTTGATTTCTAGCCCTTCGTACTTCTGAGGAAGACATATGATGCTCCATTTAACTTTGGATAATTTTCCCCCACTTGAATTATGTTCATGCAAAATGAAGTCTTTAATACTTTTATCAATTTTCTGCAGAACTTCCTTAGGGATAGCTAGATGTGATAACCAGAAAATTTGCAACTTATTAAGAATGGAAATGACCAACTGTACTCTAACTCTATATGATAAGAATATGTTGTTCCATTAAGAGAATGTTATGCTGAATTTTTCTATAAGAGGTCTGCAATCAGCTTCCTTAAGCTTCTTTGTAGAAATTAGAACTCTTAAATAAGTGAGAGGTAGTTTTTTTTGTGAAATTAAATTCAATTAGAAATAATAATAAAAATGTGTAAGAGTACATCAACGGATCTACTCACTTGAGACATCCCAACTATATCCCAAAGAAGTAAATGATGTCATACAAACCAAAAAACACCTTACTCTAACCATATAGACCATACGGTGTCGTATCCAAGCAAAACAAGACGAGATCGTTTAACCATTAGGGTAAAACGAATTCATTCTTTCATTCGAAGACGTTGAAAGGTTCTCGATTTAGGAAGAGGATGAAGGCGATGGGGAGTCTCTGGCTCGAGCTAATCGACTTATCTCTGCAGAATGGGTCAACGCTGTGTGGAGCAGAACTTAAACACAAGTAACCTAGTTTTATGCAAGTTTGTGATATCAAATCGCAATTAGGGCATAAAGTTTCCCCTTTTCAATAGACACTGCACTGGATTCATCCTTGAAGCTCAGATCCACCACTCAGGTAAGTTGACTCTGTTTGATGCTTTCCTTTGTAAGTAATGATTTACACAAAGAAATACCGACCTGTTGATTTTTAGGGACCAAAGACAACAAAAAATATGCAAGCAAAACACTACGAGGAAGAGACAATTTTGAGAAGCCACTTCATCTACGTGGGTAAGTCGAAGCTTTCCTTGTTGATAGTTAAACAGTAGGTTCTTATCCATGATGATAGAGATGTTGTTTTGTTATTTATGCATGCTTCCTTATTTCTTGCTTGCATAGCATGTTTCATTATAATCTCCATTCAATTGCAATCTGGGGTGAGCAATCCTTGATAGAGTTAGAGGAGATAATTTGTTCTCTAACTTTATCAAAGATGCATACTCGGACATGTTGTGGAGTTATGCTATTAGAGTGGAATCTTCACTTTTTTTTTTTTACCCAAATTTCCTTGATGCAAGCCACGAAGGAAATTAGGTTAATTGGAGAATAAGACTGAGAATTTGACTGTAGCCTAATGAACCATTGCATAATCCTTGAGAATTGAGTAGTTCTTAGGAGCCACAAACATTTGTGTCTTATCTAAGACCAATTGTCTTCCGAGAAGGGGCACTCGAAACATAAGTGATCCCAACTTTCCTGTCCTGAATTACACAGGACACAATCTGCTATTGAATGTGGAAAAGAGAGCCTATCCATAGTGTCAAGCTTGTTTTGAATAGTAAGCCATAGGATAAAGGAATGGATCGTTTATAGCTTTTTATGCCAAATAATCTCATACCAGTCCACCTTGGTAGTCCTCTGAAACAACCATTCCCTGCAAGTTTTTGTTGTGAAAAAACCTTGTAGGTGATTCCTCCACATGTATTGGTCAGGGATTAATAGATTGGGGGTAGGAGGGTTGAGAAATTCCTGCTGGGAATGCCTCCCATTGACCCTCCATAATAAAAACTTTAACTTTTGCATTTGAGGGGATATGACATAAGAGTTGTACTATTGTCTACTGTCTGATCAGAAATTAAGTGATCATTTCCTGACTAATTATCATACCAAAAGCTGGCCTTCTTCCAATCTCGTACATTGCAAGAGATTTCAGAAGTCAGATTCTCCCTGATCTTCAGTTGTTGGGACAGAAACCAAGAGTGGGAGGACTTAGGATTTATAGACCATATACTTTGATCTTTTAGGACATAGGCATGAAGCCATTTGACCCATAAAGTAATATCTCCTTGCAGTATATAACAGAATTTCTTTATCAAGAGGGCTTTATTAGACAACTTTATAGGAATAATCCTAAGTCCACCCTCACTTTTGGGTCAGCAGACATCAACTCATTTGACCTTAGCATATCCCTTATTCAAACCCCCACCTCCCCATAGAAAATTCCTCATAAGCTTTTCTAATGATTTGATAACTCCCCTGGACAGTACCATATTTGAGGACCAATAGATGTGCATTGAGTCCAGCATCTACTATCATAGTTATCAAATTTCCACCACTTAGTCCAGAGATAGGTAAACATCTCTCTTACTTGGGTTAAACGTGAGCCTAAAGACTTCCTGAAATATCTCTAAAGCTTTCAACAGAGTCCCAATAGAAATAGGATTGCTGCTACACAGTATGAGTAAATCACCTGCAAATGAGAGTTGAGTAATCCCAAAATCACTACATCTATAATGGAATTTAAAATTTGTGTTTTCCTTTATACACATTTGAGTGATTCTTCATAATACCTCTATAGTGATGGCAAATAGGTAGAGGGAGAGTGGATCACTTGTCTGATTCCTCTAGCGGCTGTATAAAGTTGAGAAGGTTCTCCATTTAACAATATTAAGTAAGAAATAGATGTTATACAAGAGTGAATCCATTTAATAAATTCATATGGATATCGAAAAGGCTGCATAGAGTTAATTGGAAATCTCCATTTAATGTCATCATAAGCTTTAGTGAAATCAATCTTGAGTGCACAACTCCAGATATGTTCCTTTGATTTGTAACCCTTGAACAGTTCATGAGCTAACAAGATGTTATCACCCGTGCTTCTTCCCAGGACATAAGCACCTTGACTTGAATTGATCAAGCCAAGTAAGGTAACTTTTAGCCAGTTGATAAGAATTTTTTCAATTCTTGTATATCATATTACAACATACAATAGGCCTATAATCATTTAAGCATTTAGGATTAGGGATTTTGGGAACCAAGACTAAGTTAGTCTTATTCATTTTAGTGAACACTCTACCACTTCTTAAAAACTCTTGGACAACCTTTACCAATGGAGTTTGTAAGATAGTCCATTTCTCTTAGAAGAACCTTGCATTAAAGCCATCTGGTCATGGGGCCTTATTAGGATGGAATGAAAACACTACTCTTATCTATTCAGATGTCACTTTTTTAAGCATTTAGAATGTTGATCATAGCTTATGAAACCTGCCAATCTATTGAGCAAAATGTCAGGAAGATTAGATGAGTGTGTAGTTACCCCATTTGTCTGTTTGAAGTGTCTCCTTGTTACCTCTTTCAACTTTTCTTAATCATGAATCAATCTGCCATTAACATCAAGGGATACTACTTTGTTTCTATTTCTCCTACCCTTAATCACATTATAGAAATACTTGGTATTTCTATCTCTTTGTTGCATCCATTGGACTCTCGATTTCTTCTTTAGTTGAGAATTTTATTGAAATTCTGAAAGGATGTAGTAGTTTGGCAAAATTTCTGATTCGGTTGTTGTTGTTTCTAGCACAAATGAAAAGAAAAAAAATTAAGTGCAAAATAAACAAATCAACACTCGATATTTGGTAACGCAGTTCGACAAGCTTTGTTTACATCTGCGGGTCCCTCACCTAGCTTAATTACTTTGACCTGTGATACAACAATAGTTTTACTCAAGGCATTACAAAGTCGACTCACCCAGCCCTTAATACTATCCTTTGTCCTCACTACTAATAAAAGTAAATCACAGTCAATAGTACGACCGCCTCGTACTAACCTCAACAGAAGATTTTCTCATTATTATTTGATAATAAAGGATGAAAAAAAATAACTTAAGTAATTGAAATAACAAGAAATATAAACAAAGACACTTGAGAAAGAAAACAACTTCCTTAACAATGTAGCTTCGTCAACGAAAGAATGAAAATTTGTCCATCAAAAGAATCTACTGAGAAGCTTCAATATCGTCACTGGAACATCTCGCGCATAATAGTTGAAAAATCATCAACGAAACAAACGTCTTTCTATCTAAAACGTTATAAAATATGAAGCTGCAAAAATACCAATACTGTTGGAATTTTTTACACAAAAACCACTATCTTTGACAGCCCGAAAATTCCCTCGTAATAGACAGAAAACATAGCTCCCCAATATGGAAAAATCACCAACAAAATAAACGTTTATTCAATGAAACATTACAAACAACGAAGCTGCAAAATCCACGACGCTTATTAACATTTTATGCACACCATCACCATTATCGATGGCCACCAAAAACATTTGCGTTCAACCCCAATCACCTCAACAAAAATCATCCAAATGATTAAGAATATCTGCTACTAAAATTATGAAAACATTTGGAGTTTTCATACACCACAAATCACAAAAGACAACCACACAATCAACACTCCATCAACAATCAATAGCCACACCAGAATGATGCCCCAAAAACCATAAAAGAAATTAGCTCACAAGTTACGCAATACAGCCCTCAATTATCGGTGAAAAATTAAAGACTACCCAACTGCTAAAAAAAATCATACAATCCACAATCACACAGCCCTCTGTTGTTATGCAAAGATGGAGAATTACAGCTACCAAAATCAACACAATTAATAACACAATACAACCCTTAATGATTATTCAAAAAACAAAAGAATGTGTAGTTGTAGAAAAGAATCCTCGATAAAAACTAGCAACAAAGTAGTGAAACCTTAACATAAATTTATAGAACCAAATTAGAATCGTATCCCACAAAATCAGCTACAAAAATGATCCAAGATTACCCCAAAAAATCACAGCTGCCAAGTCACATAAAGTCTATCATTTTTCCTCACCAAAAATGATAATACCTTAGCCCATAACATAAGAAAATCCCAGCCACTTTACAGCTGCAAATAATCAAACGAAATCTCTAAAATTTTACTTCCTTAGATAGTTATTATCCCAAAATAAGTTATCTATTAAATCCCATCTTGATTAGGAATTTAAACCTTATAAAACTTACGTTGAAAGAGTCCCACACAAATATACTATGTCCAATTATCAAATAATATCTAAAATTAAATAATAAGATATCAACATATATCTTAATAGTATGCCTCTGGTGCTTGTAAGTATGAGTTGAGATCAGATCTCTCTTTCTCAATGAGTATAGGATATGAGGGGTTGGCCATTAACAACTTTTGGGTGAAAGTGAGTTCCTTCATATCTTACAACTTCTCTATATTTATAGGATCAAGAGTCTCCTTGAGGATTTTAACACAATCAGCCTTGATAGTTTTCAGTAATTGCACACATTAGAATGCTTTAGAGCCCTGAAAGTGTTTATTAATCGTAGCTGCTATAATTGAGTCAAGTTGGGAATTCTTTAACAAGGAATTAAAGAACCTGAATGGAGATTTCCTTGGCCCTGTTTGTTGTTAACAAACACATTAATTGGAGTGTGATTTGAAACAAAAGGTTCAACAAACTCAGCATAGCTTCCATACATTTTAGTGAACCAATGATCATTGACTAAACATCAATCAAATTATCTTTGCACTAGCCCACTTTCTTTCTAATGATTAACCTATGTAGAAATAGGTCCTTGAAATTTGAGATCAACCACTCGAAGCTTGGTAGTTATCTTTATTAGTTCTCTAGTGTCAGCATGAGTTATTATTCTTTTTCCATTAAATTCAGCTGAAGCTAACAAACAATTGAAGTCTCCTACAAGCATCCAAGGTCCTAAAATGCTAAAGTAAAGAAATTAGAAGTCCCTCCATAATGTTGCCCTATGAAATTCCCAATTTGTTGCATATATAATCATAATTGCAATTGGAATCATGACTGCTTTAATGGTGAGCTCACAATGTAACAACTGATCAATACAAAACCAATCTTTTAAGATCAAGTTAGTTAGATCTAGTGCCACCAAGATCTTACCATTCAGATTTTTAGAATGATTACTACGAGCTTTCTATTCAGATGGGAGAAAGTGTAACCCTTTTGGAAACACATCTTTTTTTCAATTTTTTGGTTTCCATCAAATCTATAAAAATTGATTGCTTGGAAGCTATGTAGTCTTTTAATACCAACTGTTTATTGAGAGAATTCAATCCCCTCACCTTCTATACGGTGCAAATCATTTAGAGTGCTTAATATCGATTTTCCTCTTGGATCTACACTTACTAGATACACCTTTTTGCCACTGCTCAAGTTCCTTTTATATCCATCAACCTCATAACCAATGCCCACTATTTCATTCACATTTGCTGCATTTTTTTCATTATTAATCTCCTATTTTGCTTCTATAATTGCCATCTCTGTAGGTTGTTGGGAGTTCACTTCATTCTTAACTTCCTCATTTATATTTTTTAGTGAGTTTACACCTGTTGTAATCAGCGGAGTCTGTTGGCGAGTTTGTGTCTTTATAATAACTACTTTAGCTAGTTATGAATTTCCTTTGACTTTGTAGCTTAAATGTTTACATGAATTTCATCACCATGTTTAGAGGCCTGCTGCTTGTCCAGAAGTTTAGCAGTTGCTTAAACCTCATCAATTTGCTTAGAAATCTGTTGTCAGGTAGCTTCATTATTTTCTTGTGATTCATCAACTTTTCGAGCACTTTTTGAATAGTCTGAAGCATCTGGAACTATTATCTTCTTGCTCTCTTCTTCCTTATGGATCTATTTGGGAACCCATACTTTGGTTTTTCCTTCAAGGTTTCTAGGGGTAAGCTAACAGGACCTTATCTTTTATTAGTTCACCATCACTGTTTTATCTTATAATTGGAATGCTCTTAGGCATGATTTTTCTATGCTCAACCTCAATACAAACTTTAGCATACCAAACGCTTTTAATGTGTGCAGTATTCTCATCCATTGTTACAAGATTGCCAATGTAACTTACTCAGTAACTCAGCCCCTTCGAGGACCAATATTCAAGGGTACTTTGTGCATTTTATCCCACATCTATATAGTTTTAATCCTAAATCTATCTAGCTTAAATCTCATTTTCCACTTCTTTAAAAGTATATGTTTACCTTGTAAGTGCCAAGGGGCCATGTCCACTATCTTGTTCGCCATTTCCTCAAATGAAAAATGAAAGATGAATAGCTCATTTTATATTGTCAAAGTAGCTTGGAGTCCCACATTTTTCAACTCTCTTCATCCCAATATTGCACCGTCGGGTAGGCCATCCTCTTTTCCAAGAAGTATCATACCAAGGATGACTTCCACTTGACAAATCTTATAACACTATCTCAATTGGAGACACATGACCTTCACTAACTCTAGCTTCAAAATGCAGCTTTCCAAACATATCAAAATCTCTAGCTACTCAATTCCAAGTAGCTTTCTCTGACTTTTTTGAAGAAGGAGACAACGACCAGGGTGTAGGATGGTTTAGTGGAGGAGTAGGAGAGGATGGCAAAGGAGGGAACTCCAAATCTAATATTAGTTGGGTAAAAATTGTAAGGCCCCAAATTGTAGCCTAGTTGGAATGTTTCATTGAATATTTATGTCATATGACTTAATTATCTTTTGAAAGAATCATACTTGGAGAATTGGAATTAAATTGGCATCATAGATATTTAAGGTATTAATGTTGCGCATAAGGTCTCAGAAAATATGTTATGGATACTTTACATAAGGTTTAGGTGAAGATTTAGTGATAAGAAGGCTTGAAAGTA
>JANZXR010000007.1:26987298-27009629 GCA_027575705.1 Erythroxylum echinodendron
AAAAATAGGCTCATTAATTGATATAAAAAATCTACATGAAAAAGTGCTTTTTTGAAAAGCTCCAAATTTGAGCTTTTAAAAAAGCTGTATTTTAACTTTTCAAAAAGTTATTTTTACTCCAAAAGTACTTTTGAAGTTTACAGCCAAACACTCATTTATAAAGGTCCATCCATGAGCTGACGTTATGATTCATCATTTGTTTGATCAAATATAGGCTTAGATTTGATAAAGATTTTTCGGATCCAACATTTTCCGAACAAATCAATTTCAATCTTTTTTCTTTTTTGAACTTTAGGTTAAGTTAGGATCCAGTCATTTTTTTGTAAACGAATTTAAATTCTTAAAGCAAAAAATTTTCAGATTATATTTTATTACTAATAAAACTAAAAGATAAATTATTTTTATAAAATAATAAAATAAAAATTATTTTAATATCTTATATAATATTTATTAATAAATTATCAATAATATTATTATATCTTTATTAAAATAAATAATTTAATAATTAAATTTTTATTTTTAATAAGCATTTATACCTGAAGAAATTTTATTCAAAATGCATATATTTTAAGGATATTTTATATTTAAATTATATTTATTAAGTAATCATTAAATTATTTTAAATTAAAATATTAAAATCAAAATATTCATAATTTTTGTTGATAATTAATATTAAATAATTATATATTAACTATATGATAAATTAAATTATAAAAACAAAGAAATCAAAATCAAGTTCAGATGACCTGTTCCCAAAAGCTTTGTGTAGTTCCATTGCCATTGAAGTCCATCCATTCAATAGGAATATCTCAACGGGAATAGAGTGACACAGCTTTTTAGAAACAGGTGATCTGTACGAAACAAAGGCAACCCAACAACTGATGATTTTAAACCCAATTTAAAATAATTAATAAATTGAATAGTTGCAACAAACCTAACACAAAAGTAATTAATAAAGGAGTTCAAATGAAAAAGAAACCTAAAAGTCCATGAGTATGAGTTTCATCTAAGCTCCTCCAAGTTGTATGTTGTGTCTATATGCCTGCAAATTATACATATTTATCATTGGCAAACCAAACCATCAGAACATCTAAGACAAAGTTGCTTTAGTTGTTGTTAAACGAAACCATCAGAACACATATTGGAACTTTAGATCATCACACATTCGAAAAGTCTTAAAAGATGCCACAGGACAACTAAGACGACGTTTTAGCAGACAAAAGACTGATTCTTGATTCACAAGGAAGAGTTGCAACTCAAATTACTTTGATAGAATCGTATCATATCTCATTGAATTGCCAAAAGTAATAGGATATCACGGGTAAGCAAAGTTCAACGTAGGTCTACAACAAATTGATATGAACAAACAAAAGGAAGGTATAGATGAGATACCAAACTAAGTAGAACTAAGGATGATGTTGTTGACCGGGATGAAGACGGCCTTAACGACGTCCCCTACGATTCCCATTACAACAAAACCGAGGGCAGTACTGCAAGCCACTTTGGTGAATTCTATACATAACGAAGAAACCACAAAACCAAACCCTAATTATACGAACTAAAACCAGAAATTTAGTAGAAAGAAAAGAAGAAGAAGAAGAAGAAGAAGAAGAAGAAGAAGAAAGATGATAAAAGAAAAACCTTGGCGATCAGGCTTCTGGCAACGCTTGAGAAAGCGGACGCCGTCCCTAGCGAAGTCTCTGACAGGGTCGAAGCCGCAGTCTATGGCGTCCAACTGATCTCTGTCTTCGGAACAACAGAAGCGTTAAAGCGCAGAACTTGTTTTCGTTTGGTGGTGTGGTATGAGGCTGTTCAGTTTACCTAAGACTTTGCATGAGGTAGTTCAGTTTACGTGGGACTTTGTATGCACAGTTCAGCGGACGTAGGACTTGTTTAATCGGCGAGCAGTTGTTTTTCATTCTTAGCCTTCTTTTTTTTCTTAAATGAAAATTTGTTAATGTTTATATTTTTTAATAATGTTATTATTATTATTATTATTATTATTAAAAAATAAATTTTAATTATTCAATAATACACAATTTTGACTCTCGTAAAGAAAGGCTGATTACGGGACCAAGTGACCGCATTCCGCTTATATATATATGTGCAAAGAAGGTTATGAAACTGCACATTCCATATAATTAGGCAAGTCATAGCAGCGACTGGAAAGTTAAAAGTTGTCGTAATATCATCAAGTTAAAGGGTTTAAACAAGGTAGCTGGTTAATCCATTACAATTAAATACAACCTCCTTGACAATAGAAGTTGATAAACACAAGCTTGCAAAACTCCAATCCAATCCAATGTAGTATTCTGCGGTTGATTGCCTTTTGCTGCACCACCGAACACCACCGCCACATTCAGGTCCCGTCAACTGCAAAACAGAGAGGAGATTGCAAGTTGGAACTCATAAAAGATGAAGAAAATAGGAAAAGGCAGACCCGAGTGGTACGATTAGAACAAATTGTACAGCATAAATTTAGTTGGATGAATGACTAGAACAGAGATTTAACTTTCTGACACTTACTAGCACAACAGTTAGTGCAAACCAATTATATCAAGATAAGCAAATCCGAGTTCCTTAAAATTCCACCTTGGTTACAGAACCAAGTAGTTCTAAGTTGAAATGCCGAAGATAACACAATGACAACTGCAATATATTTTCTTTCTGCAGATAACACATTAGGTCAAATATGGACCGTAGAATTTAGCATTAAAAGCTCAAGTACTGAGAAAAACTAGACCAATTTCCTTCTGTAGGGTGGAGGCTAAGGGAGAACTAAAAATTTGAATGCAAGAATCAAAGATCAGAGTGGATTTTCTATCGTAGGTCTGACAGACAAATCAACATGTGTGGTTCAAATATATAAAGTACTAACGCAAACAGATCGAAGACCATGTATGTTGAATAACAGTTTGGGTCACAGATAGGATTTATAATTGCTAAAAATTCTAGCTAGAAGCAGTAAACAGGATGTCATTCTAGTAATCGGGCAAACAAAAATAACATGAATAATACATGGAGAATTTTTATAGTACTGAAAATGAAATAACTCAGTATTTTATTCTTAAATGTTGTCTATCCTTGGTTCTATTTTGGCACCTATCAATTATACATAAAGACTTGCGAACTCAACCAACATCTCTCAAAGAGAAAGAGAAAGAACCATACGAGTAGCATCTGGGGCAGACATTAAGTTGCACAGTTGTTCAAGCAAAAAGTGACTTAAGATCCAAAATCAGATTCAACAGTATCACTAGAAGTCTGTTCATACACGTACTAGAAAGGAGAATAAGAACCATGTTGTGATTCTCTCATCCCAACAGTCTCTAGTGCTCATGAAGCTAAAACAATTTATGTCAGATTGAAGAAAGACAATTCATAGGCCTGCAATTTATCTATTCACAACACTGGCCGAATGTTTTTTACACTACATATAAATGGAGAAAAAAAGGGCTAGCCGTTGCATAAGTTTTACAAATATTCTTTATCATTATCAACAACACAAAAGTACAAACTAAAAGGTAACTCTTCCCAACTCTTTGTTACATGTTTTGTTAAACTGTGTTAGCTTCTTTTTCAATTCCACCCAACTTTCTCACGTAATCCCTACTACTAATAGGAGTAGGAAGCAAATTTGAAGAAAACAAAAATGTCAAGACAGCAAAAGCTGCTCCCTCACTGGTGCTAATTCACTTTTGCATGTTAACCCAAAAGATATCCCCAACAAATGGCAACTGGAATACAGACTTTTAAGAATTATAACTATTTTGAAAGTACTCTCAGCATATATAAACCTTTCAAGTATATCATTCATCATAACTACTTAACAGTACAAACATGTTTGAGAAGGAAAAAAATAAGTAAAGAAATAACAAATTGTGATTTTTGTAGAGCAGTTACCGTTGCTATCAAATTCTGAACACTATAACAACAAAGAGTGGTTTGCGGAAATATGAAATCAAAGGTTTGAACATAGAAAAGTAAATATTTTACATTATTAAGGCAATTTTTTAACGTAATGAATTTTCAACTGATTATGATTGATTTGTTCCTTTTTCCGCCAGTAAAAGTGAGCGGATTCTATCAACATAGAAAAATTGTATGTGCAAAAGATGGACATAAAAGCAGTTGGCTTTACTTGGTTGGTACCTCCACATCCTAGACTTCCTCATTAAAGGAGGATCAGGCCATGATTTTTTTAAATTTAGGCATATGGATGAATGACATATGAACCTCAATATAAGCTATATGATGATTTTAATAGTTGAAACACTTAAAGCATCCATTATTTACCTACAATGACATGATAATGCTCTCCAAGTCGTTAACAACTCTCCTTAATCATTTTCCTTGCTTTTTTGACAGATTTCTGTATTTCACAATATCAATTTCCAATTAACAACAAGAATAATAATAAAACATGTTTGGAAAAGTTTCTATCCTAGTAGAAACAACAAGTGCCTTGCTGACGTTCTCCAAGACGATAACAATTGTCCTTAATCATTGTCCTTGCTTTTTTGACAGATTTCAGTATTTCGCAGTATCAATTTCCAATTAACAACCGAAGACTTAACATGTTTGGATAAGTTGCCATCCTAGTAGAGACAAAAAGTGCAATGTCCTAGCATAATTAATGACTTCTAACTACTTTAACCTAAAAATGAAAAACAGAAAGCCCTAGATGAGACGGTTCAAGAGCCTAAGGGTAGCTCCAAAAACAAGCTTTTGAGCTAAGACAAAGCATATGCACACGGGGACAAGCCCAACATAAAAGACAGGTATGTTACGCTCCCTTATCTGCAGCCTAATCAAAAGACTACTTTCAAAGTTCAGCACTGACGACCCCAAATTTGGCCGCTTAGAACTAAAAACCTGTCTTTGCATCAGCAAAATGCAAGAACAAACAATAGAATTGATGCAAGAAAACATCAGGCAACACATGTCAGCCGTAGACTGCAATGCCTTTCTTTCAATAAATGTCCCCATAACCACAACTACTGCGCAGTCACAATAAATCCCAAGACCATCTATCCCTAACAACGACCTCTTCCTGTCTTCATATCACCTTTGACCTTCTTCATAAGTGATAAATCCTCTGCTCCATCCTCATTCTCTGGTCCTTCCTCAGTTATCAAATAATTCATGCTCCTTAAAGACATCAAGCCAACAGAACCCCACATCAAACAAGCTACAGCCTTGAGCCTTCAATGAAACACTGATCTCACTATTGAATGACGTATAACACACTAAACCTAACAAATATCCAACAAATTACTACAGTCATATACTACCAAAATCTGAAATGGACAACCTTGAATAGGAACTTCAAACATCTAACCCCTAGTCGTAACAATTTAGTGAAGAACCTGGATGTAACAAACAGCAAAACCATCCTAGAAATGCAAGCACATTAATCATAGTTCAAGTAAAACCACGAATTTGAAAAATAAAAACAGCAACAACATGCAAACATACCCTTGCCCATCGAGATTCCCCTGCCCACTGCTCCCACTCCCAAACGACCCATCCTCCGCCGCAGCAGTCTGCCACACCGACTGCCACGCCTGCGACGGGGGTTGCACATAAACCCCAGTATGATCCACCGCCGGCCGTCCAATCATCATTCCTCCAGGAGCAGCCCCGGCAGGCTGCCCCATGGGAGGATAATAATACGGCACACCGCTCGCGGTGGGTCCGACCATTCCTCCAAGCGCAGCCTCGTCCTTGATCTCATCTCGCGGGACAATATCGACGAGAAAATCGAAGATATCGGTTCGGGTGATCGCGGCAGCGATATCGTTCTTCTGGAGGGTTCTGCGCTTGTTCTCTTCGGCGTGAAGCCAAGAGCGGATAGTGAGCTCCAAGATGAAGAGCTCGCAGGCCTTAGCGAACAGAATGGGGGCTTCGGCGGAGATCATGCGAACGTCTTCATCGGCTTTCATGATCTTCTTGATGCGAGCCAGAGGCAGCTGGTGGTTCTTGAAATCGTTCACTTGCTCGATCTCTTGGCGCTGGTAGGACCAGAACATCTGGAGCTGCTGCTGCTGCTGTTGCAGCAGGTGGTGGTACGGCGCCGCCGCACCCGGCGGAGGAGTGTGGTGGACCGGTGGTGGCGTAGTCGGTGGGTATGTGGAGGATTGAGCTTGTTGGTGCTGCCCGTCCATTGGGTTTCGGGTTTGGTTCCGTTTTGTTGATCGTCTTTTTATATTTAATCTCTACCGAGTGATGAAGAGATAAGGTGAAAGAGCGGAGGAGGAGTTAGTGATGAGGACTTGCGTTTCGGGCCGTCGATCTGTTGACTTTGGTGATTCATGATTCTTTTAGCACTCTTTTCTTTTTTCTTTTTCTTCTCCTTTTTGTCCTTACATTAATGTCATTTATTACTTGGATACTTTCCTCACCCTTGTAATTAAACATATTGAAATTATAAATAAACAACACTTTTCCTTAATTTATTGAATTATTGAAAACATTATTGCTCTAGTGTAGTTCGTTATAAGGTTTTAAATTGCGAAATATAATTTAAAGGGTAATTGTTAAAAATTTCAATTTCATAATATTAGTCCAAACTTTAAAAAAAGATGTTAAAATGTTCTAACTCTTAATTTTTAATAAAAATAACTCGACATTTATCTAGTGCGTATTTAAAGGATAGCGGATACGGATTCTTTATTTTAAAAAAAAAGTTTAACTTCTAATTTTTAGTAGGTATGTCAATGAGCTAGGCTACGCTGGGATGGGTCGGCCAGTGACCTTCCCTATGGCCTGCCCAGTCACAGGCAGGCTGGGCCCTTTTCTTAAAAAAAATCGAAACGACGTCGTTTTGAGAAATGGACAGGGCAGATCATGGTCGGCCCATGGTCTGACCAACCTGGGCTAAAAAGAGGCTGGGCTATATTTGTCATCCTTAATTTTTAGCCCCTTAGGAGGTAGTCGAGTTGGTAGAGTGGGGGGCATGAGGCCAAAAGGTCTTGTGTTCGAATCTCCTTACCTACTTTTGATCGATCGAGCTTGTCGTACAGGACTTATCTAGTGCGGAGTACCTAATTGATGTAATTTACAGACTATTACGTCAATCTGGAGATTTATTCAGTGCCCAAACGATAACAACTGCGAGTTCCTTCGTTTAAAAAAAAAAGTGATGAGCTTCATCAAATTAATATGTTTGTCACATAATTACTATATATTATATTTATGCTGCATGTAAATTTTATTATTTAATATAATAATATCAAAAATTCTAAAATAATTATACACTCTTCCTTGCGTTTTACTTCGTAATTATTTTAAAGTGTTTAATATTTTTAATTTATTAAACAATCAAATTTATACGTCATATAAATAAAATGCGTCATAGTCATATAATGATTCGTTACGTAATTCATATTAATAGAAAACATAAAGTCGAATTGTTTTTATTAAAAAATAGAAGATGGAGTATTTTTAACGCTACTTTTTAAAATTTACGCTAATAATGCAAAATTGAATAAAATTTGAAATTTTTAATAATTAACCCTAATTTAAGTCACGGGATTATTGTAACAATTATCGTTTATACAAAAACATTTTCAATTAATATGTATGTAATTACAACAACCATGATAAAAATATTATAACCATAACTTAAAATTATGATTATCCTTTTTTTATAACGTCAAAATTGGATTCGTTACCTTACGAGTAAAAATTGTAGGAAAAATTGCGTATTACATGATTTCACCATATCTCACATATTATTATTATTATTGTTATCATTTAATTAAAAATTGAGTAATATAATAATTAATAAAATATATGTTATAAAATTATTTAATAATTTAATAATTAAACAATAAATTCAGAATTAACTCATATCTAGCATATTCTGCCTTTCGTGTAAATCGCAGGCAAAGGTGATGTCAAGTTGCAATTTGAAGTCTGTGATTGGTTGATTTGGGGAATGCGGTACAAATACAATGGCAGCCATTAAAAGTGAAGGAATATGACCATATGATGTTGATATGATATTTGATGTGAATAGAATAGAATAAAATAGAAATAGACAGAGCAAGATAAACAAGCACTTTGAAAAAGCTTTCATATACTTATGTCTGGTATTCTCTGTTTGCGTTAGGGTGTTTCAATCTTGTGTTACCGAATTTTGTCTATGCGTTTATGTAAATTATGTCGGGTGATCTTTGTTTTCGTTAGAGTGTTCAAATCCTGTACTACTAAATTCTGTTCATATATTTATATAAACTTACATAAATATAAGGATGAAATTTAATAGTAGATAGTATAAATTATAACTGAAATAAAAGATATTATCTTCTTATGTGCCCTTTCTTTTAAAAAGCACATGATTGGATTGATCGGTACACTCCAGCCTCATGTATTCAAAAGAAAGTCAATATATGCTCTTCAGCTAGAGATGGTGATGGTTGGAATCAAACCTGAAATGATAAGAAGTGTCTTTTCAATTCTAATTTGATTCAAAGGTTACTTTTAAAAAATATAAATAATAAAAAGTTAATAGGATAAGAAATTTTCACTATTAATTAGTTTAAATTTCAATCAAATTTTAAATAAAATGGTCATTTTATTTAATAGTTTATTTTGTTAAGTTTTTTAAAAACTATTTTTTTGTTCGAACTAACTTTGATTGATTATCTTAAAATCGATATCAAAATCAACTCGAATCTAAGTTGACTTAACGTATTGATTTCAAGCTTAATTAAATTGTTAATCATATCCTTATGTTATAAATAAAACTCTAAAGTTATGTTATTCGTAAGATTGATAATAGATTTGCAAAGATTAATCAGGCCTGAATAGTTTTACTTGAATGTGAACATCGGTCAGATTAAACTTGTTTTGAGTTATTGATTTCGAATTGGATCGATCGATTATTATTAATCAGACTCTGTAATCACGTTAAAAAATTGAACTTAAATTCGATCAAATAGAATCAAACTAATTTATCATCTTTTAGCATCAGATATAAAAACTAGAAGTATTTTTTAAACAATTTAAAAATGATATGACTTCACTTAATACCTTGTGAGTCACTAGCACTAGAATTAATATTCCAAGCCCAGGTTTTTCTTGGGCTCAAACTAGAACTTTCAAAGTCTGATTATTTAGGAAGGACTATAATGGCCGTTAAGATTAATTGATCAAAGCGACATAATTTTGTTAAAATTGACTCTTGATTTAGATAAGACCCAACTCCACAGCCAAACCTAAGACAGATGCAGGTCTAAGATAATAATTGAGATATCAGAGCATAGAAACATGAATTCTGAAAGAATGGTTTATTAGTCATCACATCTAAATACAGCAGGCCTTGGAAATATAGATGATGACCTGCCAATGATTCTGTCAAACCCTAAAGCTTCTTTAATGGAGTGATGATTCCTCAACCAGGAGACCATATATCATGGAAAAGATGATATAGTTATCACGGTTAACAACATCAAACTGAAAGCAAGTTGTAAAAGATGCCTGAAATAAGGAGGAAGAACAGACTAATGAGTGCACAAGGGAGAAAAAAGACTTTTAAGATTCTGTGATTTCTGCATATGAAAAGAATCAAAGTTGTAAAGAATGCATATGTTGTAACCAATTCCTGTGGCGATCCTAAGATATGAAATTTCTCATTTCATAAATTCAGTCAGTCCTTTGAAGGCCTTACAATGACACTATTGAAACATTAATAGAGCTCAGCCAAAAAGTCAGGCTATAGGATCTGTGCCTCAGTATGAAAATTCACCCATCCATACCACCTTAAGTTGCAACTCCCTGGGCTCTAATTCAGATGAAACTGTAAAGCCACCCGTGTATGCAAAGGAAAAAGAAACAAAATCTGTTTTTGCATGATGGTTCATCACTAGTTTTCGTATCAACAGGAGTTTTCGAAGACTAATTGTGTTCCTATGATGACTTAAATGTTTAAACTCTTTTTTCTGCAACTTCTCGACTTTGTGCTGTGAACTACTCCCTACACTCATAAACCAAACCTAACAGAGAAGCCTGTGGCTTTCTCTACTTTCTATACCTCCTCCGTTTGTACACAATAATCTTATCTTTGTTGGTGTCATTCACCTCAGGCTTTGTAACTTCATCATCTCTGGCAGAAAGCTGAACATGGTTTCCTTCCAACGTGTTTCCACCTTTAACCAATTCTTCATCTGTTGCAGAAAGCTGAACATGGTTTCCTTCCAATGTGTTTCGACTTTTAACCAATTCTTCATCTCTGGCAGAAAGTTGAACACGGTTTCCTTCCAATATGTTTCCACCTTTAACCAATTCTTCATCCTTTACCCTTTTGCAATGCCCATCATGAGCTTCTTCCTCAACTTTGTCAATAATCTCCACCATTTCCTTCACCTGAACTTCATTAAGTACCTGAAGAAGTTCCAGGGGTGTAGACGCCGGATCAAGCTCCCAGCAACCTTTTGGAGCTTTTTGACCCTCGTGACCTGTGAGCATGTATGAAGGGACCATGTGAGAAAACCGAAACATCTCCTCCTTTGGAATTGTTCTGATTCTAGTAGGGTCGAAATGCTGGCAAAACACTGTCTTTAAACCAGCAACTTTAATGAGTGGAACGACGGTTACTCCTCTTTCCTCATTATAGTCTTCGAGCACTTCTACCATATCGTATTTGTGTATGACTTCATCTGGAGTAAGCTCATTCCAATTAGGAGACCAATTCCTATAAAGAGCCCAAACATCGCCCTTCCTAGGAAAGATTTTGATAGTCCCTCTAAGACCCTTTGTCCACTTAACCTTGTGTGAGAAAGAATTAAGAGACTTATTGACTTCACGTTTGCCTATCCAGAAGTCCCCAGTTGTCTTGTAAAAGCCAGAGCCAATCCAGTTTATTGGAGCCAATTCATGGTTACTTTTGGAATTAAGCCAACTGATCTGCACTTTAAATGGTTTTAATGACATCACCTGATGAATCATAGCATAATAGCGAGGCATCCCATCATCGTCATCATACGCAGCCCAAACCTGGTTTTTGTCAAATGAGATTTCTGAGCGATCATGGTCAAAATCATGAAAGTCCGGATCTGAAACAATCATTGATAATGGATTCACATCCTTTCCATCAAGAGCATTATTATCACTGGCAGAGACAGCCACACTAACGTCAGCTTTGGTCTTGATATCTACAAACTCCTGGTTTTTGCTTGCATCAGCTATCTTGCCATCTGGAGTACAATTCTTCCGTTGGTTTTCCTTCTCTATCTCTCTCTCAGAAATGATTGGTACAGAAGCCATCGCTGAAGTCCTGGATGCGGGAGCAATAGTATTCCATTCATTAATCTTTGCGCGAATATCATTCTTAGATTTCTCCATCAAAATGTTTCGGACTTCTAGTTGTGACAATTCTCTTGTACTAATGCTTCTTCGTACGTAGAACCTACCTTTTTGAGAACCCACTGGCCCAAAATCTCCATTTTCATTTCCCATTTGATTTGCTTTCTCTTTTGGATGCTTGCCTGTTCTTTGCTCCTCAGCATGTCTTTTCTTTTTCAGCCCCTCGTCTTTTGGCACAGAACTTGAGCCCAGATTTAAGGACCTGGTAGCTGAATCCGTGGCCATTGTCTTACGAGGCTGAGGTTTCAGTTGAAAGGTTTCTCCTCTCATGTAAGCAATTGATGCCTCTTCATAATTTCTTTTCAATTTGTCATGTTGAGAAGAAACAAAAGCTGCTGATTGCACATTTCCAACACTGATTGTGCTAGAGTAAGTACCAGGATGAGCTGCTGCTCCCATGCTTGTTGCCGGCTCTGGATTCTTTCTTTTAACATGCAAGTATTCAAACCTTGAATTTGGATAACAGTTTTGTGACCGCATGAAAGAAGTCCCCGAAGTAGAGTGGTCCCGGCCATGAATAGGTGGAGGTGGTGTCTCAACTGCAATGAAAGGATACCGACAGTTGTGGCAGCAGAGGCTGCGGTTCATATACACCCGAAGGTACTCAAATTGTAATTTGCAAGCATCACAAGTTGTCCAAAAGGTATTGGACTTGGAAGAATGAGGAGTAAGATTAGAATGCACAGCACCATTCGGAGTGCATGCATATGAATTGCTACAGTTGAAGATGTTATGGAAACCATTATGATGATTTGGAACATGTGATGCCCAATGTGGGACTCTTCGATACATATCCCCAACTTTTTGCTTCTGGTCATAAGCAATTTTCTTTGTTTTATCTGACAACAAACTCCAGGCGTCGGATATAATCTTAAAAGCACCATCAGCACCTACTGATTTATTTTTATCAGGATGAAGAAGGAGAGCCAATTTTCTGTAATGTTTCCTGATTGTGTCATCATCAGCCAAGGGATCCACGCCAAGGACTTTATACCAATCTACTTCCCCACTTGTTGTTTGCTCAGCAGAGATGAACACGTCAAGGGTTGCAAGAAATTGAGTGATACCATCAAGATCAGGGTATAAGTCTTTTGCCTTCAAAGCGAATCTTTTTGCCTGAACAACGTCCTTATCAGCAAACTTCTTCTCTGCAACACTTTTAGCCTTTAAGGCCTCTTCTTTATTGCATTCCATATTCACTTTGAATCACAACTGGCAGTGCTTGCGCTTATTGGTGAATTCGATCATCAATATGAATAATATACAACTAGAATGTAGGTAAGCATCTCCAAGAAGCTGCCTTCATTACAGAAACCCTAATAAAGAACAAATGAAACACAAGATAAGGAAACTATCTTCTATAATAAGGGTTATGAATTCCCATCTTTATTGCTGAACCGTTTGACCTTGATCCACCAAAGACAGTTAAAATATGGAAACATAACCGTCTGCTTCTGTTTAATCATATATTGTTTTCTTTTTGACGCGTTTTATGAATTCAATGGTCAAAAGAAGTATGCACATAATGTCAAAAGAATTCCAAGAATTACGGGAAAAACGTCTTTAAGAAAAAAAGGCTACTGCACTGTGAACATTTATAATATATGAAAAAAGAATATATTAACCAACTTTTCCATTCCATACATGATTACAAAGTCATAAAATAATAAAACAGTAAGTGCTACATTGCGACAATAAAAAAGGAAACAACTTGAGATATTGGAAATGCAGCCATCAAGTAGTCCTAATACAATTTTAATTTGAAAAAATTATATTAAAGCAGCCAAGCAGAATACATAAGGTGTGGCAAATACATCCAGATAAGGAAATTATATCCGTAGAGAAAGAAAAACAAGTGCCTCAAATTTGAGCTGGATACTAGCAGCTGCAATTGATCAAGGATAGCAACATCAAAGATAGAAACAATATGAATGTTTCTCGTCATCTTTCATTTAGAAAGTTTTCAGAGACCAATTAAATGATCAGATAAAGTAACTAAATAACATTTATGAAGGTCCGAGAATGCAGTAACATCATCAACAGAATTCCACGTGTCACGTTGCAGAACTAGTGTAATACCATGCAGATTTGCCATTCACGTAGAAGCACATAATCGTGGAAGCAACATTCACTAGATTTTAAAAAGATCGTAACTTGATGCACACTTATCTTTCACAAAACGAGCCAAAATCATGAAATAAATCCGCCTCACTTAACAAACCAATGATCTCAATTCCCAGAAGCAACAAACAGGTATGAGAATGAAAACCAGCTTATAAAAACATGCTCTTGTGGAAGAATGCCATCAAGTGCTCAAGTTGAATCAATCTGTCATTGATATCTCAACAACCAAAGAATTGTTTGTTTCCTCAGAATCCATCACATAATTTCAGTCATCATGCACTTCAAGCATCAAACTCCTAAAAGCAGATAAACCCTAATCCACAATTGAACAACAGAAACCCCAACTCCACCGCCACCCAACAAAAAACGTGAAAAAAAAAAACTTGTTCTGATGGGCTTCCAAAAAATGAGGAAAATTTTCATGTGTTCTTAAAATGATAATTGCAGTGCTTTACACTAAACCCTGAAGGGTTCTTCTGTTCATCGGGCAACAATGTACAACATTGAAGCTAAAATACCAAAAATTACCGACACAGAGCTCAATATAAGTCCAAACACATGTTATCATATATAAACATGCATATATTTAGATACAGAGAGAAGAAAGTTACCCATTCAAAGAGAGTTGGATTGAAGAAGCGCCATTGATATATTAGTTTCAGATACCTCGAATTCCTGGAAAAGAAGGGTTTTTTTTTTTTGTCTTATATTTGTTTTCTTTTCTTCAAGTCTGAGCAAAATATGGAATTATATATTATAAAGCTTTATACTATATGTATTTATAGTGACAAATGTAGGCTAAAAAACTGACCGTTTAAATTTTCATGGCAAAAAAAAATAATTAACCATGGTTAATTTTTTACTCTAGTTAATAGGAATGCAAAATTATGGTAAGTTAAAAATATGGAAATACTAGCAAAAATCATATAAAAAAGATATTAAAATATCTGGAATTTAAATATTTATAATTATATTATCAATATTAAAAAAATAAATTAACTAAATTTATGAAGGTTATTGTATCTTATTAGATTTTTATGAAAACCAACATAATTCTCTAGATAAACAGACAACTATGAAAAAGATTTACAATATTAAATTTCTTCTTAAAGAATAAAATCTTGATGAAGAACAAAAAAGAAGAGGTTGGATGAACGTACTAAAGATTTGGTAATACAGTCATCTTGTGCAGTTAAAAGGTAAAACTGCATATACAGTGTTCTATTTACAGATTCAATTTGCAATCAATTCAACTTACTTGTGCAAATTCAGTAACCATCAAAAGTTGAATAACTAGTCAAAATCCAGAGTAAAAAAAGTGATTCATTTAATATCTCTGGATTTGCTTGAATCTTGTATTGGCAATGCAATAATTATATCCAAATACAATATCTAGTTCTGACTGATAAAATTGGTAACCAGGTTTTAACTCTGTTTTTTGCCATTTCTGGAGAATCTGATGTGAAATATCCTGAAATTTCCATATCTTCGTTTCTCTTTTTCTTAGGCAGATTTGTGTTCATACAAGAGTCAGCCTCACCGTCATGGACTTAATGCATTTTATTATGTTCTTACCATATAGATTGAAGTTTTCAGGATTTTGTTTTCCTGGAAGAGAGCAATACTCATAAGATTACTTGCCAGAAATGGAGGGGTGCAACTTTTAATCCCAATGGGACAGTATGATAGATTCAAACCTGGAATTGCCTAATAAGGGCAGGAATAGGATGCCTGTATTTAAAGTATGAACCAGAAACCAGACAACTACCTAACCATGTCATGATAAGCTTAACATTTATTCCTGGGTTCATTTGTGAAATTCCAGGTCATCAATATGTGGCACCGTAATGTTAGGTAAGCAACTTGTTCACAAGAATCATTATAGCAGAGAAGACATACTGCAGTTTTGCTTGAGTAAGTATAATTCCTGCTCTGCAATGTCATGGGAATAGGATTTACAGATAAGTAGATTGCAAGAACAAATTGTACGATTAGAAAATTTTAACTAAAAGTCAAAAGACGCTAAACTCTTCTTTCTTGGTGCAACAAGGAATGGATATTTCAGTTCTAAATCTGCAGATAATGAGGTGATTGATAGGAAAGACAGAACTAGCAAGTAGTTCTGTAGGATATCTGAACATTATGATTCTGTTCTTATCCTGAAAGTTGCAAGGCAATCAGAAAGAGCTCAGAGGTATAAATTCGACAGTGATGCAAAGCACCATCAATCCAAATTTAAACCCATTGTTGTTCATCTTAAGCTGTAATTTGGTAAGCCATGAGAAGCTCATTGCTTGCAGCTGGAACCTGCCTCCTGAGAGGAGAATTCCAAATACTAGAACTGAACTTTGAAAGGATCTGCTCATTCATAAGCATCACCTACAGAGCTCCATATCAGGCTGCCATTGGATTTAGACATACAAGGTTTGAACATAAAGATAATGAAGTAATAAAAAGATGATATTCATTTTCTGTTGAACAAATCCATGTTTGGCACAACAAGTATAATAAATTGGCTAGTTCAATACATAATGAGAATAGACGCCTCTGTTGCTTTATGACCTGAAGATGATGAAATAGCCTGCAGGTCTAAAAATGTGAAACTATGGTCGAAGATGAATTAGTTTTGCCTGAAAAGAATTCAAAATCCATCCAGGAATCTAAAAATTTCACACTAATGAAATGAAAAGACTGTCCTTCACTGATAGCTTCTTACTTTCTTGAGTAACTGATTGACAAGTGACGAGTATTGTTTCTCTCTTAGCAGGATTCTTTGTCATTGAAGGATGTTCACAACTTGCTTGTCCTTGGCAATTCAAACAATGGTCTTTGCATAAAGCTGACTGTAGACACTCTTAGTCCGATGAACAACTATCAAACTCAAGATCACTGCTATAATGCAAAGACCTGACATTATCCCACATGTAAGGGAGTAACATATGGAGCCTGAACATGTAAGTGATTTTTCCTCTTGAAGATGTATTGCAAGCAAAGGTTCTAAATTTAGCTGTGTTTGTTTTTTTGCATAATAGTCATAAATGCCACTTGCAATGACACCAGAGAATATAAGAGAGCCAGTAGGACTTGCCAATGTAAGAAAGTTGTACAAGGCACCAAAGCTCTTTAAGCCAAAAAGCTCTGAGGCTGAGGCAGGCACAATTGCCCAATGGGCGCCATAGCCAAGTCCTATCAGAATGCTGACAACATAAATTTGCCCAGGCCAGCCAATAGCATAGTACAGAAGTCCAATTGCCATGATAACTTGAAGGACAGCCATGGCCAGTGGCCTTGGATAAGCAAATTTTCTGGAGAGAAAAAAAATATAGTTATACATCTCATATGTGCGAATATAGATGGAAGTTGATGATTGTTAGTATGGTGAGCCATGAAGATGAAAACTTTACCTAACGAGAGCTTCCGAGAAGTAGCCACCACCAACACGGCCTAGAAAGTTCCAAATGCTGATCATGGTTACAAATATGCTGGTATCATTATAGCCTAAAGATTGGCACATCTGACCCAGATTATCAATAACGGTCAAACCAGACCCAGAAGCCAGAACAAGAGAGAAAAACAAGAGCAAAAAGTCTGCCTTTACTAATGCCTGCAGCAGAGTGAAATCTTCCCCTCTTCGAGGGCCTTTTCTGCGCTTGACTCTTACTGCTCCTTCAGCAGCAGCTTGAAAGAGCTTAGCTTGCAATTGAGCAACTCGTTTACGCCTTTCTGATTCTGGAAGTGACTCCACTTCTGCAGGTTTTTCATCCTCAACCTCACTTAGAATGAATGAACTTCCACTCCGTTCCAGCTCAGATTTACCAGCTACTTGTTTATCAGGCTCGGAAAAAAGGCTCTCCTCTATTTGAGGTCTTGGCTTTGGAAAGAAAACCAGCACAACTGGGATTAATATAGGCAGCAATACAAGAACAATCAAGATTACTGACAACAATGTGATCAAGGTTTGACTTAGGTTGACTAAATCCTCAACTATCAGTACTGCCAATAAGTAGGCCGCCAGAATTAGGCAAATGCTGTAGGTAAACAGGAAACCTGAATTATCAGATGGCCTAACTTGCTTGTGACCTCCTACAGGTCTAATAACGAACATTAGAGCAATAACAACCATTGAAGGTCCAACTGCAACCATCAAGATGAGTGATGCTTCGCTTGGGGCATTGAAAATGGCATACACCTGAGTCAGAATTGCACCACTCAATCCAGCAAATCCTTTCAGTATCCCAACAACAGGACCCCGACTTTTGGGGAAGTTCTGCACGCTTGAAACTAGAGCTCCTGTGTTGAAGTAGGTCTCACCATTTGTCCCTACAAATATGGCAGCACACAACTGCAGAAAAAAGTATCGTTAATATTTGTTTGATAGATGTCAAAACTGAAGACTTTGCTATCCGAATTTCAGATGAGAAATTCGGAAGCCAGGTTGACAGAATCTGGTATTGATAGACATCTGTATATGATAATTCAAAATGAAAGAGCATCTCTTATGTGCGAAGATGTTACTTCTTGTACTGTCAAAATTCTTCACATCCCTCCAGGAAACCCGATATCCAAAATATCATAATCAGGTTACTGGCAGAAGAATCCACACTATCATTGTGATCATCAAAGTCCTAGTTGCCTATACAAATGGCTAAAAGGTTAAAAATTTTCAGGAGATCAGAAAATACTTAACCCAATTATTATATCTAATGCTGCATTTGCGATGAATTCTGCATATGGACTAAATTTATCCTAGCGAGGACATGAATTACAGGTTTGGCATTGTAAAGCGAGCAGTATATAAGTCAAATCGGATTCATAAGTTGATCTCTCGAGCAAGATTTAATTAGCTAATACTATATTTTCCTTTAAGGAAAGCAATGACTCTTCTGTTATGCTATTACATTAATGCCGACTAAAATATGAATAGGAGACATCTAACTCTGCAGTAGTGATTCAACTCAAATTACGGTAAAAATTATTAGCTGAAGCTGATAGTCAAACATAGCTAGCAGCTAAATGCCAAACTGGTATGTAACACATCAATCTAAATGTGATCGTGTTATGGTGGTCTGCTGGTGCGAGGACGAAAGACAAACGAGACTGGAGAACTCAGCAAGATCAATTCAGTCTGTCAGTACGAGTTAAACAAAAGTACAAAACAAAAAAAACAGGAACATGATGTTGACTTCCCAACTAGGATCCACCATCGTGTCATGTAAAAGAGTTCCCCCAGTAGCAACTATAACAATTAGTTCTGTTTATGTATATCATAAAAGAAATTTGAATATGAAGAAAGAATTAACTATGAAGATTAGGGCATCGCAATTAGGAGGAGACAATTAATGCAGAAATCACACTTCTCTCATAAACCAGTTCCCGAACTTCTGTAAGAATAAGAATGTTAAAAAAAAAAGAAAACCAAAGAAAATTCTATGCTGAAATCGCGTAAGACCAATCAAGAAAGAAGCTCTGATTTAGAGAAGACAACTGAAAATCCAAGGCAAGAGCTTGTACTCACCACCCAGAGTGGCAAAGAAGGCAATCTTTGAGTGACCGCAAGCCAAACCAAACCATAACCAACAAAATTCTGCACAGCGCCAACAATCATAATGGCCCAAATTGGGAGGATTTCACATAAGCTCCCAGCCACAAACCCAATACTATCACCCAAGTCCTTGGCCACACCAAGCAAAGCCACCTGTCTCTGATTGTACCCCATAGTGCTCTTTATCACCGGAGATATACTCCCAAACAAGTAACCAATCCCTGCACAAGACATCACCCACATTGAGCACACAAACACCAGCCATCTGTCCTTAACGAAGGTCCTGAATTTCTCACTCACACTCTGCATCATCCACCTCCTCTCTGATGATACAGTGATCGCTTTTTTTTTATCGTGAGAGATCTTCTTCAGGACATCAACAAACAGAGATCTTTTCTTTTTTCTTTTTTTCTTTTTTCCAAGTAACTAGATATTCTCTGGTTGAGAGATGAAAAGGGTCTTTTCTCTGGACCTCATTTGGTTTCTTTCTTATCAATGCAACAAAGCAACCGGTCGAGTACTGATTGTTGATGGCTTCTTCCACCTGTTGCCACTGCCCAATACCCCACAACTGACCCAACGGTCAATTTGCTAAATGCTGTTTAAATTTGCAGCCCTCATCACTAAACTACACCATTAATCATCTGCATCTCCACCTCCATCTCCATCTCCATCTCAATCTCATAAATTGGTTTTCATTTAATTTCCATATCACGTAAGGAAATGCCAAATAGTTCATAATGTGTGAGTTTCTCCAATTTAGCCTCTCAATCATTGTAGTTGACTTTTCCAGTGACCCCTCTTAAAATGGTATCAGATATACGGATATGATATTTTTTATAATGTTCGATTAAATTTCATTAATATATTTTCGTAAATCTTGCATAAATATATAAATAAAATTTAATAGAATAGAGTAAGTGATCAGAGGATTTGATAACTTTAAAATATTTTCCTAATCTAAATTTCTATTCTTAATTTTAAAAACAACCTAAAGATATAATAAAATTTTCAAATAAGCCTTTAAAATTTTATAAATAAATCCTTATAGTTAATATGATGTTCGCAAAACAATTTTGATAAACATAATTTATGAATTAACTTATAGTGAAAATAAAGACTTATTTATACTATAAAAATTTTAAAAGATCTATTTTAAAATTATATAAAGTCAAAATCAA
This sequence comes from Erythroxylum echinodendron, assembly GCA_027575705.1. Taxonomy (NCBI): domain Eukaryota; kingdom Viridiplantae; phylum Streptophyta; class Magnoliopsida; order Malpighiales; family Erythroxylaceae; genus Erythroxylum; species Erythroxylum echinodendron. Next base: position 27,007,516 of record JANZXR010000007.1, read on the forward strand.
AAGTACTCAATACGTAAGGTACGTGACATTGTTATACTACATATATTGAAAAAAGCTCTTCTTATTATGACTCTTAAGCCCGTAAAATATTTTACCGATAAATCTCAACTCTTAAGGGAGATACATTATGAGTTTCTAATCTATATATCGGTCGAATGGTTTATAGAACAAATTTTTCATAAGAGATCAAAGATAAACAAAAATTCCTGTAGCTTAAATTTCACTTCTTATCTATTTGAGTATCAATTCTCGAAGCATGTATTTTAGAAATTTAAAATAACCTATTTTTTCTCGTTTAACTTCAAATTTAAAATATGATCTATAATTTAAGACTTTCTGATATAAAAGAACATCATGAATAGGTAATTGTAAAGCATACCTATATTTTAATGTAACAAATCTAAAAGTTGACTTTTTGGTCAATGAATTACACCTACTTTATTTTAAATACTAAATCGGACTTAACAACCTCTTAAATTGGAAAACTTTAGAAAGAATTTACTATACTAATTGAACCAATCTTATATCATTTTTCAGGAAATATGTAATGAAAATGTAAGATGAGCTTAAATATTTAATGACCAAGACTCATTATAAAGTCATAGTTTTATTAGTCAATGGAGTATTAAGGCGACAACACAACGTGAGATGTACTAATGCATATTGTTTAACAATTGATTAATTAATTGAAAACCTAATTATTAGAAGGCAATAAGTCAATTTGTCGACCTAATTTGCCAAAAAGTTAACATAACATTTTTGGTTTAAGTGCATCATTAGTTTTATTACCCATTTATATATTCTTTTCCCAATAAGCATCTAACAATGGTTTCACAAAAATACTTTTATTTGTTTCACATTTAAAAAATAACACAATAACAATAACAACACCTACTAAAAATTTCACTAAGATGCGAGATTTGAAAATGTCTAATAGTACACAGTCTTAATATTATATGATAGAAAGATTGTTTCCAACATTTAGATTAATTAATTTTTTATAAGTTTTTAATTTGTTGAACCTTAAGGTCTATTTGGTTGAATGTTAATTAATGGAATAGAATGGAATGAATAGAACAGAACGAAACGGTTTATAATGGAATTGAATGAATATAGTAAAAAGTTATTTGGAAGGGATGGAAGGGTTCATAATGTAATGTACTGAAATGTAATTTGAAAGATGGATAAAATGGAATGCAATGTATAATAAATGATTATTGTATCCCTGATATTAAAATGATTATTACAGGAGGTTTAATGCTATAATTTTAAAATAAAAATCGTGTCCAATTAAAAAGTCACAGTTCAAGTCACAACTGTGACAAATAATTTTTTATATATTTTCTATTTTAAAATAATATAAGTTTTATTAATTATATACAATTTATTATTAATTATATAAAAATTACTATTATTTATTTAATAAATTTTATTTTATTCTATTATATGTTATTTATATTTAAAAATAATTTATTTTTATTTATATTTATATAGAAATATATACAAACAATTTTTATATATTTTCAATTTTTCATTACTAAAAATTTATTAAAATTTTTTATTTTTATTAATTATATACAATTTATTATTAATAATATACAGATATTATTATTAAGGTAAGGAGAAATAATATAAAATACTATTAATTATATATAATTTATTATTAATAATATAAAAAATATTATGATTAGGGTAAGGAGAAATAATATAAAAATATTATTAATTATATACAATTTTTGTGGCTGTAATAAATGAGTATGAGAAAAGAGGGATTAGGGTTAGAAGAAATAATTAGTATTAAGAAAAATTATTAAGGGCATATAGATAGTATATATTTATTAATTTACGTTCTATCCTAAACTCCCTGAATCAGAAGTTTCTTAGGCTTAGTTTGGGAGAGCGGTGGCGGTTGATACCCTGATGAAATCAACCTCCTGAAATGATAAGTACTTATTTTTAATAAATATTTACGTGTTTGATATTGTTGTTTTGGTAACTGCTGAAACGTGAAAATAGATGTTTGGCAAGTGCGGTTGTGGTTGCTGAAAAGAGATAAAATGACTAAAAAGTCCATTGATTTAATAAATTATTAATTGTTGTATAAATAATTAAAA
>JANZXR010000007.1:27019850-27043012 GCA_027575705.1 Erythroxylum echinodendron
TACCATTTATCTCCACTGATTCACCATTTTTCATAATTATAATTTGTCATATATATCCGGGAATGCCAAAGGAAAGCGTGTACAGTTATACGAATGTGACAAACAATATGTAAGTCGCAAATAACTTGTGTCTAACGTTCATTTCTCTTAAGTCATATAAGTGTCTCACACGTATGTGTCCTAGCCGTATGTATAGGAGACGGGATGTTACACGATCCCTACTAATGAGACCTAACCTTACTCAAGACTCAATCGGGTCCAAGCTCAACTAGGCTTGACCCAATTTTGTAGTATATCGCTTTCCCATACTAAGGGTTAAAACCTTATATAACTGTAAATGAGAACCATTATTGAGAAATTATAAGGTGCATTGCATACTCATGCATATCAGTAGCATACACACACTGGCAAATTGATTTTTATACACATTGCAATGGTTGTTCATGTACTTATTTAACATATTCTGCGATATAAGTGATTTTAAGGTGATTATGATGTGAATAGTGAATGTTTTGTCTTGAAATTTAATTTAGTGAATTATATTATTGAGCTAGAATTTTTAGTGAAATTTGAGAAATTTATGAGATTTATGGTATTTTTGGACTAGAAAAATGTCAAGTAGCAAGATAATTAATAAATGGCAGTAGAATTAAGTGTCAAATGACAATAGAAATTATTGATAAGTGACATTAAGATTTAAAGGCAAGTGTCATTGAAAATTGGGAGACAATTTGATTAGAAATTGAAAAATAAATGGACTGGTTATTAAAAGAACCAAGTGGGAACCATTATAAATAGACATGTGGCAAGTGACAAGTGTCACTTGCCTTGCCACATATCTACTCCCACAATATTAACCAAATTAAAAGACCATCTTCACTTTAATTGTCTTTCACCTTTGCTAAATGCTCTCTTCATTTTATTCTTCTTTTACTTTGATCTCTCATCTATGACCTTCTCTTCTCACTATTCCACATTGATCCTTGCTAGCATCTTCCATCACTAGCTTCTTCAAAATCCTTGAAATTTCTTCTTCTTAATGAAACCCACCTATTCTACTTTAGTAAGATGATGATCATGTAAAGCTGAGAAGCTAGGGTTACGTGATATTTGAAGAAACAAGGAGCTAAAACATGTTATTATATTATTGATCTTTATGGGTTGTTAAATAGAAACATTTATGATGATCATTAACGTTGATTGCTAGTGAAATGGTAAAGAATGAGTGATGAACGTTGATAAATTTATGGCCATGTTTGGAGTTTTATTTTTGTGTTTATAATCAACAATAGATTATGAGTTGTGTTAAAGATGTTTTTGAGTTATATTGGTTATGGAATGGTATTTGAATGAGAGTTGAAAAATTGATTCATGAAGAGATGTGTTTATCAGGATGAGTGCAGGAAATTGATGAATAGTGATGAACGTTGATAAATTTATGGGCATGTTTGAAGTTTTATTTTTGTGTTTATGATCAACAATAGATTATGAGTTGTTTTAAAGATGTTTTTGAGTTATATTGGTTATGGAATGGTATTTGAATGAGAGTTGAAAAATTGATTCATAAAGAGATGTGTTTATCAGGATGAGAGCAGGAAATTGATGAATAAATGTAAAAGTTGCGTTCTTATTTTGATAGTATGAAAACTATGGATTATAAGTTGTTATGAAATTGAAATAGATTAGGAGTTAAGGTTTAATAAAGGTGAAATTTTGTTAAAGAAAAGACTAGTAAAATGTTCAAGAAAAGAGAAGAACTAAGATCATGGTGAATGATAGAAATCATATTCTATTTTTGTATAATTGATAAACAATAATTTATGGGTGATTTTATGGATGTTATGAAATTGAAATTGAGGTAACAATGATGAGGATTTGTTCTGTTTTTGTATGGTTGATGAACAATGACTTATTATTTGTTTCATAGATATTTATGAGTTAGAAATGAGATGAGAATGATGAAGTTATGAAGTCTAAATGATGAACTATGGAGAAGATTTGTTGATGTCTTATAAAAGAGTAAAATCTAGAAATGTTATAAAGGCATGTATGATATGATTAAGTAAATGGATGATGGATCAATTGAGTAAACTTTTGTGAGTTTTGATGCAATCAATATGGTTGTTGAATTTGTACGAAATGAAGTTGAATTAATAAGTGTAAATTCTAGAAAATATAAGTGCTAAGGTACTTCCCTATGGTGTATTTAGGCTTGAATGAAGCTTGAAATGAACTTATTTTGATGTGGAATATGCCGATAAAGTGTTGGATATGTTTAAGTTGTAATTGAGAATATAACATAATGAATGGATTGTTGATATGAAGTGTTTGTATTATGGAGATTTAGAGATGGTAAAGGAAAGTGTTCATAGAAATGCTAATATGACTCAAAGGAAATGAGCAAGGTATATAAAGTAAGATCAAAAGAGGATTTGGATATTATGTGATAATATGATGTTAGAATAATATAGGTGAATGATTGATTTATGAAATTAGAGTAAACAATAATACGTGAGGTATTAACCTAAGAGTAAACTTGTTATAAATAAGTGACAATGATATAATGATCATGAGATGTGAATTAAGGAAATATATCCTGAATAGTCAAATTGAGCATTCATTATACATAACACACATACATATATGTATGATTGAGTATTAATGTGATTGTGCAAATTAGTAAAGTATATAAATGTGTTTATTGCATGAATTTAGATATGCAAGAGTGAATCTCACCTTCCAGACATTTTTCGGATCATAAAGAAAAATACTAATATGGAGCGTATTGTGAGTCAACCTAGAAGGTATCACATTGATTGATTGTTTTCTTTAAATTTTCATATTGAATTATTATTCATGTGAAATTCCACAATCATGTTGAGTATACGTATTTCTTTCTCATTCACATTCAATGAGCACTTCCGATGCCAATCTCATTCATCAAACACCTCAGACTATCAATTTCCAGAATCGATGAAATTGAATGTGAATGAGAAAGAAATACGTATACTCAACATGATTGTGGAATGCAAGACTTAGATCCGATGAAATTGAAATGTGAAAGCTATTGTTCATGATAAATGAAAATGAATGATTGAAATAGTCAACGAAACGTTGAATGTCGGATATAGATCTGATGAAAATGAGAAAAAGTGAATGTGTATTGAATAAATGTGATTGATTGCATATATGTGAATTCATGCATTTCATTACATGATATGCATGATCAGATAAAGGTAGTTGTGACCGGAGTAGCCACCAAAAAAGAACTTAAAGCTCATAATGTGATTAGGAGCTAAAGGCTCACCATGTATAATGAATCCGGTATCCCAACGAATACGAGACAGTTATCAATGAGCCTGGTATCGACAATAGATATGGGACAGTTAAAAGACACTCGGTCACAACAAAGTAATAACTGAAACTGAGTTACATGTGCATTGCATATAAATAAATTGATGTGTATTAAATGAATGATTGAAATGAGTTATTTGAACTGTTTCGAAATTGAAATGTGAAATGATGTATAATATCTGAATATGTGAATTGTCTGTGAATTTGAATATGTGAACTGCCATTGTGTTTTTTATGAGTGAGCCATCGATGATGGTTCGCTCACTGAGTTTGCAAAACTCACCAAAATTGCAACGTTGACTTTTCAGGTTCAGGGGTTATCCAGTTAGATTAATTGGGGAATAGCCACTACAATCAGATAAGAGTGAAAGGTTGGGATCAGTTTGCACCTACATACATTTTCAGTCTTTTTTTGTATTAATAATTGTATTATGCAACTGTAGTACGTTGTATGTGTAAATTCTTAATTGAAAAAAATGTATGTGTGTAAATTTGTAAAGTGCAATGACTTTTGTGACTTATGTTTAGAATAAAATGAGCCAAAAATCATTACTGGTTTGAATGAAAATATTTGTGATGTGTGAAAAAGAAATTGTAATGATTCAATGTGATCGTCCTGACATACCGCTCTCAAATGGCATGTGCTCGAATGTTCTCGTGATATACGAGCACTTGCTAAGTGGGAGTGGGATCCTACAAATTTTTCTAAATCAAAAGTGCAAAATGACATTATTTTCAACAAAACCAATTGTTTTCAAATATTCAAAGTTAGAGATGTTTTACACCACATTCCCTTCTTACATACCATTTCCCACTGTCTTTTTTTTAAGGATTAAATTATATGTTATCAATTATATTGTAATTATTAATTATTGATATTACTTTGTTCTTATATTATAATTATTGATTTTAATATTAAAAAAATGTGTAGTCCAACAGTTAATGATTATCTATGACAATTAATATTATAAATAATAAAAAGTATTGGTAAAAAACGAAGTTGAAATATTAAAGACACTTAATGCCAAAATTTGAGGACACCTTTTTCTTTCCCCTACTTTGAAATTGAAATTACACAAAAAGGCAAAAGATTACGTGACTTGTGAGGATAAGTAATCTCCATGAATGGCAGAAGTCTAATGGATTTGGTGAAGTGCGCAATTTTAAGTTGGAGTTTGATTATTTTTAGTTTTTTTATATAAAATCACATCATATATTATGGTATTAATAAAGTTTAATTCTCTTAGATAAGTTCCAATAAATATAAAAACAGTTGACAATACATATTTAAAAAACGATTTAAGTCTTTAAAAAAATACATAAGGCTTTTAAGAATATTTTTCTTATATCTTGGCTATTAGATGTAGGGATGACAATTCCTGACCCATGGTCTACATAAAAGAGTTGAGACTCGGGTAAATCTGAGATTAGGAAACTCAGACTCGGACTTAATTAAAAAAATTATTCTATATTTTTAATTTAAAAATTATTTTGAAAATATTGACAAAGATCAACTCATAGTCTAACTCATTGTCATCCCTAATTAGACAGAGGTATATCATAAGTACACTCAATTCTCATAATAAAAGCAAAATAAGATTGAATTTGGGCCGGGCTAAGATTTGGGCCATTCCATCACTAATCACTTTTCTAGAATGGCACATCTATATATATATCAAAGCCTACTCAAAAAGTTTACAATTTAAAAAATTGCAAGGCTAAGATTAAAAACAAAATAGGGGTTACAATATTCATTAGATTAATTTTTTTCATGTAATTTAATTATTAATTTGTCAAATAAATTATTTAATATGTATTCAACTATTAATTTTATATATACTTAAAAAATAATAATTATAATCAAACCTCGAAGTACTTAAATGAAAGGCTAAAGTACAATAAGTTTGCCCATTTTTCTCAATTGTCGATATGTCCGAGTGGTTAAGGAGACAGACTTGAAATCTGTTGGGCTTCGCCCGCGCAGGTTCGAACCCTGCTGTCGACGTTTTATTATTCTAATTAATTATTTATGTTGTTATTAAATAGTTTTTAACTAATAAATTTATTTGGTTTTATGTAGATCATAGTAAATGGAGCAGTACTTTGTCATTAATTATTTAATATTAATATAACATAATTTTTAATTTTATTTTATTTTATAATAAATTTCAAATTTGAAATTTTAATAATTATTTGTAAATATAAAAATTTTAAAAGTACTTCAATTTAAATTTTAAAAATACTTTTTATTAAATAAAATATTATATATAATATTTAATTATAGATAATTAAATTTATTTTGATATTAGAATATATTTAATACAAATAATTATTCATTTTTATTAAAAATATGATAAAATATATTCATAAATATTATATAAAAATATTAAATAATATTAGTTAATTAATTTATACCGTAAATATTATATAAAATATTAAATAATATTAGTTATTTAATTAATTTATCTTTATATTAATTTATTAATACTAAAATTATCCTTTTTTCAAATTTTTATTTTAGGCTTTATATAATTTACATTTTTTAGTACAATTATTATAAAAATCAAACATAGTTTAACTTAAACTTAAATTTAAAATTAAAATAATGTCATTTTAATATAATTAATTTAAACAATATTATTTTAACGAGAGAGTTTAAATTATTTGCACCAATTTAATTTAAACTTAATTTATTAATTTTGAATATAGTTAAGTGGAACTATCAACCAGTAATCAATACAGCAGACGACCTATCATTTCTTTTTAACAGTTGATACACTGATCAAGTAACAATTTAGTTTGACTTCAGAACCATTTTTATGTCCAAGAAAGACATGATCACCACTAACATGTAAACCATTTTTAGTGTTGGACAGAAGATCTAGTTGTGAGTGACGACCTCATGTCAACAATGGCAGATTCGTCTGCTCCAAGCTTGATAGCCTCTTTGCTTGCTCTTAGAAATCTCGCAACAGCACCTTTCACATAATCATGAGCTTGCTTCACATTCAACTTCTTCCCTATCTCGTCAGGGAAGCTGCTCAGGAAATGGTCCCCATTTAGTACACCTGCTAGTTGAACCACCTCAGTCTGAAACTCAGAGAGGGTACCGTCTTCTTTTGCTTCTGTGTTCCTCAAAGGTACTACATCTGGCAAGGTCTCTGCAAATTAACATATACCAAGGACTAATCAGAGTTCAACCTAAGATCATAAACAGGCAAAAGTTCAACAGGGAGTGAATTGTCCTCAAGTGTTGGAAATACTTGTGGAATGAACCTTGTGCTTAAACGTTACAATAGTTCGGGTTCGAGATCAGATCTGACCTGAATTCTCTTGAATACTTAAACCTGATCAGATTTCATACCTTCTTTTATATATCCGACCTTTTCTCGAGATTCAAGCCAAATTCTTTTTATCTGTTTATTTCAGATGGGACTGACTTATCATCCTACTTTTACTTAATCAGATTCATCCATTATAACTCATAATGGCTATTGCAAGATTGTCTAGTACCTGGACAGTCGGTCCTAGGAGAAGTCCTTTTTCCAACAACTTCCTCGAATGTGCCAGCCCATGCATCTCGATGAGTCAAAAAGTTGGATGGAAGGTTGAACATTTTCTTCACCGTGGCAGGAATTGAGGAATGCTCAAACTCTGAGTTTGGAGTAGGTCCATTCGGGGCAGTGATCACTGATCATGAAGGAAACAAAATCAGCTACAAATTGTAAAAACAAATGCATTTCAGAAATCCGATGTTCAATTATATGAAACAGAAGAAGTATAATTTGGATCGTAGAATGGGAAAGCAGAAAAGAGAAAGCTTACCAGTTCCTTTCTCGATCCAAGGGGAGACCATGATTGTGGGTACACGAACTCCTAAACGATCAAACTTGAAAAAAAATGGAGCAGGACCAGTGATCCCATCGGGGTTCGGAACATTAACAAAAGGAGTTTTAACATGGTCATAGAAACCACCGTGCTCATCATAGGTAATGATGAAAAGGGTCTCATTCCACTGAGGACTAGCTCTCAATGTCTCATACACCTCCTTAACAAGCTTTTGTCCACTTGCAACATCATGAGATGGGTGGTCATCATTTGCAGGAAATCCTTTGAGATCAAAGTACCTAGGCTCAATCACGGAAAAGCTTGGCAATTTCCCATCTCTAGCATCTTTCTTAAACTTCAAATTATACTGGTGAAATTTAAAGATGTACTTCAACTTCCTCATGTTCCTATAGAACAAAGTTGTGGGTATGTTTTGGAAGTAGATTCCAAAATCTTTACCATTCTCATGAAGTGAATCAAAGATGGTTTTTTGAGGGTACCCTTTAGCCAGCTGCTTCTTAATATGGCTAGTTGAGCCATGAGAAGTAGCAGAGTACACAAATAGCCTATTGGGTTGTGTTGGACCAGGAATTGAAGAGAACCATCTATCAAACACCGCATATTCTTTCACTAGAGTGGCATAAACAGGTACAGACTGAGGCCTAAAACCCTTCATTACAGTTTCAGAGAGGTTTGGTGACATAGAAAGCGCCTGTTCAACAAAACCAGTCATTGTAGGAATGGAGCTATTGCCAAATACCTGTTGGGTAACAGCTTCAAATGAGTGACCAGGATCTGGGTCCACGAATTCAGAATCGTCAGTGAAGCAAATGGATTGTTGTTGCGTCGCGTTCTTGGTGGACAGAGGGTTGCATTCCTCTCCTGTAACTCCATTGATTGCTGGGTTCACTCCTTTCTTCATCCATCCAAGCATGTGATCAAAAGATCTGTTTTCCAACACCAAAACCACAATGGTCTTGATGGGATTTGGCTGTTGGGCAGTGGAAACACATAAAAGAGTTAGTAACAACAACGTAAGCAAACGTGGTCTGGTCTTGAAACCTCTCATCATCACTCCAAAACCAGGCTTATTCCTTGAAACAACCAACAAAGTCTGCAACTTTGGTTTCTTAATGTTGGGTGCATGTGATAAGTTAAAGTATCATTAGTTGGGATATTTTGATCCTCGCAAAGCGTTCACTGCACTAATTTGTGGCAGACCAGGCCATAAAAAAAGACAATGAAGCTTCTGGTTTCATTTGTGTTCTTGCTGCTTTTTAATTATGCTTTTAAAAAAGAAAAAGAAGGACAGTGACATTTGTCGGCTATTGAGATTTATTACTTATTTAACTAATCTTTGTGTTTGTGCATAATAACCGAGTCTTAACTCAGATTCGAAACAATCGACTCGATCAGTTTGAGGTCTGAATCATATTCGAAACAGTCAACTCGATCAGTTTGAATTGAACTGATTCATAATAAATGATGTAGTTTTTTTTTTAATGAACAAAAATCAAACTCCCAATCAACTCTATCAATATGAACCGATTCATAGTAAATGATGTAGTTTTTATAAAAAATTAATTATTAAAAATCTTAAATTTTACTTAATTTTATAGAAACTCCCGGTCGTTATTTTTTAAATGCACATAGGTTAAACCTTCGGATTAATACAATAGCCTACAAATTAGGTCAATCGGATACTTTATATTAGACAAATCATGTACGACAAATTTAATTGATAGAATATAATTAAGGAGATTCGAAGACAAGACTTTTTAGTCTCATACTCCCCTACTTTACCAACTCTAGGAGGCTTGTTATTAAATTTGATGATGTGTGGGTCACATCTATATTTAGTACATGACTATCATATAAGATATTGTATCATAATGTTTATTATTTAATAAATTTAAAACATATTAACATTTTTGAAAACCAGATTATATTAAATGACATAGTGTTTTAGGATTAATTAAAAAAATATTACACTTTAGTTAATTTTGTAATATTAACCTAAAATTTGAAAAATACCACTAAAAAATTAAAATTATTTTTTAATTAAATTCAAGCCCAGAATTATCCGAAACTTAACTCTTTTATAATATTGTTTTGTTTAGAATAATTAAATTTTGAGTCGACCTTAACTTATACCTAACCAATATATCCTCACATAAATTAAATTTAAATTTATGGGTCAAAAATTACCGGCTCACATAATGTAACTTATTTTATTAAGTTTGTGTTGAAAATTTCGAAGAGACACAATCATTGTCGTTAATTATTTTTTACGAGTGTTTTGGACCTTTACTTTTAAAGCTTTGAACCGAGTGCGCCCCACGTTCTTTCTGTCAACTCTCTACGACTTTAATTAAAGATCAAAATCCAACTCTCGTACGTAACTCGTAATAATATATGTAAATTATTATGCATGCAATTTAATTTTTTAAAACTTAAAAAACTATTTAAAAAATATTATTTTTTAATTTTTTTAATTTTCATCAGACAAGATAAAATGTATAAATATGGTATCAGAATCTCTGTGATCAAATAATCATGAGTTTAAATCTTACCGCCCACTTATTATTCAACACAACGTAGAGTGAGCTTGTGTAAGTTTCAAGTCTAAAGAGCTTTCATTTGAAGAGTTGTGTTAGTGAATATATAAAATCAATTAAATTTGCCTCATACAATAGTCTAAACTTTTGTGATGAAACAACAGCTTAATATATTAATTAAATATTATTAATTTTAATGATTAATCAATAACGTTAAGTTAAGCTTAAATTTATGTTATAATTAATATATTCGTGTTATTTATATTACACGTAAAGTCTTTAAAAAATTAAAATGCATAAATTATATTTTAAGAAAAAAGTATAGTACTCATTTACTTATATATAATAATAATTTATTTATATATGGCTCCCGAGTCCCACCGACAGTGTTTATTAGTGAAGAGAAATGCTGGCATGTGCACCGGCCCCTGCGCGTGATAAAACTTCAGCTTCTTAAGTTCTAATATGGACACTATACTTAGTGGATAATTACCGAAATCGTATTAGTAGATAATTATCAAAATCTTTGATAAAGAGATCCCAAAAAAAAAAGTCAATGGTTCAATTCGCTGAATTGAGGTTGAACGTCATTTTTCAACATGCAAACCTTTAGTCTAGGCTTATCGAATTTGATAATCATCTATTATAATTAAAATTAAAAATAGATTTAATAATGCTATTTGAAAACTTAAAAGCATTCTATTTTAAATATAATAACTATTTTTATAATGTAAAAAAATATTTTTTAAATTTAATTTTTAAATTCTTTAATTTATAATTTTGTTTTGAGATTTCATTATATAAATCATTCGAATAAATATAATAAGTTTATAGAGTACAAGATAATATTGTAGTATTACATATGTTTTAAAAACCGGGTCGCAAATTAAATGATAAGATAAAAAGTTTAAAGTATAAAAGTTAAACATCAAAATCGTCTAAAGATTGAATAAAATTAAAAAATTCGAAATATGATTGAAAAAATTATTTGTATCCATTGAAAATTTTAAAGTTTAATTAAAAAAAGGTTATTATTAAATAAAAACTAATTAATTGATTTTAATTTATAAAAATTATTAATTTATAAAAATTAACTGATTAATTAATAAACCGGCCGACTTTTAACAACAAAAGATTTTAAGGTAAATCAAATAAGAAATTTGAAAATCAAATCAAAAAATTAGATAGTTTAAAAATTTTATGATTTAACTGATTGAATCGGTTAAATTTTTTATAAAGGCCAAATATAGAAAAATAATGAAAAAGTGACATTAGAAACAATGAAATTTATCCAAATTAGGATGAAGTAGACCCTACTGAGTACTGACCCACAGAAATTTGGTATGCAAATGGGTATTGAATAATGAGTTGTACAGACCAGACCGGATCTATAGCCTTTTATTTTTTATAAAAATCATTTTGTCCATGCCCAAGCCCGGTCAAGTCTGGGCTTTAATTGCCAAGCCTACATTTCCCCCGGTTCATATCAACTCAAACAACACTTTTATTTTCTATGCACAGAAAAATCTGAGAGCTCAGTTATCTCTGTGACAATGTCACGAAGAAGGGGATGAACAAAAACCAGAACAAATGAAAATTTTGACTTTCTTCTTTTGTATGTGGTTAGAACAAAAAACAATCAGTGAAACACAACCGCAACCCGTTAATATTTTAGTGTTTCAGTTCAAGAGATATTATGTTGGTAGTAAGTGGTGATTAGTAAAAGAGAAACATTAGTTACCAGCTCTCTTCAGGTATGCTAATACACCTAGTCCGGCAACTAGTGCAGCACCGGCTGCAACGGTCCGGTACGCGGCATTCCATGCATCTGCATGAGCATAATCATAACTTTCAAAACCATACCCTCTTCTTCTCCGACCAGGGACCCCTGAACGATCTAGATGCAATCTCAGACCCTGCAAAGTTCTTCACTTGGTCAATACTCACAAGCTTCGGATACCATTCACAATAATCTTTTTGTACAATAAATTGAAATTGTATCAGGAAAGTTTCGTTGATCCTGTTATGGAGCGAAAACCAGACAAAAGAATGGTTGTGTAATACTCTTTAGGAAGAGTTATTTTCTAGTAACTGGTCTGATAGATTCTCTAAGTATCGAGGGATAGCAGGACATTGTACCTTCAAACCAGCTGATCTTGCATGTTCTACAGCCATTACAAGATCATCATCTGATGCCAGAACAACTTTGTCATGGTCTTCGTCTTCATACTTCAAAATTTATCACAAAATTAGAACAAAAAGATCTGCAGATAGAACTAAAAAATCCCAAGTAACAATCAAAGTGCCAAGAGGCATACCAGAATTTGAGGTAAGTTGTTAGATTCTATCTCATTCCCTAGCCTCTGAAGGATTCCAGTTGTAAGAGATGTCAAACTTTTAGTATCTATTTCATAAAAAATGAAAAAAGAAAAAAAAGAAACCAATTCACTGCGTTAGTATTTTACCAAATGTGGATTAGTTCAGAAACTAGGCTTAAGTTCCAAGGTTACCGAGCCTATTCCCATACAGCACTTGTTCGTATATTTTGGGAGAAAATTATAACAATTATCTTACCACAACTAAATCTATGCATCCGTCCTTTCTGGTCTTCTATTTTGAAAGAAAATACAGTTGACACTGTAGATGAAAGATAGGGATAAGATTTCCCTGTCTCTGTTCCATCAAATGCCAATTTCGGAGAACCTTCACTGAGAAAACAATTCTGTATGAGAAAAAAACTATATGGAGGTTACATCACAATGCTGATATCAAAGCTAACCATCGGGAATCCTCATCATCTTCATGTGGGCTTAAGGTCATGGCAGAATCCCAAAACTTTTGCAACATCAAGCTTGCTGCCTCGTTGTTTACCCCACCAGTGTTCCCAACCTGATTAACAAGGAAATGATGAGACTGCACCAGTATTTCACACAAGAAATCAGAATCTCAATGCAGCCTATATTTTCAAGAACAAACAGTTGTGACTTACCGTGGCAACTGCAGCATGGGTTATATGAATCACATCAACAACAGCCACCACATTTCCATCTGTAGCCAAATATCCAGAATACCAAGTTACTAGGATGTTCAACAAATTAAATTAAATCTGCAAAAGTAGTACCTCTATCCAGCACAGGAAGGTGAAGAAATTTCCCATCGTGCATGATGTGCAAGGCATCAACAATTGGAGTATCAGTTGTTGCACATTCTGGATTGGGGGTCATGACCTACAAATATATAAAAAGGATGCTTAAAACAAAACATACTTCAAACCAGACAATCCATCTCGTATAATCCATGTACCAACACCTACCACATGTTACAATCATTGGAAAGATCTCAGCTTAATAGCTCAAATGATGCATCAAGAATGAGAAGAATGATACCTTCTCTACAAGATTGACATCAGGGGAAATATTTTGTGCTATTACTCGCATCAAGATATCCTTCGAGCTGAAGAATTGAAAATTCAGATCAAAGGCTTATCAATATTGACGGTAAAAGGAAGATGTCCAGTAGGAAAAGCAATTACGTAAGAATTCCTAGTGGTCTGTTATCAACTACCACCACTGCACAGCTTGATCGAGATTCAAGCATCTTCTTTGCCACATCCGAAATTGTTTCAGTCGGGCCAACTGTTACAACCCTGATAAATTCAATGAATGTACTAAACTCAGAAGCTTGTAAATCGTTTTATCTATGAAACAACTATAAATAAGATATCACATAATTTAACAAAGAATTGTTTTTAAGAGCAAAATATTACCTACTTTGAATTCTCTGGAATTACTGTTGATAACGAGGGCCTAAACATTTGCTCTCTAAGTGTTTCAATCCACGTACTTGATCCTGCAAATCAACAACAAGAAGAAGAAAACAGACGCATAAACTAAAATATTACAGGAAAGTACACAATGTTCTATGCAAAATTAACGCATTCTACCAACCAGATGTACGCCAATTTTTTTCAACGCCTTCTACAGCTGCTGCTACGGCCTTTCCTTTTTCAACAGTTCTTTCCATACGGGCAATAGCATCATATAAACACTTTGCTATGTCAAGTAAAGCAATCACCTCACCATTCTCCACAACAGGCAAATGCCTAAATTTACCTGTAGAAGACCATATTAGTGGGAGTGTTTGAAAGGGTAAAACAAAAATCAGTGAAATAGTGGGAATCTGTTCACAACCTTGCACCATCTTCTGGAGAGCTTCCACAGCGAGAGTATCAGAGAGTACAAAAACTGGGTTCCTGGTCATAACTTTGGAAACAGGTGTTTCCTTGATATTAAGCCCATCAGCAATAACTCTTGCTATATCCTGCAACAATAAGAGAATATTGCACGAAATCAAATATGAAGGTAAAGCGTAAAGGGTGTCTCTGGATTTTGTTTTGGATGAGGCACACAGTGCACTTGGGTTTCTAGTCATACCTTGTCAGTTAGAATTCCACAAAGTAACGCATTTGAATCTGTCAAGAGTAAGGCATCAACCCTACGAGCAGCCATTCGTTGACAAGCGTCATAAATGCTCGTACTGTCTGGAAGAGTAAGTGCTTTTGACAAGCGCAATCTCTTTACTGTGCGCTCACCAGTTAGCCCCCTAATCGAAATGCAGAACAAGTTTAGAGTTAATTAGAGCCGCATTAAATTGCTTTTAGAGAAACAATCATATGTGAAAGAAGCTGCTTGAAATCCTTCACAATCATTCGCATGGCCGTTCAAGCAGGAACAAATGCTATTGAACACCTGATTTCAATTCGATAAAGAAAAGAGAAGAAGAAGTATAAACCCACATGGTACGAGAAACGGTGAGAGATTTGCGTGCACTATCAGGACCCCCTCCGTTCTCCTTCTTCCTGCTGTACGTCGACGAAGAATGCAACGATAGACTCCTCCTCGGGCGGCCTTGACCGGTCATTTCCAATCCCAATCAACAAACAATCTCCGAATTTCTTAACTAACAATGAAACAAACGGTTAGACGCCATTTTTATGGAAATGTTGCATTTCAAAGTCCTTATCGTAATTCTGAAACGGAATAATTCACCAGAATTTCAAACGGAGACTGATTGAAACGCCCCAAGCTCGGAATCGAAAAGCAAATTTCAGAATTTAATAAGCACACCACAAAAAGAAAAATCCTCGAACAAGCTGAATCGAGAATTTCGGAGCTCGGCCTAGCTGATTTTGAAGATTTTCCCGGCAGGTCGGAATGCAATCGGAAAACTTGAGATTTTCCGGGGAAGTTGCACCGACCGGCGAGAAATGAGAGAGAGGAACAGAAATGGTGAAGACATCGGACAGAGAAGAAGCTAGCCCCTAGACCAATGTTGGGAGATGGCCGGGATTTTCTCACCGATTGAGGGGGAGCCAATAGGATTCGACCACGTCGACCCTTGACTGCAAGTGCTCCAATTTTACGGGAGCCTATATCCTTTTTACTAGTCTTCTCCATATATAGTATCTCGGGAAATGACTAAATTATCCTTAAGAAAGAATGAATACCCCTTTTAATAGAAGTTAATTAAAAAAAATCTCAAAATTTATTCAATTTTATAATTAAATTCTGAACTTAAGAAAGTAAAAATTAAATATTCAAATTTTTAATTTTTTTTGTGGGCGGGGGTGAGCTTACCATACACGAACATATATATATGTTGCGTTCTCAAAAATTCATAAACTATAATTAACCAAATATTTTCCAAAGTATATAATTAATCATGAAGTTCCTTATACAAAAGTATTTTATATAACACAACTATCGAAGCTGTCATATTTAAAAATTTATACAGTAAAAAACCTTACACAATAAAACTGCTGGCCTTACCTAAACTCCACTCGATCCATCCTATACTTTGGGGTTATCAGGAATCACTCGATCTCTTAAAAAAACAAAATGGCAAGGGATGAGCTGCTTACTCTATAAGAATGATCAACCATACCCTTATAAACAAGTAACTCCATAAATAATTATAAAACTTAGTCAACCGATTAAATCATACATATAATGCATATATATACAACACCACTCAGTCTAATCCAAACAATTAACAAATATTTCAAAAATTTTGCCAAATTATGATTAACACAGATATTAATTATAAATGTCATTTATGTTTTATTCTTATATTTAACTAAATTTCCTAGGCCCAACTTAACCTAGTAGGCATACATTCAATAGTCTGCCAGCTCATTTGATCAACATATCTCTCATCAGTGGAAACGTAATTAAATATATAAATATCGACACAGGATGTCTTTAATTTCTCAATCTCTCTTAGTATCCTGGTACTATTTCATTACCTAACCATCGATACAAAATATCCCTAAGGGATATCCCGTTACCACTTCAGTACCTAGTCATCGGCATAAAACATCCCCAAGACTCGAGATGTCTCGTTATCAGCTCCACGAACAGATATCTAGCTACCACTCACTCATATTAACTCAAACTGTCTATCTAAGATTATCGAATGAAGCCTATCATAGGCAAGCCACTTATTCTTGATTTTCACCAATTATTCATAATTTATTATCCACCAGTCTCTATTTAATTAACACATTTTCTGTCAATTTAACAAGCAATACTTCTAATGAAATGTCACAAAATATAACAATGAAACACCTTATACTACATTAAGTATTTGATAATTAAAGTAAATATAATTCATGTATGTAATTTTTAATTATTAATTAAATTAATGACTAATTCAAAATATAATTTATTAATAACAAAACGGTACTTAATTTTAAAAATAAAGTCCAATGTTATTCTTATCTCAATTTCGGACTCAATTAATTGATATTCTTAATTTCTCCTTAGTCAGACATTCGGACCTAGAATTTACGAAATTCTATTAGACTAATTTACTAAAAATTTCTTACCTAGTTACATTAATAATTCAACATTATTCTTTCTTCCAATTTATTATTAATTATAAAAATAATATTCTTACTAACCTGACCATCATAAGTACTAAAACACTCATAACTAATTAAAATTCCATCTTGCCCTCCTCCATTTCAATTAATATCAAAATTGCCGTTCTTACATAAGGATGGCGGGCAAACCATGGCCTGCTTGGGCTCAGGGTTACGACCGAGCCTGACCAGGCCACAGGTATACTGTGGTTTGCTTAAGCTGGGGCCTATTTTTTTCAAAAAGATGTCGTTTTGAAAATTTTTTCTTAAAAAACAAATAAAGGACAGGAGCGGCCTATTGACATTCCTATTCTTACAACAAAATTCCATATTTACACTTAATTCTGCCCTTACAAGCAATTTAAATTCCAAATTCATCCTTCGCTTTCTGCAGTTCCCAATCTATCCCTACTTGCAACTTAAATTTCATATTTACTCTTAATTTTCTGTACTTTCTATTTTGCCCTTACATGTGACTTAAATTTTCAAAACAACGTCATCATCTTCACCATCCCCTCTTCTTCTTTCTTTTCTTCTTTCATCATTTTTCAACCCCATTTTCTTCACTTTTCTCCTTTCATGCAACTTCTAAAAATTACCCCAAACAACCACAATATATAATCTAAGTACAAACTAGCGTAGGATGATTAAAAATCAAAAATAAAATGACATAACAGTTGTTGAAATTTTAACCTAAGTGTAAGACACTATAGGATTGTCAACCTCTACAAATCCCTCAAAATTTCTGTAAAACAAACAAAATAAGGAAACTTATAAGGAAAGAGTTACATGCAGAAGAAATAATGTATTTTTAGACACACTTACCAATTGAAAATGAAGAGAAAAGATGAAGAAGATGGTGGACTTTTGTTAGTTTTAATGCATATTTTCAGCAGATTGCTTATTTATATACTCCTCTTTTTAATAACTTAATGGGCTGGGCCGTGAGTTTGGTTTTAATTTAGTTTTGTGAGCTTTACAATATATATATACTTCAGCTTCAGGGAGTTTAGCAAATGTCAGACTGCGCTGATGCCGGCAATAATGTAACTATTTCTTACTCTTGAGCTTCACCTATAGAATTGGCAGTTTCACCACCAATGGAAAAGCCAATCGGTCTCCTTACTATCATCTTCTTCTGTATCCTCATCATCCTTGTAGGGATGACAATAGGGTTCCTGCCGAGTTAACAAACCTTTCGGTCCATTTTTTGAAAAATTCAAGTTTGGGGCCTGGTTGAGATTGCTTGGCCCTAATCGGTCCAAGACTGAACAGATATTAACAAAATGACGCTATTTTGATATTTTAATTTTAAAAAAATTAATAATTCAGGCCAGTCTATTGCTTCGAGTCCTATCGGATCTTTTTGCTTTCTTATTAGATATTTGCTTAAGTTTGGCTCTTCTTATGCTTCTTGTTATGGTTATTTTTTTAAACCTATGTTCGAGTTTGGTCCGATCTATTATCATTCCTATATTCTAGTCTTAATTGTTAGGCTTACATATATCTAAATTATTTAATATCTTCTTAGTCTTATTTCTTAATTTTTAAAGTTGAACATCTAAATTTAACTTTGTAGGTATTAATGCAAGTTTAAAACGAGAGTCATGCACATATAGGAAAAATGATATACCCAACATTATCTGACAGTTTCACAACATTATCTCAACAATTTCATCGGTACATCTAAAAAAAAAGTGGTAGATTTACCATACATATTAGATAAAAATAATAATTAAATTAATAAATATACAGTATACTATTTGATATACTCGTCGTACTAAAAAATTAAATGTCTATTAATGTAATAAACTCTATTTACTCAATAACTTAACAATATTACAATTTTCTATAACATATTCATTTGGAGAAATTAGTTAAGAAATTATATTTATATTAAGAAATTACAAATTAATTAGTATTATTTTATATAGTTTAAAAAGTAATTTAAAACAATATTTAATATTAACTACTAAAATTGATATGAAAACAAACAACTTCAACATCATATTTTCTATTTGCATTTTTCAAATCATTTAATAAAGAGAGAACTATTTCTAAAGTACCAATTTTGTAGATTTTTCAATCTAATATCTAAGTTGTTAAATTTTTTGATTGAGTGATCGAACATTTAGCGAGTGCTTGGATAGTTGGTATAAGAAGAAAGAAATGAGTAAGGAATGAAAAAATGGTTGGTAATATATTATGATTAGATGGACATTATTTTTATATCTTTTGTTAGAGCAATACTCCGTACCCCTCAATGTTGTGACGAATGGAATGCAAGTTATAGCCATCTTCATTTTTTATTATATTCATTATAATTCCTATTTACATTTCGCAAAAGTGAATCAACCATATCCTTAATACCTTGACCATTTTCATTAATAATTTACTGATTTAATTAGCGCAATCTTTGTTATTAATGAGACATAGATCTTTATCTAAAAAGAATAATAGCATCAACTAAAGATAATTTTTTAGGTATACACTTACGTATCATGAATAATAAAAATTTTGTTAGTCAAATCAATAAATTAATGTTAAGATTTCAAAATTTTAATTATTAATTTTAAAATTTTAGATATTGAATTTAAAGATAGTAATAATAATTGGTCTGCCCGGCGGGCTATGACCTTGCCCACCCGACTCGACTCGACCCCTGACCAATTTATTTTTTCCAAAATCACATCGTTTTAAAATTTTTGACTTAAAAAAACAAACGAGCCCAGCTAGCCTATAACTTGTCGGGCCATAGCCTATACCATAGCCCAATCGGGCCAATCCGGTGACATTCCTAATTGAATTTAAAAGTTGGACTTTAAACAAATGTATCAAGTTCAACTATTAAGTTAGGCCTTTTGCAGTCTGAAGCCCATTTTCTATATGAACGAACAGATTCTCGCAGTGAACGACAGCCGTTAGATTGCAAACCGCTAAAACAAAAGACACGAGAAGCATCGCTCCCTATGGAGTTTTGTGACTTTGTCCATATCCTGACCTACCAATTTATCAAGATCCTCCCTTTTTCCTTCTCAACGAAACCGCACTTCTGGGTGGGTTATAGATCTCTTCCACTGAAGAAGCAATAATCGATGGCGGACTGGGGACCAGTGATCATCGCGGTGGTGCTGTTCGTTCTGTTGTCACCTGGACTGTTGTTTCAGATACCGGGTAACCATAGAGTTGTGGAGTTCGGGAACATGCAGACGAGCGGTGCTTCCATTGTTGTTCATGCCATTATCTACTTTGGTCTCATCACTATCTTCCTTATTGCCATTGGCGTACACATTTATACTGGCTAACCTCTTCTTTTTCATGTATTTATAACTTTCATTTCCTTCATTTAAGTTCTTTTGTTGTCACTACTGTACTGGTGTCTTTTAATGTTCTGATCTGACTAAACCACCAACTTTGGAACCTTTCCTTCTTTTTCTTTTCCTGATACCTGCATGTTGTTGATGTTGTTTTGTTTCGATTGTTGTGCTTAGTTTCTGGTAAATGATCCAATCCAATGGCGTAGTAGCATAGGCATAGATCTAGGAAACTACTGAAGTACAGAACATGAAATGAAATGCTTACCAATGAACCTGGTAAAGAGTGTGAAGTATTGGGTTATGGCCGTTAGGGGTTGAACTGGAAAGGGCATTCAGGACTGGGAACTCCTCAGGATTTGATTTTGTGTTGAAACTAAAAGATGTAGATTCCAGTGTCGTTTCCGTCATTTCAGTCGGAGTCTAATAAAAAATATTGGTTTAAGGCCGGATCTGAATCTGGATCGGATTATTTAACCCATTTAACAAATTTTGTTAAATTTTAATAAAATGGTAACGTCACGTCAATATTAATGTATTATATATATATATATATATATATATATATATCTTTTAAATAGAAAATAAATGTCAATGTCATATATTTTTTTATTAATTAAAAAATAAGTCTTTATTGTGACTTGACGATGATATTTACTTTTATTAATTTCATTACTAAAATTATTAAATTAATATTTTAAAAATCAAACTAAAAATTAAATGAGTAAGATTAAAGATGGGAGGTTTAAAAAGTTTTGAATATATATTAAAAATTGAATAAAATTAAAGAATTAAAAATAAGATTAAAAATTATTTTTCATCTATAAAAAAGTTAAAATTTAATTAAAAGAAAAATGTTGAATAAAAACTAGCTAGTGTATTTTGAATTATAAAAATTGATTATTTAAAAAAAATCATGTGAGTTGTTTGAAAACATTTTTTCTACTAGTTAAATATAAGTTGTGTATTACTGGATCGCTCTAGACATTACGTGAAGTTGTTTTTATAATTAATTTTAAAAAAGATTAATTAATTAATTAATATATTAATTTTAGAGATTATTAAAAAAATCAAATCTAGGAATTTTCGACCACCGAACAGTAAAGAATTGGTCTTTGCTTAAGCAAGGTTGAGAGTTTGACTCCCGCTTGTAAATGCAGCATCGGTAAATACTTAGTGGTAATGCCGAGTCGCCCCTCAAGGTCCTACAAGATATGAGCGAAAATTAATCTAAGCATGATAACAGCTTAAAAATGTTATCGACGGTTCGAGCTCACCCGAAATATCTCGTAAATTAAAAAAAAAGGTATTTATTTTGGCGTTTGATTACATATTGTAAAATGAAGGTACATTGGCACTTTCTCATCACTCACTCAATCCAAACTTGTCTTCCCATGTTGAATCATAACAATTGGAAAAAAGAGCTTTACTTGTTGATATGTTACTGGGCATTTTTCCTGTCAAACACAGTACTCACCAACAACCATTTCAGGTCTTGCTCCGGGTCAGTTAGTTTCAAAGTCAACACTTGAAAGTTAGCCGCTAGTATTGCTCTACTTTATCTAGGGTGTCTGAACATGATAAGACAGCCCCGTGAGGTTAGTCTAGGATTCCCCGAGAGCCAGTTGATGTGCAGATTTGTGCTTAACTTCTTTTGTCACGTATTAGATATAATTTTTCTTCATTTGTCTCCTAATGATGACTGAGAGAAAGAGTAAATTATTTGTATTAATATAATAATTAAAGAAAATAAAAACTAATTATAATAATTTGGTTAAAAAATTCTTGATTTATGTTATCTCTTTAAATTTTATTTAAAATTTTATTATTTTTAATGGGTATTATTTGAAAAATAACTCTTTATAAAATTTATTTAAAATTAAGACGGATCCTTGCAAATAATTTCATTAATTACGACAAATTTTCTCTAATCGTATAATTTAAAATATTCATCTTTTACATACATAAATAAATATAAATTGTGTCAATTACACATTTATCAATTCTCTAGTATAATTAATATACTTTTATGTTTTCAAAGTTTGTTTGAGAAATTTTACTTTTTTATAAATCTTACTTAAAATTAATATGAATCCTCACAAATAATTTTATTAATTACAATAATTTATAATCATATAATTCAAAACAATCATCTTTTGCATACATAAATAAACAAACATTTAATATAAGTTGAGCTATAAATCTTAGTTTTTATCAACCCTCTAACGTAATCAATGTACTTAATCACAATTTGTATGTAATTTATCTATACTAAGAATAATTTAAAATAATAATTAGAAACAAGAATGAAACAACTAATAACGATAATATAAATTAAATATACAACGCATTACTTGAATAGTGATATAGAAATTTTGTGATTTTTTTATTATTCTTTGACTGGGTTTTGAGTTAAATTGACATCTTTTTGAATTTATTTTGTTATTTTTTTGTTTGATTTGTGTTTGTTTGGTGCTTTCCGACACGTGCGAGTGGTCCTTTTGCTTCTATGGGCTCAATGGGTCCCCATTTTGAGGGTTTTAGATGTTCTTTTGTTAATATTTGGATGGGTATTTAGCATCTGGTTTCATATATTAGATTGAAGTACTGGGTGCTTCTACCTTTTAGCTTTATTTAGTAACTTGGGGTTATTATTATTTAGATAGTGACAGAGTTGGTGTTAGACTGTTAAGTTAATTATAGCGAGGTAATTGAGAGTCTATCTAGATAGTTCGCTCAATTATTATTGTTAAACTGCTGGTTGTCCCTTCGGAAACATATGATAAAATTAGAAATATGTAAAGCAGATTAGCATAGCCTTTACATAATGTTGACATGCACAATTCGATGAATGGTGAGCAGACGTTTACAGCATAGCAGGTATGAACAAAACTTTGCAGGTTATCTAAGTATATTTGTCTTTTTTTTAATAACATTTTCTTCTAAACTTGTATAAACTCATGACGATTTGTAGTTTTTTTAATTATTATTAGTATTTATTAGCCGATATAAGACCATATCAAGTATCTTCTTTAGTTCTTGAAAGAATTAGAAGAAGAAGACAATTGGTATGTGAATGTATTGTATTTCTTGTATGTTCTGCTGAGTGACTTTACATTGTATTTATACACGTTTGTAGTATCTAAACAGATAATGAAGATCAATTGAGATACACAAAATAAAATC
>JANZXR010000007.1:27043112-27059354 GCA_027575705.1 Erythroxylum echinodendron
AATGTCATGAATGCATGTACAGATATTTTTCATGTGCAAAAATCACTGTTCACAAATGCATGAGCATGAGATGTGTTGTCCTAATGTCTCCGATTGATCTCACGTGTACCAATTTTCATGAGTCAACCCGTTATATGGAAACGGGATGTTACAGTAAGAGATGCCATGTGTAGCTAGAAAAGTTGCAAAGGGACCTTTGATGAGTTCAGGAGCTCCATCTCATTGAAAAGTTTTAATGGTAGACGAAAAAAGGTTTTCAGTTGTAGTTTTGAAAATTTGGAATTGAGAAAGAGCTTGACTTTTGTGAGTTAAAGGAAAGATCCAGGTGTAGAGACTAAAGTCATCAATGAAAAGAATGAAATATCGATAACCAGAATCTGAAAGAGATGGAGAGGGACCCCAAATATCACAATGAATAAGTTGTAAAGGCATAGTGGAAACACGAGATGATAATTGAAATGGAAGCCGAGTGCTTTTTCCTAGTAAACAGGAAGTACAATTATTCAATACATTTGATGATAATTTAAAAGGGAGAGATAATCTGGAGAGTATGGCAGAGCAAGGATGTCCTAGACGTTGATGCCACAAATTGAGTGAAGTGGAAGCAGCTTGGAAAGCAATTGGATTTTGAAAATGAGATGGGATCTTCATGGGATAAAGATTATTGTGGATGGATCCCGCGAATAGTGGTGTCTTGGTGTTGAGATCCTTCACAATGTAACCAAATGGGTTAAATTCAATAACGCAAGCGTTATCTTTAGCAAATTTAGCTATAGAAAGTAAATTGGTAGTAAGATCTGGAACAATTAAGACATTGTTTAGGTGAAGAGGACGAGTTGTAATGGATAAGGTGACATTACCAGTGGAGGAGATGGGAAGGGTTTGTCCATTACCGACAATCACTTGATGGGGACCACTGTATGGAGTTGTGGAGTCAACAAGGTGAGGATCTGGGGTCATATGATTGGTAGCGCCAGTGTCGGGAAGCCATTCGGTAAGAGTATTAGAAGTGACAGTTGAGGGATTCGATGTATCTTGGATATTTAAGGCAGTAAAAGCAGTGGAAAGGTTTTTTGGGTCAAGTGGAGGGTTGAGGGGACGATTTCGAGATTCAGAATATTTGTAATGACAGTGGGCTGCAAGATGGCCCCATTTCCAGTAAATTTGACATTGGGTTGGAGGTTTGTATTAGTGATTAGGCCTGGGGGAATGATAAGCGGACTGGGCTTGTGTGTGGTTGGTGTAGGTGTTATAAGGTGATGTGGGCTGAAAAGAGATGGCAGGGGCCTGCTCATGTGGGTGAAAGAAAATGGCCAGGGCCCATGAGAGAAATTCTGTAATCCATGTGTTTTAGGGTTGAAAAAACGACGCCCTCCTCCTCAACTTCGAGTTGCGCCGTGCCCTTGGAGAGATGGAGAGGAGCGATGGCCATCGATGAACGCCGTTAGGGCTGTGTCTGGTGAGGGAGCCGAATGAAATGATAAGAGACGATGCTCGTGGACAAGAAGCTTCGCTCTAAGTTCACCGAAGGAGTTACTAGATTCTCGGTGCTCTATCGCCATAATAAAGGATTCATAATCTGCAAGTAAACCATTTAAAGTAAAGAGAATAAGATCATTATCAGTTATTTGATCACCAATAGCTCCTAGTTCATCAGCTGTATTTGAGATAAAAGCCAGATAATCAGTAATGGATTGATGTCCTTTCTGTAGTGTGTGCAGTTTGTACCAGAGAAGAGAACGTTGGGAAGTAGATTGCTGCATAAAATGACGCTCAAGAACAACCTAAAGATCATGAGCAGTGGTGCTACCGACAGCAAGAAGGACAGTGGAGCTTGACAGAGAAGCAGTGAGGAAGCAGTAAACAAGGCGGTCAAATTTCTGCCATTTGTGAAATTCCGGAGAGTCAGCAGCTGGTTGAGCGTTATTGCAATCGATGTATCCAACCAACTCAGAGGTGGTGAGGATAGCGTGAACCTGATTACGCCAAATAAGATAATTTGTGTTATCTAGTTGGGTAGTGAGAAAATTAGTGATTTGGTTGAATGGTAGAATAGGGGAATTGAAATCGGCCATGTTGAGTGTTTGCTTGGTCGGGTGCAGTAAAGCAATGTGTATTGGGTGTGATAGGTGTTTGAGGAAAGAACTGAAAGGAGATACGATTTGTAGGAATGAGTTTGTGATTGAGTGTTTGTGTTGAAAAAAAAAACTGGAAACAGATAGATGTGTGTAGCTAGGATGAATGTATAGGCTCTGATACCATGAAAGAATTAGAAGAAGAAGACAATTGGTACATGAATGTATTGTATTTCTTGTATGTTCTGCTGAGTGACTTTACATTCTATTTATACACGTTTGTAGTATCTAAACAGATAATGAAGATCAATTGAGATACACAAAACAAAATCAAATGAGATAATTACAAATCAAAGAAAATCAAATATGTACTGGTGAGATTGTATGAAGATTATGAAGATCTGGATATATCTGCAGATGTTTATCAGTTCTATTGTATTATTTATTTATTTACTTATTTAATTTTATTTACCTACTCTTTTAGTATATCAGTTTTTATATTTACTCTTATAACATGCATCACTTTTTTATTGTTACATTTGCATGTGAGTCTACCAGAAACAACCTTTTTACTCTGTAGGGGTAAGACTGCTTACTATCAAACCTCCCCAGACCCTGCTCTGATGCGAGACTCAGACTGAATATGATGATGATTAGTTGAATATTCTGATGTCATACTTTTATAAAAGCAATGTTTTTAAAATTGGAATGGAAGTTAGATCAGATAAAATGTTTAAGGCTTAAAATGTTCAGTTGGCATTAAACCGTTATAAAATTGATCAAAAATTAAATAAAATTGAATTTTTTGAAAAACAATTAAAACAATTATCATTAGTAATAAAAACTTTAAAGTTTAATTAAAAAACTGTTAAATAAAAATTAATTGATATGCTTTAATTTATAGAAATGAATAATTTATGAAACTAACTGATTAATTAATAAAGTAATTAGTTTTTAATAACAAAAATTATTAAGTCAAATAAAAAATTAAAAATCAAAGAAAAATATTTTTCTATTCAAGTTTTTTTTTTGGGAGATCTATTCCAAGATTTTTATTGTTAAAGTAACGAACCAATTCAACCCTTAAAGCATTGCTTCCTACAGGTATTGAACAATATCAGAAACAGATGTTTGTTTCTTTTTTTTTTAATACAAGGGAAAGAAAACATCAAAATCCGTTACACACACATAATCAGCCATAAGAGATACCCCGGCGAGACAAAACGCGATTCCTATCGGAATCTAGAAAAGGAATCTTGGTTGGCGGAGGATCAGTAAGAATACGCAACCCTGGTGGTACTTGCAGAGCTGCAGCGGCCAGACTGTCGTAGCTTGTGCTCCCTTCCCGATAGACATGTTGAAACTGCACCTCCTAATTGCGATCCAACAACTCGCGGAGACCCTGCATCAAACAAAAAGGCACAGTTAGTAAGCCTCCGGAAGATGAAAGAATATTGATAACTTGAAGCGAGTCGACTTCTAATATGATCCGCCTGTGGCCAAGGGCCCATGCCACGGTGAGGCCCACGCCCTTTTAATTTGATGATCAAAGGCGGGCATGCCTTAAACTTATAAAGAAAACCCTACGTCAATGGCCATTGTAGTCCCTAAGCAACCCCCCAGCTGTAATGGCAGAGGGCCCAGAATGCACCGAGCCATTGGTATTAACTTTGGTCCAGCCCTCCAGAGGTGGGGTCCATTGGACGAGAGTCCCTAAATCAGACGGGTTAGTGACGCAACTCAACATGGCCTGAGCCCGGCCAATCCAAGACACATGCCCTAAGACGAGGTGATGTCCTGAGTCGGGCCACTCGAAGTCCTCCTCAAAGATACATTTGTTGCATCATTGCCAAAGGTACCAACACGAAACCCCAAAAATGACCGCCCAGTCGGCCGCCGGCGTAGTAGTTTGGGTGGTCAGGTTGGATTGTAGCCACTGTACTAGGTCCTCCTGGTAGAAGGAGGCCGCTTACAATCCAGGGGTCCAATGCTGCCAAAATTGCCGAGCCCTGGAACAATCACGAAGGGCGTGCAAAGCAGTCTCGTCGTGACCACAGTGTGGGTGAGTACTATCAGGGGCCATGTGTCGACGAACATGCTGATGGTTAGTCAGAAGTTTGTTGTGGGATAGAAGCCACAGAAAGGCACGTATCCGCTGGGATCTTGGCCACTTCCAGATGATATGCCATAAAGGGGTTTGGGCCACCGAATCGGCCTCTGTAAGCAGCTTATAAGTCGAGTCGAAGGTGAATTTCCCTTGTGGACCTGGACCCCAAACCAACTTGTCGGTCGCTGCCGCAATAGCTGAAGGTCGCACCATGTTTAATACCCTACATAAGTGAGCGGGGAGAAAAGGAGTGATCAAATCCCAAGTCTAAGTGCAATCCTCCGTCACATACTCCACCACGGAAGTGTACAACAGGCTATCAGGAAGGGGTTGCGAAAGATGGTGTATCAGGGGACCCCATCCGGGTAACCAGTGGTCAAGCCAAAATTTGGTCCATTGGCCATTACCCAAGGTCCAATAAGCACCGAGACGGACATGATCCCACGTAGCCGCCAGCCCACGCCAAAGGATCGACATCCCATTGGTATGCAGTGTGAGCGGGATATGGGGGCCGTGGAGCCGATATTTAGCCCTTAACACTTGAACCCATAAAGTGGTGGGTTTGGTGAGTAGCTCCCAACCCAACTTTGTGAGATATGCATCATTAGTTGCGCGAAGACGTTTGATACCCAGGCCACTGGCTTTTTTCAGGCGACAGACCGTGTCCTAGTTGACTAGATGGGTTGCCCTCTTGTCAGTATGGTTCCCCCAAAGAAAAGCCCTCATGATCTTTTCCAGGTCATCATACAGACGTCGGGTTAATCTGACAGTTTGCATGGTATAGGCGGGAAGCGCGGAAAGCACAGACTGGGTAAGAGTAGCTCGGCCAGCAAGCGACAAGATCCTTACTCGCCACCTCGCTAGTCGGTGCTGTACTCGATCGAGGATGTACTGATAGGTATGCTTCGTGGTACGTTCATGTAGCAACGGGACGCCTATATATTTGCCCAGATTGGTCGTGCGCTAGGTTTGCAGGGAATAGAAAGTCCCTAGGGTGGCTGAGACAGTAGCTACTTGGTCCACCAAAGCTTCACCAAATAGGACAAGATCGTCCGCAAAAAATAGATGCTAGATAGCGGGCCCTTGACTGGTCTATTTAAACGGTTTCCACTAGCCATGGTCTACCGCCTGGGAGATAAGGTGGCCCAGGCGTTCCATGCAGAGGACGAATATGTAAGGCGGCAAACGGGTCCCCTTGTCGAATACCCCTGGAGGGTGTAAAAGGGTCGAATAGATGGCCATTCCATGCAACTTGCATTGAGACCGTAGTAATACACTTTATAATAAGATTAAGCAACGTGGAGGGGATCCCGATATCCTGTAAAGTCTCCAGTATGAAAGGCCAATGCAAACGATCATAAGCTTTTTCCAAATCCACTTTTATCGTAAAATAGCCAATCTTACCCTTCTTCTTCCGCATGGAGTGAATGATTTCCTGAGCAATGATGATATTTTCAATGATATACCTCCCCAAGCGAAACTGCACTGGGTTTGCGCGACTAGATGATGGAGATAAGGCTTGAGCCTGTTCACAATAACCTTTGAAATGGTCTTGTACAATACTGAACAAAGACTGATAGGCCGAAAGTTTGTGATATACTTTGGGGAGGGAACCTTGGGTAGGAGGACAAGGATGGTACGGTTCAATTCCTGTTCCCAAAGTTTGTCCCAGAAAATTTTTTGCAAGAAGGAGACCACCTCAGTACCCACCTTATCCCACTGAGACTGAAAAAATAATGGCGTGAACCCATCGAATCTCAGAGCTTTGTTCGGGTTCATTCTAAAAATGACTGCTCGGACTTCAGATACGTGGACTGGTTGCGTAAGTCCGGTAAAAAGATGCTTGTTTCTAGCTAGTGAGGAGGAGGAGGAGGAGGAGGAGAAGAAGAAGGAGGACAATACGACATGACCCACTTACACTTTATCTTTTCCTAGATACGCGACGCCGGCGCGCCATTACCGAACAGGCGATACATGTTTTGACATCTGCCTCCGTTGTTGTCTCGGAAAGATTCTGCAAGCTTTAGAAAAAATTTCAGTTTCGAATGATTTCAGAAATTCACTCACTTTAAGAACGGATCAATCCTGTGTGTTTTTTTCTGGCACTACGTGTCGGTCTCAAATTGATGTTCACAGAATCTCTTCGACAAATTACCAACTATCGCGTGTCGAATGCCCCATGCGTTAATGTACGCAAATTTGCCGGCACCACAGTCCCAGGTGGTCCTGAAATTTCAGAGACCCCGTCAACTCATCTTTTGGGGTTTTGGCTTTGTCCCCCTGCTGCTACTTTCTCACTGAACATTTATGCTGTTTTTATTCTATACGCTACTTTAAGTTGCGAAACGATTTAATTTTTATTAAGCGTCTCATAACTGCTCCAAGTGGAGATTGATAAGAAAAAGTTGTTTATGCTATATTTCATAAAAAAAAAGCTAACGTAATATGTATACAAGGCTCTTCGTTTATAGGGTCGAAAAGGGTCATTAATAAGGCTTAAAACTGGTTTCAAAGTAAACTAGTTCCAGACAATTTAGATAAAGGTAAAAATTTTATGACTTTAAATTGGTTTGAAATTTTTTTTTTACCAAATTGATCCGAAATAAAACCGAATTGAAAAACACCCAATTCGATTTAGAATTGATTTATCCGATTTTTACTAATAATAAAGGGTCATTAAATTGCACTATATTCTTCTCATCTCTTGCCAAAAAGAAAAAAGGCAAAAAAGGAGAAAAGTGAACTTTAAATCAAAATTCAAAATTACGTAAAATTTTTTCACCAAATTTTGAAACAATGATTTTTTTTTACCTTTTTAAAATTAGAGTCAGCCAATTTTAATCAATTTTAAATGTTCGGTGCTGACCAATTTTAAAAATTCGGACATTTTACCCAATTAGGTCAACTCGGATCTAAATTTGACTTTAATTCGAACAAGAAACGGTCAACTTGGTTTAAATTCGGTCAAAAAAATTCTAACTCGTATCTAATTTTTTCTGGATCAAACAGGGTCCAATTATTAGTTTGGACGAAATTTTGCCAAGTCTAATTATTAATGTGCGCTGCTTTTTCTTTGTAATTTTTACAAAAAGATTGTTTATGTAATTCAAACTTATGAGGTTATGGACACGAAAGAACAACTTTTACTGATTACTCCATTACCCTCTCTAAGTTCGAGAGATTTCATATACTTTATAAATTATAGAATAAATTATATTTTTTAATAAATCATTTAGGAAATCAATAATTTAAATTTAAGTAACTTAATCAATTTAATTAAAACTTATATCTCTAGCCTAACTCTGGTTCTCTACTGTTAATCCAAATGAGAATCAGTGTCTCTGTTAAATTTCTACTGTTAATCCAAATGAGAATTAGTGTCTCTGTTAAATTTCCATTAATGATGATTTTAATAGCACTAACTACTTGCATAACACTACAAGTGGTATGATTAAACTTGAAGAAACAGGCCATAATCAGCTTAACAGGTGTGCCAAAAGTCTATCATTAACAAAGACCTGTAGGTCCTAAACCATACCAAATTTACCAAGTCATGAGATTACTGTGCTCAAAGTAGTCATGTCAAGGACTTTGTGGATTAACTTTTGGAAATAATGTAGAAGCTACATGGCATATCAATCATGAAGCGTTCTTGTTTTTTTTTTTGTAACAATAATAATAATGGAATAAACAAATATTTTTCCATCTTCTGCATTATTCTTGATTATTAAATATTTTATTGTATAAAAATAATATTTTTAGTTTATAATTTTAATAACTAATATTTAAAAATCAAACTAGAAATTAAGGTATCGATTGGTTCCACTACTATTTTTCTGTTATGATTTTTAATTTTTTTTTATATAAAAACATAAACTTATTTAGTTGTTAATATCAATATAGTTATATTTTTATTACCGATGATAATTACATATTAGATAAAACTTAAAATATATTATTTTAATTAAATAAATCTATTTTAGGTGTATTTTAATTATTAAATCAAAATTTATTTGAAATTTATATATTTTGAAGAAATTTTATTAAATTAAATTATTCATTTTATTAATAATTAATTAAATTAACTATAAAAATATTAAATTAAATTTAAAAATTAATAATAATAATAATATATTATTGTTATTATTATTATTATTATTATTATTATTATTATTATTATTATTATTATTATTATTAGCCCACATGCGTATTAATGCAATATTAAACATCTTATACGATAAATTTCTTTTCCCTTGTGAAATACAAATAAATTATACAATGTATTATATATGTAGAATAATTTATTTTGATGTTAACAACTTATTTTAATTGATTAATTTACTAAAATTTTTTAATTAATTTATAAATTATAGGATTTTATACATAAACACTAAACAACTAATTTTACTAAACATTTTTATACGGTTTATATTATCTGTTGGTCAACTCAGTTGATATTATCTGCTATTGTTGAAGTTTCTATAGTCAATGCACAAGCTACGTCTTCCGCCGTGCTTTAGAATCGATGCCCCAACGCTTTGATAGACTTATGTAGCTTGCGTCAATAAGATCCTTGAGTTGCCTTCTTAGTTCTGATAATTAAAATCATTCTATATGGTGAACATGCTGGCAAGCTATCGACTCCAGCTCAATCCGGTGATCTACCGAGTGTTTAGGAGTAGAGTGAGTAATGGAGCTAACGCAAGAGTTAGGGATAGGTTGCTAAAAGGCGATGGGCAGGTAAAGTTTTAGGTCAAAAGCAGATTCTAATCTTACTTGAGGAGTAGGCAATCTATTGCCTAACGGATCGGTTGAGCAAGTGTTCAACGAGTTTGCAAACATCATGCCAGAGCAGTTGTTAAAGGCACTTTCACTAAGACGCGCTGTAGACCACCGGATCGAGTTGCAGCCGATAGTGTGTGAGTATTTTTTCCATGTAGAATGATTCCGAACTATCGAAACTAAGAAGGCAGCTCAAGGATCTTATTGACGCAGGCTACATCAGGCAATCAAAGCGTTGGGGCACCGATTCCAAAGCACGACAGAAGTTGTAGCCTGTGCATTGATTATAGAAACTTCAACAAAAA
This sequence comes from Erythroxylum echinodendron, assembly GCA_027575705.1. NCBI lineage: Eukaryota > Viridiplantae > Streptophyta > Magnoliopsida > Malpighiales > Erythroxylaceae > Erythroxylum > Erythroxylum echinodendron. Next base: position 27,052,382 of record JANZXR010000007.1, read on the forward strand.
TTGATAGCTGATTTGATCGGTAGATAACGTTAGTTGTTCATTAAAGATGTTTGGTAAATCATCTATATATTAAAGTTTGGTAAATCATCTATATATTAAAGATATTTAGTAAATTTAGTTGTTTAATGTTTATGTATAAAATTCTATAATTTATAAATTAATTAAAAATTTTAGTAAGTTAATCAATTAAAATAAGTTGTTAAAATCAAAATAAATTATTTCAAATATATTGTATAATTTATTTGGATTTTACAAGCATTCTTTGTGGAAAAAACTTTATTTTACAATATATTTAATATTGCATTAATATGCATGCGGGCTAATATAATAATAATAATAATATTAATCAAATTTTAAAATTTAATTTAATATTTTCTTGTAGTTTATAAATTAATTAAACAATTTTAATAAATTAATCAAAATTTAAAATTTAAATTTTATCTTATAAATTTTATTTAACAAATTAAAATTAAAATAATTAAAAACAGAAAAAGAATTTGTGTGTCACGCGTGTGACACAAATTCATTATTATTTTTTATTTTTTAATTAGTTTAATTTTAATTTTTATGCAATTAATAATTTCATAATTAAAATTAAAATTAAATTTATAAATTAATTAAACAATTTTAATAAATTAATCAACTTTTAAAATTAAATTTTTATCTTAAATTTTTATTAAAAAATTAAAATTAAAATAAAAAACAAAAATAGAAAAATATGTCATAGGCGTAACTTAAGTGTCACGTCCATGACACAAACTAGTTTTTATTTTTTATTTTTTAATTTTAAATTATTTATAAAATTAATAGTAACATAATTAAAATTAAAATTTAATTTATTTTTTAAACTAATATTAATATAATTAAAATTAAAATGATAAAAATAAAAAAGACTCACAAACATGACATTTAGGGCCTATTTGGTTGGATATTAATTAATGGAACGAAACGAAACGGAATATAGTGGAAGGGAACGATTTATAATAAAATGAAATGTAATATAGTGGAAAGTTGTTTGAGAGAGATGGAAGGGTTCATAATGTAAAATAATAAAACATTGTTTAAAAGATGGATGGAATGGAATGAAATATATAATAAATGACTATTATACTCCTGATATTAAAATAATTGTTACGAGAGATTTAACGTTATGATTTTAAAACAAAAATTATGTCCAATTAAAAAATCACGCACAACTGTGACAAATAATTTTCATATATTTTCTATTTTAAAATAATAAAAATTTTAATAAAAGTTTATTATTTTATTATTAATTATATACAATTTATTATTAATTATTTAAAAATATTATCATTAATTATTTAATAAATTTTATTCTATTATATGTGATTTATATTCAAAAATTATTTATTTATATAGAAATATATACAAATATTTAAAAAATAATTTTTATATATTTTTATTTTCATTAATAAAAATTTTATTATTAATTATATACAATTTTTATTAATAATATAAAAATATTATTATTAAGATAAGGAGAAATAATATAAAATATTATTAATTATATACAAGAGATTAGGGTTAGAAAAAATAATTAGTATTAAGAAAATTATTAAAGGTATATTAGATAGTATATATTTATTAGTTTATGTTTCATCCTAAACCTCCTAAATCGAAGATTTTATATTTTTACTGCTTAGGATAGAATGGAACGTAATATGAAACCCTCCACTTTCATCCCATTCTATTTTATTCCATTATAAAACCCTCAACACATAATAAAAGTATGTTATATTAGTTTCGTTACATTCCAAGCATTCCAAGCAAGCAGACCCTTAGTCACGCCTATGAGCTAAGTGCCTGATCGCTTAAAATATAAGCTAAAACTATGACTTTTTGTTAATCGGACAGAATTAGACAAAGTAAGAATTAGACAAAGGGTAGAAATAGGATCCCGTCTCCGTGTAGTGACGTCTTTTCTAATCATTTCCACCGGAAAGAAACTGCACTAGTAATCTCCGTCATGATGGAGAGTGACCTCATTTTCCTTTGCATGAGCAGTATAAGTAGTTGCCATTAAAGAAGATCGTTTGTGCTAAGTTCTTGCATTTAGTTTCATAACATTCTTGATTAGAACTAAAATGGGAAGAGGGAAAGTGGAACTGAAGAGAATTGAGAACCCAACGAGTAGGCAGGTAACCTTCTCAAAGAGGAGAAATGGGCTTTTAAAGAAAGCTTTTGAGTTGTCTATTCTCTGCGATGCTGAAGTTGCCCTACTCGTCTTCTCACCTTCTGGCAAGGCTTACCATTTCGCAAGCTCCGAGTCAGTTTCCATTCCATTTTCTATATATAAATCACTCTTTGTTCTTCATTTTTTTAGTTCTCACATGTCTGATCATGTCAATGGCTCTGCAGTTTGGACAGTACTATTGCGAGATACAGAAGTGAAGTGGGACTGTCAGGCCCGAACTACCTATTCTGCAGACCCTTAGAGGTAATATTATGACTAGTTCTCTTGAAGAGCTTAAGATCATAAAGGCATATAGGTAGGATCATTCAGGACCTTTTCAGGGACAGATTTGTTCTTGATTGGCTTGTCATGATCTAACACACGAGCCAAACTTCACTTTCTTTCTGGTATATGGGTTCCTAACTAGACAAGATGTAACTGAGAGCATGGAACCGTTACAGTCTGGATGTGATCTCTCTTAGATGTCTTGATATGAACATTGCTGAGCATTTATGATAAACCAGAAGTTTGATAAGATTTGTATACCGCCAAGAACATGAAACCTTAATCTTAATACATATTATTAAAAAATCATATTATTTTAAAGAAAAGTAATTTATATATAAAAAATTCATATTATAATTCAAATTTAGAACATTATATTTTATTTCATTTCCATGCATAATTATATGTCATCTACTTCCAATATTTAGATTAACATAAAATATGTTGGAAAGCTTCTCTACTATATACGGATAAGACTCTGTACTATTAGATCTCCTTAAATCTTGCATGTCAGCGAAAATTTCACTTAATATTGTTGTTGTTGTATGATGTTATTGACAGTTCTGGAGAACCAAAATTCAAGAGTTACAGAAGACAATAGACGCCATGGAAGAAAAACTCAAGTACTAATATTGATCTCTTTCCTACCAAATATACATGGAAAAAGAACTACAATTACATCTAACTCGCTGGTGTGGTGTGTCCAGGCACTTTGCTGGAGAAGGCATTTCGACGCTGTGCATGAAGGAGTTGAAACAGCTAGAGAGACAGCTGAAGATAGGTGTTGAACGTATACGTTCTAAGAAGGTAAAATGAATATTATATGATAATTTTCAAATTATAAGAATTGAAAGAGAAAAAGATTAAATACGTTGATTTATGCTATATTGTGATATTAATTAATTAATGTCACAAATATTTCTATATTGGTAATTAACAGAGACGCATCGCTGCTGAACAAATCAACTTATTGAAAAGAAAGGTAATGCATAAACTTATATGAATTGATGTCTTAATTTCTGCCCCTTCCTGTTTCATGTGGATCAGGATAAGACACCGTACTATTAGATTTTTCTAGACCCGACGCCTCAATTAAATTTATACTGAGTATTGTTGTTGTTGTTGGTATTGTTATAACGTCTTAATTTCTACCATCATACCAATTTGTGTTTTATCATTTTGTAATATTAGATTTAACCTCATAATCTTTTTATCTGGCTTAAAACGCAGCAAAGGGTCCTGCAAGAGGAGAACATTTGTCTGCAGAAAAGGGTATGTTGTGATAAACTGAATTTGTGTGTTCTTTATAAAGATTCGGAGACTGAAGCTTTGATCTGATAAGAACTGCATATTGTTTATGATCTGAGGTTAAGTTGCATGAGCTGCATGATGGGACTATAAGCTCGGGAATCCCAGAATCAAATGCTTGCAATGTATTTCACGAAAGGTAATAAGCTTTCTCATATCATAATGTTGGATTGATAATTTATATTCATACTTCAATTAGCATTACTTGGACTTTTTTATATGCAGGGTACTTTATCAGGGAGCACTAGCTTAAACGGGTGCTAAATGTTCATTTTAGCTGTGTGAAAAAAGGAGTCTCATGAGTTAAGCTGTAGTCTTTAGTTCTTGTTATCCATGAATTAATCTTAATATGCCGATACTTTACCTTTCTAAACTGAGATGTATAATAAGAGATGTACACAATGTTGAAAATGAAAAGAAAAAAGATTTGTGTATGACTTAATCTAATTTTATGATACTTTATATAAGTGGTTGAGTTTAATTTAATTTAATTAATTTAAATTCATTAATTTTAAATTATATTTAGTTTAAGTTACTATTTATAAATATAAAATTTTAATATGACACTAATATTAGACCGTCTAATAAATATGTTTAATGCATTGTACAAAGTTTAGTTTATTAAGAAATTGTGATTTAATGAGGACTCAAACACTTGAAATGTAAATTGTAGCCTTGGAATTGAAACGTTATAAAGAGGTTTAGAAAAAAAAATAAATTAGGTTTATCTTAAAATTGTTATATTTTAATAAATAATAAATTTATTATATATATAATTCATTTTATTATTATGCATTCTTTCTAAATATGGTATCTACTTATAAATTTTTAATAGAATCAATAGATTCATCAATAGTATCTAGATTTTCAAGGTAGCTATAGTCATTATCATTACCAATATCCATGGTAAGCTAGGTAAAATTAGCCCAAATCAATGAATTTGATCAAGTCAAATTTGAGTTTTTTCTTTTGAATTTCAAGTAAGATTCAAGAATGAGTTATCCGATCAGGTTAAGTCCATTGTTCAAAATAAAAAAATATCATTTTAATTTAAAAATAAAAATATATATTTAATCAGATTTAATCAATTTTAGAGCCTTCCATGTCTATACAACATGAAATCAACAATTTTTTTATATGAATTAGGAAAAAAAAAACCCAAAAGGACTATGCCTAATTTTTATCCTCAGTTTTAACCCCAGAGCTTTTTAAATCCAAGATGACTTTGATTAAAATTATCAATGTGATCCTTTTTTAATGTGCCTTTTGTCATCTTCAAGGTATACAAACTTTGCTTTTGATGTAAACAATTTGTTAAGGATCATTTTTATGCTTAGTTTTGAGCAATTTTTATAATAATGCAACAATTATTTCATCAACCAACTCTCTAAGACTTCGTCTCCCAAACTCAACAACATAACATTGTGCACTTTTGAAATAATCTCTTCCTTCTCTAATGCTCCCAAACTCTCTGGTAATTTTTCTTCTCCTTTCAATATTGTTGTGCATCTTTACTAAATAAGAAATGCCTTTATCTTCACCTTCTTTAGGGGTGACGTGATTTAACTTATTAAATTTTTCAATATCAAACTTATAAAAAACATAATAACAGCAAAATCTTAGTTTTAATACCGAATATTAAGATACCAAAATCTTAGTTCTAATACCAAATATTAAGATACCAATTGCTCTGATACTAATTGTCGCACAAGCTAATGCTACACAAAAAGGAAATAAACAAGGCAAAAACATAAAATTTATATTGTTCGGTCAATATGTGACCTACAGCCATATCTAAGGAGATGGATTTGTTTTACTAATATGAGAAGACAATATAAGGAGAAAGATTTGATAATAACTTTTGTCTTGTACAATTCTTATCAAGGTATTTATAGATTAGAGTTGCATATAAGAAGTCCAAAGATAGTGAAAATTTATTTTGACAGATGCTTAGAGATATTAAAACTCTATTTTTGCGGGTCCTTAGATTTTATATCAGGAGTCTGACGTTTGTCCCACTATTGAGTAGGGATGACAATGGCTGGCCCAAGAATTTAAATTCAAGTGTTTTCAATGGATCGACCCATGGCCAAACTAAGCTCAATTTTTCTAAACAAAAAACAACGTTTTGCTTAGAAGAGTTAGGTTTTGAGCAAGTCTGGGCTTGAGTAATTCAAACCCAAACTTAATTAAAAAAAGACGTTATTTTATATATTTTATTTTTAAAAAATTAATGAGACCGACCCATTGTCATCCCTGCTTTTGACACTAATACTAGTTTGTTTTTAACTCCTCAATCTCTCCTAATAGTACAAGTTCGACATAGATGTCATATCCCTTTTCAGCATTTATTAGCTTTTGGAATGTGACTCTCCACCAAAAAATTAAGCATATCTAACAACTCTAACACATAGGATATAGGAAGAATCTCAAATAGTTTATTCAGTCCATGAATCAAACTCCTATAAAAGTTAGAGAAACATAGAAACCTCTCCCCCAATTAAACCACTCCTTCAAGCAAAACAAAATATGGAGAAGTTTTATGACATTGCTATTATATGTGTAGTCCAAACACATATGTAAATGGCTCAGTTGCTTTCTTAATCTTGTACCAACTTATTACATAATGATTTCACCTTCTCTAGGGCGAAATCATTTAACTCATTGAATTTTTCAATATCAAACTTATCAAAAGACATCATAACAGCAAAATCTTAGTTTTAATACCAAGTATTGAGATACCAATTGCTCTGATATTGATTGTCGCACAAGCCAATGCGATATAAAAAGGAAATAAACAAAGCAAAAACATAAAATTTATACTGTTCGGTCAACATGTGACCTATACCCATATATAAGGAGATAGGTTTGTTTTATTACTATAAGAAGACAATATAAGGAGAAAGGTTTGACAATAACTTTCGTCTTGTACAATTCTTATCAAGGTATTTATAGACTAGAGTTGCATATAAGAAGTCCAAAAATAGTGAAATTTTATTTTGACAAATGCTTAAAGATATTAAAATTCTATTGTGGATCCTTAGATTTTATGTCACGAGTCGGACGTTTGTCCCTGAATTTAAATTAAGGTGTTTTCAATGGCCGGTCTATGGCTAAACTAGGCCCAATTTTTTTAAACAAACAACAACGTTTTGCTTAGAAGAGTTAGGCTTCGAGCAGGCCCGG
>JANZXR010000007.1:27086681-27097896 GCA_027575705.1 Erythroxylum echinodendron
AAAATATAAATAAAATAAATTTAGTAAATTAAATATTTTATAAAAATATATTATTAGTCATATAAATTCAAATTATAGATATTAAAATATTAAATTACGTTAGATTTGCTTTCTATTAGTTAAGGGTATGATGGAAAATAATAATTATTAATAGAAATTGGAATTTCTACCACAGAAGTACTTTCCTACTGCAACATTTTTTCTACTTATTGATTTTTACGATGACATCACACTTTCCTGCCGTAACCTTCTTTCTACTCATCGATTTCTACGATGGCACCGCACTTTCCTCCAACCTTCGGTTGTTTGCCTGCAGATTCAAATATGTGACTATGTTTAAAAATTGCAAAAAATAAGTACTTATTCACACCATACTACACCGCACTGTACTGCAGGCCTAATCACAACCTAAATTTCTGTTACTTTTTTAAGTGTAAGAGATTAAGTTGGTATTCTTGTATCTAACTCGTCACATAAATTTGAGTGATCTGATTGGAGACTCGATACGCACTACGAATTCAAGTTATAAAACGAAAGTTGAAATGAGAAGGAAGGAGAAGTGAAGGTCATATTCACTTGAATCAGGGTGGATACTTGAATCTTTGTGATCAAGTTCATGATTAGGTGAGGGATTAATTTCCACCAATAGAACATTGCTGTTTTTGGTAAATTCAATAGAGCTCACTGTACTGGTAAATCCAGTTTCGAGGTAAGTTCAGGCATCACCAACTAGCCATTCCATTACAACAACACGTCAATTTGGTCTTACAATTCCATGTGGAGTTTTCCACATTCTTAGAGTCAAAAAAGCAGAAGCTGTAAGTTCCAGAGAAGGAAAACAAGTGCAATACGTCCATCTCAGTGGATTGAATTTAACACTCCCGTAATTGACGCCATTATCATAAATACGAAAGCATTATAAACATTGTTCAACTGGTTGCTATTTTGCTGGTTGATCATACTACAGAAGCTTACCCTTTTAACTTGTCCTAAATCACAACTTTGAGGATTGATCTGGTTAATATCCTTCCAGGTCAGCGCCTGTAGGGATTAGTGATAATAAGAACAATTGTATTGTTAGTGGCTAGCAAGGTAGTAGACACCTTTGCACTCCAGACAAAGTGAGACAGCAAATTGCTTCTCTTTAGGGTAGACAGATTTATAGGATTTTCTATATCAGGACTGAAAAAATGAGATTAACAAAGATGAAGACTTGCATCATTTTCGGTGAGATTTGAATCAGCAATACACGTTTTACTCAATAAACTCTCAAGTGTATGTAGTAGCAACAGTGTATGTTCGTTTCTGATCAACCTGCAACCTCTTAAATTAAGAGATTATAACTTATTATACCAGTTGAACCATCGATGGAAGCAAAAAGTTCTTTCAAAACAGAAGATAAAAGACAATACCTGGATTTGTTATACGAATTTTGAACATAGAGAGAGTGCTGAATGTTATTCCTAGTAACTATTGTACCTGAAGGACTCAATGTATCAGTTGCAGATTCCTAAGGTTAACAACATGCGATGAAGGCTCAAATGGTATTTATGTGCTAAAAGAAACACTTCCGTAAGATGCACACTTTCACCTAGGAGTTAAGTTCTTCCCATGATTCAATCCACGCAACCATGGAGTCACCAATTTGATGGAAGTAAGGATCAATGGGACCGAGCTTTTCCTTAACCAGTTTGGAAAGCTCAATGAAGCAACTTTGCACAGTGGTACACTCCTTTGGGAAAACAACTGATTGGAAGAATGGGATGATCTGTTCAAGCCAGTATATTCCCTTTTGTTCCTTCTTCATTGTATCAAATGGATTGTTTGCCTCGTTATGCCAAACATACGGTAGCCCTGTCTTCACGCCAAGACCCAGATGGTCGCAGATGACCTGATATCCACATCCATTGTTAACATTAAATGTGTTACTTGAAGCTGTATATATGAGAAAGCAACTTCCAAGAAAAAACACAAGGAATCCATAACTGTGGAATGCTCCCACAATCAGAAAGTTCACCAAAACTTGCAGGCCCTCAGGCATCAGTCACTATAATGAAGCTCGACGTAGAAATTTGAACTACCAACCACACAATCCAATCAATTGCTCTAATGTAACCTAAATGCCATCCAAATCAGAGGAGAATATAAATAGTTGAAAAATGTGAATAAATTGAGCAAAAGAATACCTTTGCACACCAGCCAGCCCACATATCATCGCATCTGCCAAAGGAAGCATCACCTATAAGGCCAAAGTACATGGCAGGGCCTATCAGTTCCCTGTTGAAAGCAAGATTCATACCACACAAAGGGAAGAGGGTACCCTTTGGAACGGTCACAACAGCATCAACATACCTATATCAGAAACCTATCCACAGTTAAGCAAACATTACAGTAGGATGGGCTTCCTAAAAAAAATCCAAGGCTTTGAAGTAAGAACTTACAAAGCTCACAAATATATGAAAAGACCAAGAGTTTTGACTTTGGAACAATATTAGCTATTTCTAAATCCTGAGGACAGAAACTGAAATTTTAAATTGCTAAAATACTACTACACAACTCCAAGATAACACTACTATTCGTCTGAATTCTTAAAGCACATTGAGATAAGACCAAACAAAAAGGCAATTATTAGAAACTAGAATGGCAAGTGAGCAAAGAAAGAGAGTAGTGAAGAGTGAATGACCTGGTGTTGCGCTCAAGAGGCTTGACAAGCTGAGTAGGAGTATCATAGTCAGGAATGTTGAGCCAAAGCCCATGAGAAATGACTGTGGGGACTCCTCCTCTCAAGCTAAATGGGTAGCCTCTAACAAAATCAGTTCCATCTCTGTATGGATCGTATAAAGTGTTGAAGAAAAAAGGGGTCGATGGTGTCAACAGATTCTCTATGTGCTGTTGCAACGCATTTATCTCTCTTCCACTCGGATCCTTGGCCACCTTAATTAGCCAATATCAGAATTTCTTTAGTTCACGCCTTATTCAAGAAAATACTGATATGTGAAACTAAAACACCATCCCGATCATAAGATCAGACAACGAAAGCTAGCTCTCAAAATTACGAAGGAACTGTATAAAAGGTACAGAATTTTGCCTCGATCTATCAAAAGGGGTCCAAGATTTAGCACTAAAATCCAAAAGAATCGCATAAAGTTTCGACCTTTTTCAACAAAATTTTTTTTTTAAGAAACTGTAAAATGAATTCCACAAACAGAGTAAATGGATAGCTTGTCTTAGGTTAGATGCAAACTAAGACAACTATTCGGATTTCGAAATGTAGCACAGAAAAACAGATTTCGCACTTACAAAACAATCGTCATCAATGGTAAAAATATACTTCTTCTTGGACATCAAGAAGCCAAAGCAGCGACACGCAGAGTCCTTGAAAGCGATGCAATTAGCATTAGGACCAAGAACCCGATTCACATCGTTCCTGTTGTAAAGCTCGTAGTCAAACCCATCTGGGACCTGAATACTCTTACTCGGATCTCCATCCTGTACAATGATGAGATGATAAGGCTCGAAAAATGGTCTCCACATCTCTAAGAAGTCCAAGTCTCTCATGGTGGGAATCACAATATCAAGTTCATGTTTAAGTGGTAAGGTTGCTGGTTGAGCCATTGCTGGAGTGACTAATAGCGACGGTGTACACGGTGACGGAGGGCGGTGGTGTGAAGCTCAGGTGGAGCCAAGCGGGTCCTCTTAAGCGAGTGGAAAGGTGATTAAGCAGTTAAGCAGAATGCTAACACTCTGCTTTAAGGGACGTTAATTACAGTTTTAGCTTCTGGGCACATGGAGCATTACGCTAGACCTTTAGTCGCTGCACAAAATCAGGAGTTATGTTTCTTCTTTTAATTTTTTTAACATAATTTAAACAAAAGACAATGATTGGCTCAACGCCTTTTTAACGAGTGACTCGCGGCGGCTATTTTTTTATTTTTTAAAATGCGAGATGAGTAAATCTTTGAATTAATATAATAGTGTGTGAATTATGTTAATCAAATAATTTGTACTACGTAATTTTTATATGACAGTCTCAAACAAAAGAGTATAAATAGGACGATCCGAATAACTCGACCACTCTTTATAGGCTCAATATTTTGATTACTAAACTGATTTGACTAAGTTAATAATAAAAACTTGAAATTAGTAATTTTTTGTTGTTAAAACTTACTTAACGAGTCAATTTTTATAAAATAATTAATTTTTATAAATTAAAATTAATTAGTTAATTTTCTTTAATAGACTTTTTTAATTAAACTTTAACTTGTTCAATAAATTAGGATATTTTAAAAATTATTTTTCAAATTCTTCAATTTTGTTCCATTTGAATTTAAAATAATTTAATACCAATTAAATCTTTTAAAATTTACACCTTCCGAACTGATTTAAAAAACATTGGGCTCGAGTTGAATTCTCTTAAAATTATAACTTTATACTTCGAGTTTAAATTTAAGTTTGATTATTTGGGCTTGAAGTTATTCTGAACATATTCAAATTAATCTACTAAAAATAAAATTTTTATTTTATTTTCAATAAAATTACAGAAAATTAATTAAAGAATAATATTAAATTATTTAATCGGTGAACTTTTGATATAATTTTTTAAAAAATTATTTTCAGTTGATTGGAGGGCATCCCAAGTCTGAATGACTGTATCAAACAGTAGAATGACGCCCACGCGCGTCTGTCCTGTCCTGTGGGGTACCTGCCATAATGGCATGCAGTAAAAAGAAATTGGTAGGAATCTGGAATTAAATGGTTTGTTGTCGACCAATCCACTGCAGCCCGAAGGTCCCAAGTTACCATATAAATTCGACTTGCATAAAGCCTGAATTGTTGTGATTCCTCAGACCCAGTTCTCTGACACAGAACTAGCCTCCAAAACTCTGATATGGAAAACCAATAAATAGATTGAACAAGAAGCAGGAATCTGACAATACTCAATCTCCCTCCAAATTATTGGATTTTGCATCGATTAGGTCCTGTCCCGATGTTGCTTTTTCAGGATAAGGAATAGCATACAAGGATAAAAGAGTTCAGGATTTGTCTGCTTAATAACAGCTTACTTCTTATTACAAGAACAAACTCAAATCCAGGACTGAAGAAACAAGAGTGGAGAATTTCCTCTCCGAGGTTTCGTGGTATTCAACTAAATCTGATGATAGTAGGCAAATGGTACCGATATAACTATTCAGTGATATTAGGAACAATCAGACTTAAGATACTAAACCAGAAAATCACTTGGCATCGCAAAACTCTTAACCAATAAACCTCAGAACTACTACATTAGCGCCAATGAACTCACTTAAAGGTGCAATCTTTTCAAGAAAATCAAATTCAAGATAGGTTCTTTCTTTCTTCTTCTTTTTTTTTTTTTTTGGCTTTTAGATGATAATTTTGTACTCTTGAAACTCAGATATTACCAGGACTCCCAGGACTCCATATACGAGACTTCAATAGACCCATTATATCAGAAAAGACCTTCCTCGCCAAACCCCCTTGTTTGGTGGCCGGAGCTTGTGCTCTAGCCACCTCCGTCTCGAGATTTTCCATCACATCATCGCCAACCTTTTGTTCTTCGTGTTCTACACAAAGCACTTCAATGTCTCCATTGCCAGCTTTCTCTTGCATAATCACATCACTTTCAACCTCAGTACTCGTCGATATTTCAGGTGTATTCTCAGGTTTTTCAACCGAGACATCGGTTTCAAAACGACCCGTAATCTCTTTTTCTTTCCTTCTGCATCGATTCTGCTTCTTTGGGAACTGTTTCTGCACCAAATGCTCTTCGAAAGAATCAATAATCTGGTCCATGAGCTCTTTTTTAGGGGACAAATCCCACCTACGCCAAAAGAATGCGTAACAATCAAAACACCCACATTCAAAGACTACGTCTTTCTGCATCCGCTTGTTGATGGCAATAGTTTTGTACTTATTCTTTGGATGTTCTTTCAGAAGTGGAGAAGGGTTTGTGGAAGACTTCGCTATCATATAAGCCAACACTTCCCGGTCTGGGATAGGAAGAGACAAAGCTATAACAAGGATGGTCTCTGGTAGTTGCTTTAACACTGACTCAGGATCTATACATGAAGAAGAAGAAGAAGGGTACACCTTGCCTTTTCTCTTACCCATCTTTATCCTGTTTCTTGTCAAAAAAAATATAAAGTAACACGCCTTCCCTGCAACTTTATTCTGAAGAAGATGCTGTGTTGTTGAGAGACTCCAGTCCAAGAAGAAAGGCGCGTCCTAGGGGCTAGCTAGAGGGAGCAATGGCTTTACAGAAAAACGAGAGCTTTGATTGAGATGGCTTGGGGGAAAGAAAAGAGAGTTTTGAGGACTGACTGAGGAGGGTTCATTGGGATAGGGTTAGAGTCATTTTTGGCAGGTAACAGTAACACAGCAAAAACCAAAAAGTCTTGTCCTTGAGGGGTCGTATCGCATCACGCCTTTACGCCTCCTGCATTTCACAGGCTGCATAGTTTTCTTTAAGGGTTCATTTCAGTATTAATTAGACTGTAAATTCGTAAGCCATTGTCAAAAGTTTAACGGCGTTAAAAATAGATTTCAATTCATGCGTTTAAAATATAAAAATAAAATATGATTTAAATTTAGCTGCGTAATTGAATCTTTTTTTTTATATAAATTTAATTTATGTCTTAAATAATATAAATTGAATTTTGAGTTAAAAAATAAATTTTTTTTAAAATTTTAAAAATTATTTTTTCAAATATACATATAATTAATATACAAATTATTACAAAATACACACATTGATTACATACTATTTTTAATTAAAGATAAAAAAGTCATATAAAGTAGTTGAAGTCATTTTTATTATATTCCAAACAATATAAATAAATTAAATTCTAATATTTATAGATTTATTCCGAACAATGTAAATAGAATTTAATTCAATCTCACAGATACAATTGAATCCAATTCATCAATGAATATAACTTGAAAGTTTCCAAACACCCTGAATTGAAATGTTGAAACGAAAATGCTAATGTTTAAAAAATGAATGTTAAATTGATTAGATAGAAAAATTCAAATTCAAATTATTACAAAATTGAGTAAATTTCAATTTGAAAATATAATTGAAAAAGATTATCTTTAATTTAAAGTTTAATTAAAAAAATATTTTTAAATAAAAATTAATTTATTTGTTTTAGTTTATAAGAATTTATTAATTAATAAAAATTGATAGATTTTTATTAGCAGGAGTTATTAAAATCAATCGAACCATTGAAAAAAGGAGTTTACGTTGATTGATTCCCTATACTTGATGTAAAATTAAAAAAGACTTAGGATGTACTTGGTTCACTTAAAAGAATGGTAATAAAAATTATAATGAATATAGTGATAAATAAAAATGAATATAACTTTCGTTCTTCAATATATTACAGGTATCTAGTATTGCTCTGAAAGGGATATAAAACTAATGTTTGTCGAATCATAATATATTACCATCCATTTTACTTCTTATCCATTTCTTTTTTCATATACTAACTAATCAAACACTCCCTTAATTTAGATATTCAAATCTAATTTTAATATTTGAGTTAGTTTAAATCTAATTTAATAATTTTAAATTAACTCAAATCATTTAAAATTAACAAATTGAACTAAAATTTTAATTTCGTACTCAATCACATACTTTAGTGCTTCTTGTCAATCGTAAATCTAGTATTGCACTTAATCTTAGAAGTTTAAAAGGTTAAATTCTCATATGACCACTTTATTCAAAATTAATATTTAATTTGTTGATTAATTTATTTAAAATACGTGATTTAAAGTTATAAACATATATAAATATTAGTGAATATTTAAAACATAATGATTTTTCTTTAAGAAAAAAAATTTTGGACCAAAATGTAAAATTGAGGTGGTGCACAAGTATACCTATCCTTACACACAAAGATTAGTCTTTTATTGGGATTACATCTTCAGCTTTAGTTACAGTGTTCTTATCATGCTCTATTAAATCTCATCTATATATTTATATGAGTTCATATAAATATATGGATAGAATCTAATAGAATAGTTGAAACAAAATAACTGAAACATAGAATTTTATGTGCTTTCACAGTCGGAGTTTATATTCAAGTGATGCGCTTGTTAATCTCCTGTAATAACAGGTATTGTGTTGGGCCCCGTTTTCAGAGTCCAACTCTTATTCGGAACAGATATATCCTAACCTAACATTTAATCGAATATCTCATAATACGTTAACATCATACTCTTTAATACATTAAAGACAACTAACTTTCATCAATCACAACAACCTTATTTTTCCTTTTATTTTGTACATCTAATTTCAACTCTCATCATTTATACATAATCCATATTTCATTAACATCATAAATGCAAGGTTTTAGAACTTCAATGGGCATTTCAAGTCGTAATACCAAATTTCACAAAATCCCAAAATACATAAAATACTTAAACTGACAATACTTGAAATGTAACTAACATCCTCATTGTTACAAAATTTAGCTTAAAAATACAAAAATGCAACTTGAATCGATGTCTTGACCCTCTTTTACTTCATCTCTTAATCATCACCTGTAGGTGGGGATAGGAGGGGGTGAGCTTGACAGCTCTTGGGTAACAGTTTATAATAAAAGATAAGCAAAAACTTTTGAAATCATTTTACTTGTCATTGAAAACTTTCATTGAGTTCATGAAGCACACTTTCCTCAAAATTCTTGTCAAATTTACAATATAGCAAATCATGTATGCATTCATCAGGTCAAACATATCAAAATGCAATGCACATCAAAATGGCTCGAGAGTTCCGTGGAACGAAACGGCGAAACCGAAGTTTACACCGTGAAAAGAAACGAGTCCGATTTTTCAGGATCTCGTGGCCTAAAGCAGGCAGCTGGGAGAAGGCTATACGTCGAAGTGCACGTGACTAACGAAACGGATTTCTCTCTTGCCCACACAAAAGCACACATATTGATGCTCAAATCATTTCCATGCATTTTCATATTCTCATGATCTTTTCATAAAGTAATAACATAATTCATAAGCAACTATAATTCATATGTAAACATGCAGCACCTTATCAAAGCATTTAAAAAAACAGTTGAAAATATTTTTAAACTTTCTTGATTCGAAGAAAATATTTAATAGCTTAACACTCTATTATAAATATGTACCCACCTTATTTCACTTGCTTGAATTTTCAAGAGTCAAGCTTGCTCTTGACGTTGATATTCTTGATCCCCTACAAAGTTTCAGCTGAACACTCTTCTCTCTTCTTCTTTCTCCTTGTTTCGGTGTCTCCTTCTATCCTTCTAGGCTCTTCTACGATTTTCTCCTTCTTTTCTTTCTTAACACTCACGACTCCTCTCTTCTTGGTCTTATTATCTTAAGACAAAATTTTTTATTTTCCAATTTTGCCCTTAATGAATGCAAAAAGTCATCTTTGCCCTTTCTTATAAACTTAAGTTCTTTTAACCTCAAATAGTCTTCCAAAAATGCCCCTGAACATTCTAACATAACACTTTCCTCTAAAAAAAATGCCCCCCGTTATCTCAAGTTTCTAATGACACCAGAATCATTCAATTCAGTTCAGTGATTCGAAAGATATACTTCAAACATTTTTGGGCTGCTCTTGTCCATAACAGTATACTATGAACAACTTCCATCTGAAATTTGAACATTTTAGACATTTAATTAGATTCCAATTTCTTTCATACCATTTGTAGATCCATGTATCTAGTTTACCAAAAATTAGAAATCATCTCATTTTTAGCTCTACCGATCAAGAAATCATCAAAATACTGAAATATGTTCAGTGGAATAACACCAATTCATATATTTAAGAGTACACACACTGTACCCGTCCCACTCTTTTCACTAAATCTTTCTTGCTTCATTTAAGATGACTATGATTTTTGGTGAATATGTATAGAAATGTCTTATGAGTCCACTGCTTTAAGAATCAAGTCATTTGGGTGTCTAGAGAAGAAGTTATAGCCAAACGAATCAAACATATTTTTATCTTCATTCATACTGAACTTGTCTCGGACCAAATGAGATAACTTCCACTAGAGATGTGGGATTAAGATCATATTAGGATGATTTCAAAGAGAACTTCAATATCTACAACTTTCTTGAAGACTTCAAAGACAGATTCTATCTTTGGAGGGGTCAAAAATCGAACAGAATATAGTATGGAGAAGAAGCAAAACACAGAAGAAGATGACGTCAGCACAGAAGAAGATGACGTCATCACAGAAGAAGTTTTCCTCTTAGAATAACTTTTTCTACAGAGATCAGATTCAATTTTTCTTTAAATTTTTCAAAAGAGGGAATCAAGATACACAAACTTCATGAAGAGCTCAAAGGTCAATTTTATCTTCTGAAGGGTCAAAAATAGGACAGAAGATATACAATGAACAGTGACCCAGAAGAAGTCTGGGAACACAGATGATATTTTTTTATTTCCATAACTTTCCCTATAGGAATCGGTTCAAGATGTTATTTATATGGTTTGAAATAGGATTTCAAGATCTACAACTCTTATGAAGACCTTAAAGAGCAATTATATCATCTAGAGGATCAAATTTCGACTAGAACATATTCTGGCCAAAATGAGACGATGCTGACGTTAGGAGACGATTGCTGACATCATTCTAAGATGAAGTAAAATGAGATGGTCAAACTGAGACGCAAAAAGTCAATCTAACATGATGAACAGTAACTGAGATGATAATGACGTCATTTTAAGATGATGCTGACGTCATTCTGAGAAGAAACAAAATGAAACGGTTAAACTGAGATGCAAAAAGTCAAACTAAGACGATGAACAGTAACTGAGACGATAATGATGTCACTCTAAGATAATGCTGACATCATTCTAAGACGAAGCAAAATGAGACGGTCAAACTGAGACGTAAAAAGTCAAATTGAGACGATGAAACCTCATAACTTGTAATGCTTGTATCTTTCGACTCCGATATCCAAAATTTACAAACTTTATATCGCTAGAAAGCTGGTAAAAACATCTAAAACTTTCAAGAAGATAATTTTACCAAAATATATCTATGGTAATCCACATTTTCTCCCTAAGTTAGAACACGAATTTTACCATCAGCTCCCAATGTACTGGACCCAGTTTTCACTTCATAACAAATTTTGAGACTCTTAGAGATAGAATTGAATTTCGATGTTTTCATACTAAATGTAGCCATATATCTCTAGGTTA
>JANZXR010000007.1:27106387-27142118 GCA_027575705.1 Erythroxylum echinodendron
TAATAAATTCACAATTAAATGTTAAATTCGATAAATTAAAACTTCACATTAAACATTTTATCAAACTTGCATATTCAAATTCTCAAATTAACACAAAAATTACAAAAAAATATTTTAAATATCATAAAAGACATTTTATCGAACACTTTATACGCAATATGTATAATCTCAATATAACCAAACATTCACGTTTAACACTAAAAACATGTTTTTTTTGTAGAAATAATACACTTATAAGAGAGTTTACGTCAAACAACACACGATGAGAAAGACAATAATCGAAAAACGATCAGAAAACGCAAGGGAAGGAGTCGGAAAACTCTTCACCGAACGGTTTGTGAGGAGAGGAGAAATGAAGGCGCGATGAGAAGGGAGGGGGTCGGCGCTCGACTTATAGGCGCTGGATTACTGACGGAACATAACATTCCATCGGTAATCTAGGTTTCCAGATGATGCAACTGCCAACAGTTATGGACGGACAAGCCCATTCTATCAGTAAAAGAGCGGCAATTTAATACGGTGGAAACTCAATTCTGTCGATAATCTAAGTTTCCCTGCCGACAGTTACCAACGGACACACAACATTCTGTCGGTAAAACATTGGTAACTTAACCTAGTGGAAACTCAAATACTAACGGAACAATAATTCCGTCGATACTCTAGGTTTTCCTGCTGACAGTTACCGATGGAAACAAGATTCCGTCGGTAAAACATCGGTAACTTAACCTGGTCGAAACTCAAATACCGACGGAATAACAATTCCGTCGGCAAACTAGGTTTTTTGGAAATATTTACCGACGGACACAACGCATTCCGTCGGTGATTAACGCTTATCGTCCGTCTTCATCGAAACGACAACGTTTGTTAACAATTTATAGACGGAAGGAGCGTTCTGTCGGTAAATAAGCTAGTAGATATTGCGACGGAACATGTTTCCGTCGTTAAATGATAGCTTTGTTCCGACGGTAAGTTAACCGTTGGTAAAGTGGCGTAGCAATTAAATTATAGGAACGGTTCTCGCATTTTTTCCCGACGCCGTGAGTTTTGGTGTCGCTATATGTCGTTGGAGATTTTGCACGGAAGTTTTCCCTACAGTATTGTCGTCAGATGTATTTTCCACTGCTAAATCACCGTATGTTCCGATTTAATTTTTACCTTCCGTCGGTAAGTAGCGACGGAAATCATTCCGTCGGTAATATTCCGACGCTATTACGTTATTTTCTTGTAGTGATTGGAATGCTGAAAAAGATAGGGGCTTGGTCATAATAAGAGCAAGTTGAAGAGTAGATGAAATGTGTCTAATGAAAAGCACTTTGTTAGCCACCAAGTCACGAACAAAATGTATATTAATTTCAACGTACTTGGTGCGAGCATAAGTAATCAGATCAAAAGCAAAGAATGTAGCATCAAGATTATCACACTAGAGGGTGGCTGTAATATGAGATAGACCAAGTTCTCCCAAAAGAGATGTGAGCCAATAGAGTTCTGCAACAACGAGAGCAATGCTATGATATTCAACTTCAGTATTGGATTTAATAACAGTAGGTTGATTTTTGACACTAAGATATTAAAGTGAGCCTAAGATAGATACAATATCCAAATATAGAATGACAATCCGCTAGGCAACCAATCCAATCAGCATCACAGTAGGCGTGTAATATAAGTGAGGAAGATCTAATTAAATGAAAGTTGTGAGAAGATGTGGAGCAAAGATAACGGAGAAACTGTCTAATTGCAGTCCAATGTGCATCAGTAGGGCAATGTAAAAATTAGGAGACTTTATTCACAACAAACTAATAAAACAAACACATACAAGAGAGAGGTGGATTGTGAGTGACTTTAAAAATTTTGCAAGTTATTATCAATTTGTAGAAAGACAGGGCCTGTTAAAATTTAAATCAATTGCAACCTGTCAGATGATAGAAACTTGTCAAATAATAGGAGCCTGTTAGAAGATCGGAGCTTGCTAAACAAAAAATCCTATTAAAATAATTTAAAAAACAGAAGCCTTATATTAAAATTGAAAGGAACCTCTTGTAAATTAGAAACAAAAGGAGCCTATTAAAAAGTGAAGGAGCCCCTTAAAAAAATGAAAACACAGACAATATACTGCAGAAATTTAAAAGTAAAAGAGAGAGAGAGAGAGG
Source organism: Erythroxylum echinodendron (assembly GCA_027575705.1). Lineage (NCBI taxonomy): Eukaryota > Viridiplantae > Streptophyta > Magnoliopsida > Malpighiales > Erythroxylaceae > Erythroxylum > Erythroxylum echinodendron. The sequence continues at coordinate 27,108,535 of JANZXR010000007.1, forward strand.
AATGATGCAGTTAATTTATACTGGTTTGACTTATAACCCAAGCCTACGTTCAGTCCCCAAGTATCTAACTTGAGTGTTTCACTAAAATCCCAAATAGTAGTTTGACGAGTACATATTTTTCAAGGTTCTCCAACCTTCCAAACTAGTAGTATTTAGCTAGCCTCTATAAACTCTTAACGGATGAAAATGTAATTTGCTCGATATGAGCTTCAATGATTTTTCTCAAAAAGAATTTTCACTTCCTAAAGCACAAGAGATTTGATAAGACTATAACTTTCAAGAGTATTGATGTTGTTAATGTAATTCAAGAGTCTGATCTATTTTGGCAAAAGCAGTAGCTTTTCTTTAAGTAGGCAATTCTTTTAACTAGCCATTGCTTCACTTGCATCCTTAGTAAACTAGATGGATTTACATCTAAATAACTTCGATATCATCTTTGCTAAAAATCTTCCAGTAATCACAGGGCTAATGTACGACCTTTATAATTATTAGGATCCTTTCGGATAAACCATTTTTAATATAGTAAGTTCATAAGGAAGGTTCTTGCAAGAAAGGCAACATATTTCTTATGATTTTATTTCGTTATGAGAATTAACTCGTTAAAAATAAAAGGAAATAACTCCAATGATAGCAAGATTCTTCTGGATATTGTGAAATAAATAAGGTAAGTTCATTAGGAAGGTTCCTACATGAAAAGAAGCATTTATCCTATAATTTTATTTCATTTTGAGAACTAGATCGTTAATTGTACAAGGAAATAAATCCAATTTAAATTTTGAAATATTATGAGTTATCATCAAAATCATTAATAATAAACCTTGAGTTAACACAAACTGAATGTCAGGATGAGTAAGATAAAGATATTGAAGAGCACCAACAGTGCTTCAGTATTTAGAGAGATCATAAAGTCGTGTGCTATGATTTTTAGAGAGAGGGAGAGACAAAGTAATTGGAGTGTGAACAAGTTTTAAATTATCAAGACTTGTCTGAAGAAGAAGATCTTGGAGTATTTGGTTTGGATAAAAAGAAGACTATTGGATGTTAAAGTGGCTTCAAGTCTAAGAAAATGATGTAGTAGACCTAAATCTTTAATGGAGATAGTACAATGAAGACTTTGGATAAGGATGCAAATGAAATAAGGGGACAAACTTATAACTAAAATAACATCCACATAAACCAAGACAAAGGTTGTGTGAGAGAAAGTGGTATGAATAAAGAGGGAAGTAACAGGTTTAGATTAAGTAAAGTGGAGGTCATAAGGTTATTGACTTAGGAGGTGAAACCAAGCTCTAAGAGCTTGTTTGAGACCAAACAAGGCTTTGTGAAGATGACAGACACGATGAAGAAGGTGATGATCTTAGAAACCAGGAGGTTGGGACATAAAGACTCTTTTATTTAAATGATCGTGAAGAAAGGCATTGTTAACATCAACTTGACGGGCTAACCAATTTTTGGAAAGAGCAAGGGTAAGGATGAGGGGAATGAGAGTGGGTTTAACAACAAGACTAAAAATGTCAGTGTAGTCAACAGCAGAACCTTGTTGAAAAACTTTAGCAACCAAACGAGATTTATAGCATTGAATAGTGCCATCAATATTTCATTTAGTGTGAAACACCCATTTACCACTTACAATTTTGGCATTTAGAGGAGGAGGAACAAGAGTCCAAATGTTATTAAGATGGAGAGTAGTGAACTCATCAAACAGAATTTGACACTAGTGAGGAACTTTAATGGCTTAGGTAAAAAAGGTAAAGTCAAGAGAAGATGTGGTAAGCATAAAGTAAGTGATGTAGTCAGAAAAAGAGTAAGGAGTACAAGTTTGATCACAAGTCCATGTGATCACAAGATGGGTAGATGGTGGTAGGGGATGTGAAGTTGGAGAAGGTACAAAGGAGAGCGGTAAAGAGTTTTAAGGAAATGGGTTGAAAGGTAAGGGAAATAAGCAAAGAGTGGAGGTAGAGGATGTAGATTGCATTGGTGGAGAAGAAGCGAAAAGAAAATCATGTTCAAAAAAATGAACATGGCAGAAAATATGAAGTTTGGAGATTTGAAGATCAAAGCATCGATATCCTTTATACTAAGAACAATATCTAAGGAAGATACATAGAGTGGATTTGGTTGTTAATTTATCAGAGCGAGTAAAGCCAATAAAAGGAAAAGCAAGCACATCCAAAAACTCATAAATTAGAAAGGTTTATAGGGGTGTTGAATAGAAATTCATGAGGGGATTTATTATAGAGGATAGGAGAGGGTAATTGGTTGATGAGATAGACAACAATGGACAAGGCTTCAAACCAAAAAACTTTGGGAGGAGAAGCGTGAAGAAGAAGGGCGAGGCATGTTTCAGTGATATGACAAATCCTGCTTTTAGTAAGACCATTTTGTTTAGGGGTGTAGAGATAGGAAATGCGGTAAGTGATACCGTTGTTAGTAACGTATTGGGTAAAGGCATCTTTGTTGAGTTGAGGGCTCCATCACATTGAAAGTTTTAATAGTAGTGGAAAAATAAGTTTTCATTTGTGGTTTTGAAAGTTTGAAAAATATGCAGGCATAAGATTTATGAACAATAGGAAATATCTAGGTATATGGACTAAAATTACCAATAAAAATAATGAAATAACTATAAATACAAAAAAGAATAAGATGGAGAAGGTCCCCAAATATCACAATAAATAAGTTGTTAGGATATGGTAGATTGATGAGAACAGGGTGAAAAAGGAAGACGGACAATTTTTCCTTAAAGACAAGAAGTACAAGGAGTTATGATATTTAAACTAACACTTAAAAGCTTAGATAATTTAGAAAGTGTATATCAACATAGGTGACTAATATATTGATGTTGAAGGTTTAATAGAGCTGGAGTGATTATTTAAGCAATAGGATTTTGGAAGTGAAGTAGAATCTTCATTGGATAAAGATTATTGTGGACGGAACCCACAAGGAGTTGCATCTTGGTTTGAAGATCCTTCACAACATAACCAAAAGCATTAAATTTAATAAGACATGAATTATCAGTGACAAATTTAGTAATAGATAAAAGATTAGTAATGAGACGTGGAATGACTAAAACATTATGAAGATGAAATGGACAAATTTGTGTAGGAAATGCAACAAGACCTATAGAGAAAATTGAAGGAGTTTGACCATTGCCAACAATTTCTTGGTTTTAACCATCATATGTCACTATAGAGTGTATAAGATGAGGGTTAGGTGTCATGTATGCAGTGACACTAGTATCGGGTAACCATTCAATAATATCAGGGGAGAGAAAATGCAGATTGTCTTTGGTGTCATGGATGTTCATAGCAAAAAAGGCTGTGTTGAGTGAGGGAAAATCAAAGAGGGATCCAACTGGGCGATTCCTAGATTCAAAATATCAAAAACGACAATGGATTGTAATATGACCCCACTTCCAACATATTTGACATTGGGTGGATGGTTTAGGAAAATTAAAGGTGAGTTAGGTGGGCCATTGGGGTTATAATGTCTGGAATTGGGGCTATAAGTATTAGGATAGTGAGTTGTGTTTAGATAATGAGTGGATTAGTGTGGCTTTTAGATTGGGTTGGTGTGGGTTGTTGGTGTTCGATCTAATCCATTCGATTCATAGCCTAGGGGAAGAGTGTCGGCCCCAAATGCGAAGTACGCAACAGATGACTCACACTTCCACCAGACTGAGACGCCAAAAGAGCCGCTTCAGTGGAGGGGATGCTAGTAGAATAATAGGCTAGGAGACACTGCTCATGGATGAGGAGTTGAGCATGAAGATTCGGGAAGCTAATGAGGGAGTCGCGTTGCTTGATGGTAGCGACAAAGGATTCACATTGATTAAGGAGACCATTCAAGGTGAGCATAATGAGGTCATCATCTGAGATGGTATCTCCAATGCTCACGAGCTCCTCTACAGTAGTTGATGTCGTGTTGAGAAAATTAGAAATAGAGGAGGTGCCTTTTTAGAGCGTGTAAAGCTTGCGACGAAGTAGCAAGCACTGAGAGGAGGATTGCAGGAGGAAATGACGTTTAAGGACAAGTCAAAGATCATGAGCAATATGACACTTGAGTGCTAGACTGGCAATGGAAATGGAGAGGGATGCCGTGAGATAATAGTAGACAAGACAATCAAACCTCTACCACTTGACATATTCGGGAGACATGATATTAACGTTAGGATCGTCAGTAGGAAAGAGAAAAGTCCTGTCAATGTATCCAGGGGGATCAGAAGCTGTAAGAACAACTTAAACTTGGTTTCACGAAACCAGGTAATTTGTTGCATCTAGAGGTGTTGTAAGGAAATTGATTAATTGGTTGGATGGTGAAATTGAGTTTGTGTGTTTTGCCATTGTTGTGGTTGTGTGTTGATGATGGATACTAGGTTCCTGAATTTGTATACGGAGCTTTTTGTAGGTGTTTTGAGTTGTTACGAACCTTTGCGTAACTAAAAAAAAAAATGATAAACGACTTAAGTGTAGGCTCTGATATCATGACAAAGATTACAGAGATTACAATATAAGTTTATCTAATCTTATTAGCAAAAATCAATTTAATTGAGATATAGACAAAAATGATATCAAATTTTTAAGATACATATAAAAAATGCTATCAAAGATGATGGACATTTAGCTTTATGCACATCGCCTCAATAAATTTTATTAAAAGTATTGGATAACACTCATTTAAACTTTTAATGATGAAGAAGATTGCTTTACAAGTCTCAAATTTAGATTGACTTATTAATGATTTAATTTAAATATTTTATAAATTAATAATTTTTATATATTTATAAAAATTTTAGCCTCTCTTTTTTTTATATAAAATTTAACTATTCAACTTCCATATAAAATATCACATATAAATACATTATTCCAAAGGAAATGAAATGTATTTTGATTAGGACTATATTTTTTTTATATTGATAGAACTTGAAACTATTATTCTTTTAAAACAGATAAAAATAACATATTTTACATTTATATACTTTTAAAAAAAGTAATAAATTATGATTCACATGCAACGGAAAAGGACAGTCCACATCACAAGATTGGACCATCATGCCTTTGCATGTGAGTACGGGCCTCCCCAAATTTTAAGAGTTTCGAGGACATATATACCGAATCACATGGCCATCGTGATTGGTTGATTCATTCTGAATTTGAGTGGCATACATTATGTTTACTACTTTCGTTATTTATCTTTGTCCAAGTACAGTTTATCTTAATCACACCTTAAACGTGATTAGTCCCCAACTGACCATGAGACTTAAGCAACCCTAATCATGTTTGTCTGTGAATTTTGTAAGCAGTAACTTTAGAAAATATTAAGATTGAAAATTTAAAGTCACGGGCACGAAATTAGTATGATCATTACTCTTCTAACGACTCTTATCTTATATGTAAGTGTTAATCACGCCATAAATGTGATTAGTTAAGAACTAATCCCGAGATTTGAAAAACCTTAATCATGTTTTTATCGGTAAATTTTGTAAGTACTGACAGTGTATTAGTATAATGGTAAACGAGTTAAATTTTTTTTAAAAAAATTAAGATTCAAATTTTAAGATCGTCCTCACCAAATTAGTATGACCATTACTACTCTTAACTATTTAAATCGGTAACAAAAGTTTAAGGTTAGAAAGATTTCACCGGTATTAGACAGTCACAAAATTGACTAAAGATTGAATAAAATTTAAAATTTTAGAATATAATTAAAAATATTATCTTATTTATTAAAGAATTTGAAGTTTAATTAAAAAATAAATATTTTAATTTATAAGATGTTATTAATTTATATAATTGACCAAATAATTAATAGACTGGTCAATTTTTAACAACAAGAGTTAATAAATTAAATCTAACTAAACATTTATAAATCAAACCGAAAAGTTAGATAAGATTTTTCAATTGAATTCGTAGGATTTTTAAATCATTGACACTATGTTGTAATTAGTCACTAATTAATTATAAATTTTGTAAATTTTAATGATTGCCTATGAATCTTATAATTATAACATAAATAAGAAATTAGGATTCGCCCCTTAGGGGATGGTTAAGTTGGTGAAGTGAGAGGCATAAGGGCAAAAGGTCTTGTATTTGAATCCCTCTATTTACGCTCTCTCGATCGAATCTGTCGTACAGGGCTTGTTTAGTGTAAAGTACCCAATTGGCGTGATTTGCAAGTTATTGCATCAATCCGAAGGTTTACCCAGTACGTATCCAAAGAATAGTGACTGTTGTTCTTACGTTTTTTTTAAAAAAATTAGGGATCAATTTTTAAAATTAAAAACATTTTAAGTTGATAGTTTGAAAAAAAAATGATTTAAGATTAGCTTAATAAATAAAAATATAAAGAATTAGGAGAATAAGGAATTAATATTTAATAATAATTTCCCACTTTTGAAAGTTAGGACATAAATAATGGGTTTACAGAATCTATTGGAATTCTTGTCCAAACGGAACTCGTCCATTTTGAACCGCTTGATCTTTCTTTAATCAACGGTTGTAACATCTTCAAATTTACTGTGCGCGTACAACAGACCTGCCTGGAACTTGAAAATCCTGTGGCCTTAACGGAACTTTAATAAAATCTCACCAACCTTAGACAGTGTCTGTTCCTTATTTAATAAATAAAAAAATAAGTAATTTAAGTTTTTTTTTGGTATTACTAAATTGATTTTTTATTTAATATTGTTGTTGTTGTTATCATTTTTTTAAATATATATTTTAAAATTAATTGATAAATTAAGAATTTAATTTTTAATAAATTAATCGCAAGTTCATATTTTAATAATTTAATTTTGGAGAAATTTAAATTTGAAAAGAGGGAAAAGAAAAAAAAAAAGGACATGTAAAAACCTCGAGGCAACACTTGTCGGAAGCAAGTGCCTACTCCGATGCACGTGCCCCTTATAGAAAGCCACGTAAGTGGTGCTGATGATAAATATTACTTTAGATCTGATGGTCCTAAGCGAGAAAGTCCATAGGCAGCCATAGCCATAGGTATGTTGTAGGAGAAACTGAAGTGAGTTAACTAAGCTTAAACTCTGCAAAAATAAAACTACACACGCTCCCAGAGACAGCGAGAGAGTTTTCAGAACACATCGACTCAACGCCACCCTCTGAACTTAGAATCCCGAAGAAACTAGATCCTAATGGGGGAGGTCTTGAAACACTAAAATCTCTATACTTTTTTCATCATTTCTCTAACCAGTAACTTGCTTTTAAATGTATTGAACTTTGTGTTTTGGTTCTGATTTTGAGGGTGGTGTGTGGGTTGTTTTAGGAGAAGAAACCGGCAGCGGAGGAGAAGAAAATGGAGCAGAAGAAACCAGAAGAAGCCAAACCAGAGGAAGAGAAGAAAAAGGACGAAGAAAAGCCAGCGGAGAAAGCAGTTGAAGACAAAAAGGAAGAGAAAAAGCCAGAGGAAGCCAAAGATGAGTCACCTCCTCCACCGCAAGAAATAGTGCTTAAAGTTTACATGCATTGCGAGGGCTGTGCTCGCAAGATTCGTAGGTGCCTCAAGGGTTTTGAAGGTGAGTTCTTTGTGTTCATATCCATTGCTTTTGCTTGCCTGTTCTTGTAATGGGTATTGGCTAGTTTTTAATGGGGTTTCTTTGTTATTTAAATTTCAGGTGTTGAAGATGTGATTACTGATTGTAAGACTAGTAAAGTCATTGTGAAGGGAGAGAAAGCTGATCCGTTGAAAGTTTTGGACAGAGTTCAGAGGAAGAGTCACAAACAAGTGCAGCTCATATCTCCGATCCCGAAACCGCCGTCTGAGGGGGAGAAGAAAGCTGAACAGAAGGAGGAACCTAAGCCGGAGGAGAAGAAAGAAGAGGTTTTTTGAGTTCTCTTCCATGGTTTTTCCTTTTTTTTTTTTGGTTGCATCCAAGTTGAGTGGATTTATTGTTTCTGTTCATTTCTTGATTGTGTTCGCAGCCTCAGATGATCACAGTGGTGTTGAAAGTTTATATGCATTGCGAAGCTTGTGCCATGTTACTCGAGAAACGGATAAAGAGAATGAAAGGTACGAGCTTTTTTGGGACCCTTTGCTTCATGCAACTCTCTGGTCATCATTTTCTTTTCGGCCTACGAAGATCTTTTCATTTTTTTTTTTTGAATTTCATGGAGAAAGAAAATGTTTTTTCTAGCTTTGAATCTCTTAAAAAGAAAACTTGTTCCCTTACCAATCCACGAAATCAACACATTCTTTGGATTATTTTATTCAAGATTCCATTCAATTCTGTCCAATTAGAGTCAAATGTTTCCCTTGAAACTGGACCAATTTCAAATAATCTGCGAAAACTTGCATTAAATAACCAAATCTGATGTGGGAAATTCTTGTTCTTTGCATAGGCGTGGAATCAGCTGAACCAGATCTAAAGAGCTCACAGGTGACAGTGAAGGGAGTGTTCGACCCTTCAAAACTAATCGAGTACGTGCACAAGAAAACAGGCAAGCACGCGGAGATAGTGAATCAAGAGCCAGAGAAGAAGGGGGGAGATAAAGGAAAAGAATCCAAAGAAGAGAAAAAAGGCGAGGAAGGTGATGACAAAAAAAAGAAAGGTGGCGGGCAAGAAGAGAGTCAGGACAAGAAAGAAAAACAAAGTGAAACCGAAGGTAAGCCAACAGAGGAACTCACAGGAGAGAACACAGTTGTGGAGCTGAGGAAAAATGAGTATTACTATTACCCACCAAGGTATGCAATGGAGTTTTATGCATACCCTCCTCAGATCTTCAGTGATGAGAACCCCAATGCATGTTCTGTTATGTAAAGAAAAGCTCAAAACCGTGTGGCTGAGATGGGATTTTGGGGACAAAACGGGTTGATATATTTGCATATACATCCTTCTCTCATGTGCCTTCTTTTCTGTAGAATCTGGATAAAAGTGTCATCTGCAGATAAACTGTAGAATTTTGTGAGGCATTGTACTTTTTCCCCTTTTTTAACTTGTCATATATATATGAATAAGGACATAAATGTTACAGTGAAGCATATAAATTCCAACCATGTTTTCTCTCTATTTCTATAGAATTTGTTACTACATAGGATTACGAATAAAGGTGCTTATTACTAGATCTGTTCAGACTAATTCAACTGATCCAATCGCAAAACAAGTGGGGTGGAAGTGAAATGAATGTGAGATTTGAGGAAATGATTAGATCTTGGACCCAGAAATTTGTTTCTGTGAGCTGGTTCTGCAGCAATCAGCATCCACCTAAAGAAAGAAAGAAGAAAAGAGAGTGGCTTTTAAGTGATCAAAATAATATTAGCTTGGAAAGTGGCTTTCATCACAGGAATTGACACTTTTTATCAAGCATTTTTGGTTGTATTCCTTAAAGCAATGGAATGATAAGGATACCAACAAAAGGGTATGGTTTTGGTTCATTTTCCCTTCATCGTATAAAAGAAAGAGATAAGGAGACAAAGGGATTGAGCTAGACGAGGCTGTGATGTCATGTTTTCGACAAAGAACATTGAGGGACTATTTTTGTTTATAATGGATTGAGCTAGATGAGGCTGTGATGTCATGTTTTCGACAAGGAAGATGAGGGATTATTTTTGTTTATAGTAAAAAATTGACATCTAAAAGTAATTTATCTATCTCGGATCTTATTAGTTCTTGAATCTAATTTTGGGTTTCAAATAAAGTTTTAAAAACTAGATCGAAAGTTTGTTTAACCGTTATTAGATCACGTTAAATAATGGATAAAATTGAAAATTTTGAAATATACTTAAAAAAAGATATTATTCTTATATATAGAAGAATTTAAAGTTTAATTTAAAAATTTTAAATAAAAAGAATTGTCTTAGTTTATAAATTTTATTAATTTAAGAAAATTGGCTAATTAATTAATTAACTAATTGAATTTTAACAAAAAATTATTAAAGTAAATTAAACAAAAAAATTAAAAATAAAATTGAAAAATTGTTAAAATTTTATGACTGATCAATCTAATTAGATTTTTTAATTAAGTAGTGTCCATATAAGGAGCATTTAGCATTGAAAAGGGTCTTATATGTCATAAATACATAATTTATGAATTATTAAAAAAAGCATTCATAAAATCGAAATTTTAATTAAGAATAAAAGTTCTATATATTCGAAAATTTATAATTCCATAAATGCGAGAAAAGATTGTGGATATGTGTTTTTTTGTTTTATTTATTTATTAAATACTTTATTATCTTAATTTATTTTAAAATAATTTATACTTTTAAAAATGTTCAAAATAATTTTTACCAAATTGTTGCGGACTTATTTTAACAAATTGATATGTAATTTGAGTAATAAATAAGTGATAATTTAAATATGACATTTTTAATAAATATTAATTATAAAAAATTTTAAACCTTACTCAAATTTGCATTAATCGCTCAAACTTTAAAAAGTAGAACTAAAATGTTCCGATTTTCAATTTTTAATGAAAACAGTTTAACATTAAGTTTTATATTAATGTGGGTAACACGGCAAACCACATCAGAGCAATATTTTTGTTACGTGATTGTCACATATTATATTTGTGTCATGTATAAATTTTATTATTTAAAAATTTTAAATATCAAACACTCTAAAATAATTATGAAATAAGCATGAAGGAGTATATAATTATTTTAGGGTTTTGATGTTTTTAATTTTTTGGATAATAAAATTATTCGTGACACAAATACAATATGTGACAGAGACGTGACAAAAATATTAATTTAATGTGGCAATTAGTACTAAGAAAATTTTAATATCGAACCTTTTTACTAAAAATTGAAAGTTATAGCATTTTAGTACCATTTTTTTAAAATCTGGTTAATATTATAAAATTGAGTACAATTAACCCTTTTAATAATAAATTATGTTTAAATAATTTTGATAAAAAATTTAGTGTAAGATCCTTTGTAATATTTTTTGTTACTTTAATATATCTTTTAATTAATTAAAATATATTTAAAATAAATAGAATAACAGAAGATTTTATATCTTAGTACCAATTCAATTAAATTTTCCTTTAACAATATGTCATTTGCATCATGATTTTATTAGAAATAACTATATATTTTCATCTTTAGAAAACTTCTTTTAGCATATGGCACCTGCATCTTCCTCAAATATTCGGATTTAGATCATTTATGCTTAATATAAAATCAGATTTTTTGTACTAATTATAATATTCTTACCATATTCTATTAAATCTTATCTAAATCTTATATAAATATATGAATAAAATTTAATAAAACAAGACGTGGCTTAATATCCTATTTTGACCTTATTCTGCACAAAAACGACATTACATGCCTAGTTATACCCGAATTGACTTCGTTTTTTACGCCGAATAGGGTTCAAACAGGTCTTATGCCCAAATTTTCCTCCCCGAGCTCAAGTCCAAATTTTGCTGCTACAGAACCCTATGAATCAATAGGATCGACTAGCACAAAAAAATGTTTCTGTTAAAACAGTTGACAGTAACCGAAATGGCACGAAAACTAAGATGAGCTTTAGATTGGAATCAGATCCTGTGAGTGATATTTGAATTTTTAATACGGATAAAATTTAGAGTTCATTAATAAAAATTAAGATTAGGTTAATTATTATTAAAATGACTAAAATTAATCATTTAGGTTATTGACCCTTATCACTTATAAATCATTTAATATTTTCATGTTTAATCAATATAGAATACTCTAATACTCCCCCACAAATACAATTAGAATTGAACATCCAGTTGTCACTTGAAATAAATGCAGTGGTAATTGGACTGAGTCGCTAAGACTAAACAATCAGATGGACAATTGAGAAATTAATAATTCAGACCAAACTTGCTCTGATACTATATTAAAATTTTTAACATGAATAGAATGTAGAGTTAACTAACAAGAATTAGGCTTGGATCAACTATTGTTAAAATAAATAGAACTAATCATTTATTGTTAAAATAAATAGAACTAATCATTTTGATAGTTGACTCTTATTACTTAAAAACTCTTTAATATTTTCAAAAATACTTTAACAATTGTAACAATATATCCTATACGAATGTCAAGATCTAAGAGAAATTAGGTCGCTAAATATTTTAAAGAAAATTTCAAAGACAAATTTTCCTATAATTTAATTAAAAAAACTCTTACTTTTAAAATTTTAAAAAATCGTAATGTTCAATATTTTAGTACCCTTCTCTTAAATTTTAAATAAAAATAATAATCATACACATATTACACAAATATTAAGTTTATATTAATCAAATATACTATTTACCTGATGGTATAACTCAATTCATAAATTCAAATGGAAATAATTAAAAATTACTCAAATTAGTAATTAAATATAATAATAAATTATTAATTTAAGTTGAATTTAATTGGTTTAAATTAAATTTAAGAATTGAGTCAGGTTATTATTGGCATTTAATTAGTTTACCTCTTATAAAAAATTAAAAAACTAAAAAATTCAATAATTTTAAGGATTAAATTTTTTAAATTATCCATAAACAAATAAATATATTTCAATGCATCAACCAGAGGCACTTATTGTGATTAAAGGGGTCAGATACTTCTAAAAATATTTTTAATTAATTATTAATTTGTTTGATAAGTTAGTCATAATATATAATCGGTAAGTTAGGCAAGCATAATGACTATCCGATTTGACTCGGTTCTTGATAGGAAATTATGATATTTGCACAAGAAAGCAAGCCATTATAGAAGAAGAAGAAGAAGAGGAACAAAGAGTAATGATCAACATAGAATAACTTCTTGAGCATCCTGACAAATTTGCCAGTACAAAATGTGGATTCAGCTCATGGGAGTGGGCTCAGTAGAACTCAAATTATAGTAGACAGACAGATTCTCACATTATCATACTTTCCCAAGGTTATCGGCACATGGAGTTGCCCTTTTGTGTTGGTATTATGATGAGAGTAGGCATGTCGAGAGTTGTGTAAACACTACTTACGTACCAATTAAGCATTGACTTGCTATAGATTATTATACATGGGAATGCCACTAGGCCATTTTCCTGCTTTCTTTCTAAAGGTTTTGTGACTGTTTGTGCAAGAGATTCTTAATGATAAAAGTATATTTTAGACCGCAACATTTACAACAAAATACAATTTCAATTTTAACATTTTAAAATGTTTGAATTAAACGTTGTTGTCTTCAAAATGTTCAAAACAAATTTCAAATAAATAAAAAATTTAACGAAATTAATTCTCTATCGGTTAAATAAAAGTAAGCTATATTATCACGGAATTAGTTCTAAAATTAATTAGAAAATAGATTCTACCGTTATCATAAATTTATAAAAGAGTGTCTCGTTACCACGCGAGAAGTGGGATTCATTGTTAGACATCTATAAAAGTAGGACTTACTTGTCACGTGACATTAAAATTTCCTTTTTATTTCAAAAATTAAAAAAATGCCCTGTCATTATTGATATGAAATTGAATTAAATAAAGAGTTTATTCTATTAAAATTTTCATCTATTTAGATTTTAAATATTTTAAAAGTTTTTAAAATGTTAAGGTTCAGTTGAACATCACTATTTATCCAAAATATTTCTAAATTAAGATTAAATGAGTTGAATTTGTTATTACCAGTTGTTTAAACTCATTGCTTAAGTTTATTGATAAATGACAACAATAGTAAATACAAATTTCGCTCACGACATCTTGAAAAGTCTAGTAATATGCAGTTTTATTCTTAACTAATAAAAGGGCTACTTTCAAATAAAATTATTATATTTTCATTTTATTATTCAATTTTTATAAATTCAATTTAAAACATTGATTTTATTAATATTTTTTACTTTATTGATATAGTTGACATAGTAATATAAAATTTGACTTTTGGAAGATTAGATAACAACATAATTTTTGAACCTCTTATAACAAACACATTAATTATTATGTATTAACGGAATATAAAATTATTTTATTTTTAAAAATTTTAAATACTTGATTTAAAAATTAATTTTAAAAAGGATTTTGGAAATACGTAATATATTATCCCTTAATTTTAAATATGTAAATAGATCACACAAAGGTAAGTATTACATAATGAAATATAATAATACGTGAGCTCAAAGTGTCCAACTTTGGGGCCACCTCTAAATAAAGCAAGTTGCTAACTTTTCTTTTTGTCATCTCCTGCATTCAACTTTACGAAAAAATGGACTGCCATACGTGCATTATTATATGAATTAGTGCAGCTTTTAGTGCAACGAAATGCCAAGTTAAAGTTGGTAACTAATTTAATTTTAATAACAAATATTTAAATTTAAAAATAAATTATTTTATTATAAAACTTAAATCATTATTATCATCGTCACCCAGTCCGAAATCCCACAATAAAGCAGAGTCTAGAAAAGTTCGATAGTACGTAGCCTTATTTCTATATAATAGAGAGGTTATTTTTATTTTTGTAGCTTGCATCATTCGTATATTGTTTCATTTGTACGTGGATTTATTATGTTAAAATAAAGAATTGAATAATTAATTTTTATTTATACAATAATAATTAAATTTTTATATTTTGATTTTAAATTATATTTAATAATTATTATTAAATTAAAATTTATTTTATTTTTTAAAGTACAGAGTTAAATTAATTATTAAAATTAAAAGATGGTTAGTTTAACATTGGAAACCCTGCAGCAGCTCGTTGCCAAGTTTGTTGCTAAAGGAATGATGAGGTGGTGATTGTGAGGGAGTAATCATACTGACAAAGGTCATAAGTCATTGTCCTATGAACATCCGTAGGATTGACAATACTTTTTTGCCTGATCTCTTGCCAATGTTGCACTTGTGAACCTTTTTATATCGGCCAAAGTTGCTATTTGCTCGTTAATATTTAATAAATATTATAAGTAAAACAACAATTTACATTTTAAATAGTTAAATAAATCTCTATTATTATTTTTAATATTATTAAAATAATACGTAAGTGATAACAAAAATAGAAGTAATGATTTATTTAATTTTATTAAAATAAAAATAATTAATGACTTAATTATTAAAATTATTATAACATATAAAAATATCAAAGTGATTGACATTCAACTTTGGAAAAGGTCCTCAATTTCATTTGTCAACAGGATTTCCGCATATCCTGCTCGTCGTTTTCCTGCCCTTTTCCTCCCAATTTTCTCATGTTCTGCTTCTGTCCACGTTTGTTACTTTTCGAAACAATCAACTGCATGGATGTTAATTAATGGAATGTAATAGAATAGAACGGAACGATTTATAATAGAATTGAATGTAATATAGTGAAAAGTTGTTTGGAAGAGATGAAAAAGTTCATAATTTAATGTAATAAAATGTTGTTTAGAAGATAGATAAAATGGCATGTAATATATAATAAATGACTATTATATCTTTACATTAAAATGGTTGTTGCAGGAGATTTGATGTTATAATTTTAAAACAGAAATTATGTCCAACTAAAAAGTTACAGTTGTGACTTTAATAATAAAATAATAAAATTTTTATTATTTTATTATTAATTATATACAAGATAAGTAATAAATATATAAGGAGAAATAATTGGTATTATAAAAAATAATTGGTATTACGAAAAAAAACTAATAAATATATAAAAATGTGTTAGTTGTTATTAGGATAAGGAGAAATAATTGATTTTACGAAAAATTATTAAGAGTATATTAGGAAGTGTATATTTATTAGTTTACATTCCATCATAAACTCCCAAAATTGAAGGTCTATTATTTTCACTGTTTAGGATAGAATAGAACGTAACATGAAACCCTCCGATTCCAGACACCAAAATCAAATGAAAAGCTTAAATTGTCTAATGTTCTAATTTTTAACTTTTCAGTTTGATTTATTTCTATAACTCTTATTATTAAAAATTGATCTATTTTTAATTAATTGGTTAATTTTGGTAAATTAATAAGTTATTATAAATTAATAAATTAATTAATTTTAGTTTAATAATATCTTTTTTTACAATTAAACTTCGAATTCTTCGATAGATAAGGACAATCTCTTTCAATCATTTTTTAATTTTATTTAATTTTATAACAGTATAATACCGATTGAATTTTTCAAATCTTAAATCTTCAAACTATAAACTATAATGTCTTCGACCATTAAATCTTGCATTCCAAAGAATGGTAATTTTTATTAGCAAATTGATAAAAGTTAGTTTGCCATGAAATTTCACTAGTCCAAAAAAATACCTTGACATGATTTTATTGAATTATATGTGATGATTAAAAAATTTAATTGATTTAATTGGTTCAACTATAAAAATTTGATCCATCCAACTTTTTAGATTGATTAACTTTAATAATTCTTTGTTAAAAAATATTCTTTTTGTAAATTGACTGATATTTTTCAATTTAATTATAAATTTTTACCAGTCAAATTTTGTAAATTGACTGATATTTTTCAATTTAATTATAATTTTTTTGTAAATTGGATGGTATTTTTCAATTTAATTATAAATCTTAATATAGATAAAAATAATCTCTTTTAATCATGCTTCAAATTATTTAATTTAATAAAGTTTAATTTCAATGTCACCTTTTTAAACCTTAAATTCAGTTTAACTGTTTTTTGAAAACTCTACAATCCTTCGGAATCTTTCAATTATTTTTTACAATCAAAGTACAAGAAGTTAGTTGTCCAAATCTTCACATTAAAACTGTCACCAACTCCTGTACAAATTATTTTTTAATGAAATGTGGGAGGAAAGAGGTGTACGTTTCCTGTTCTTCACCAACTTCACTGCTAAACAGTACCAACAATGGTGGGCCGTTCTGCCGAAAACCACCCTTTCACTAATATTCACAGCAAAATGATTCTTTTAACAGTGACTGTCTCTGGTAGTGACTTGATAAAAGGCGGATGCTGATTCTTTTCTTTAAAACTACCAATTTCGGCTGACACCGTTCTTTGGCCGGTAGTGGTGTTGAGTGGGGGCGTTGGGTGGCTAAAGAAAAACTCGCATTTTCGGGCATGGCCCGTAATCTTCTTTTCTCATAGACCCTTTTGCTTTTGCCAGAAAATTTACTTTTTCCTTTTTAAATTGATGTTGTCATTGCGAGTAATAAACTAATAAGATGCTCTTGCCATTACCAGGAACTTAAAACGCCGCAAATGGTAGTAGTACTCGTCTTCTTAGCAGTCTTTTTGTTGCTTGAAACAGTAAGTACCCAGTAAGGACAAGATAAGATCACGTATCACTCTGAGAGGAGACTCGTACCTTATGGGATCCTAAAAAGCGGCTTAACACTATTACTTAATATTTAACACCGATGTATTTGCAAGCGGAAGTCAAACCCCTAACCTTACTTCGTTGCTCCGTGGTTGTTTTTGTTATCTTTGACTACACATAGAATGCAAAATCGGGAAGCAGACACAGAACTAACAAGAATATCCCATTCCCACGTCCTCCGGCATGGCCATGGCCACGTGATCCTCGATCGAATATGACGCGGCAAACTGCGAACCCCGAGACCCGAAATCCAACTAGCCGCCGCTGAATGTGACGTGGAGAGAATGTTCATCCTCCACTCTCTGTGGATGGCCGCGTAGGCTTCACAAAGATAAGAGTATGGATACGGTTTGGATCACAATGATGACGACGTGGGGCATGGAAAAGAGAAGGGACCCACGTCATGGGTCCAAATGTTAATCTACGATCGAGCCCACGTGACCGCCTCTGGAGTCTGCTGCACACGCACTTACCACTTTACTGATTTTGTACTTATCGGCCCTTGTCCTTTTCCCACAATTATCAGTATGTGATGACGTAATAAAAATTTTACAGTGGCTATGGGGCCCAATGCTTTCCACAGTACGGTTACTATTAAAGTTCATTTTTTTGTGCCTGACATTATTAATAACTGTGTATTAAAGTTATATTTTAAACCAGTATTTAAAAAATCTATTATTAAGTTATCAACATAAAAAATTTAAAAATTAAAAATTTTAATTAATATTAAGTCTTTATAAATTTATAAAAGATTAAATATAATTAAATAATAAAAATATAATTAAATTTTTATCTCTCAAAAAATTTAGAGTGTAATTAAAAAAAATTATTAAGTGACCATTAATTAATTAATTTTAATTTATTAATTTACAGAAATTAACTAAATAATTGATAAAAAGAATACAAGAATTTTAAATTTTAGAAAATTTTAATCGATATTAACCGTCAAAGAACTCACTAAACATTAAATAAAATTAAATAATTTAAACTATAATTAAAAGGAACTGTCTTTATCTATCAAACAATTTAAAATTTAATTAAAAAGATTATTAAATTAAAATTAATCTATTTATTTTAATTTATAAAAACTTATTAATATGTAAAAATTGACCAGTTAATTAATAAATTGATCTACTTTTAAGAACAAAAATTATTAAGAAAAATTGAATAGAAAAGTTGAAAACTGAACCAAAAAATTTAAACACTTCAAAATTTTTACGATTAAACTGTTCGAATTGGTTAAGTTTTTTAATCATCAGTAGATGTAATTAAATATATATTTAAATAATAATAATTACAATTAAAAAATAATAATTTATTATTGATTTTAAAAGTATATAATATTTAAAATTGGCAAAAAAATTACATAAAAAATTGAAATTAAATAATGTTATTCTTTCAATTTTTAGTATATATTTCAACAAATTAAACATATGAAAATACTAATAAAATCCTTATTCAAAAAAAAAAATTTTACCAACTCAAATGAGGAGTACAAATGAACATTTCAATATAATACAAAGTTTGCTTTAATTGACATTGCAGATATGTTTCTGTCAAGTTCCTAAATTCATGAAAACTTTAAAGAACATACCTACAACCAAAGGCGTAAGCAGATGAAAGAACAAGCAAGCGCCAAATGAGATTTCATTGGCACGTACGTACAGCTTAATAAAACCAAGTTGTTACTTGAATAGCATCTTAAGTTGTCGGTGCAGATAATCTATTTTCGTTACCTGTTCTATTTATTGAATGGATGAATAGAACGTGTAAGTGAATGAAGGTGAATAGAACGTGTAAGTGAATGAAGGTGACTATATGGTCCTCACATGGTTACACAAATTTGGTGCTTGTCCTTCTCCTTTAGTTTCGACAGTGCTGGCTATGGGTTTTCTGGACCATCGCGAAACAAAGTCTTGTAAATTGTCTTTTTGATACAATGAAACGTCTATGGTCTCAAAACAAGTGTGTATGAAGCTTCCTGGGAATCTACCATATGTTTCGTGGGGACCAAGAAGCCTTCATTTGTTTATTTATGGATGTTATAAACTCACTTAAGTTTATTTTATTATAATGAAAAAAATTGTGCATGTGTATTACATAGCAATTCATGAATATATATTAAAAAATTGTAGATTTAAATTAAGTCGATGATCTAATTTATATATAATAATTTTAATGAACCCCTATCTTTAAAAGTGCTAAAGATTAAAAAAAAACCCTTAAATTTTGTTTGTGGTGCTCCAAAACACTTAAGGAAGGGATGGATGAAGAAAACATATTTCTTGAATTTGAGGAATAAGTAAACTCATCTTCTTCTCATCTTTTATCTATTTCAAGTAGATTGAGAATAAAAATGATGACTTGTTAGACAAAAATATTCTTAAGGAATCAACATAATTATTTAGTTATGATGATAATGATGTCGTTGATGGAGACTAATGAATATTTTAGTCTTTTTTTTAGTTATTTCTTTATCGTTTCAAAATTATGTTTTCAAAACAAACATTAACATTAGAAATTCTTAGGAATAAATCAAAATCGGATAATAAATTGACATTGAGACCAAAATTCTCTATCTTTTAGTATAATGTTGTAAACTTTCAATCCAGCATTAGACCTAACATGCTGAAATGCAATCCACTTACCATTTGTAAACATTTGTTTTAACTGTTTCTTCATCGAAACAAAAGACTGAAGTGATAAGAAATTTAATACTCTTAACATTTGCAAATCTTGGCACACCAAGATAACACAAATTCTTACTATTGGTAAATTCCTTTCTCATTAAATTCAGCATCCATGCACGATTATAGATGAACTTGGTTACCTTTTTAACTTTCTACATAGTTTCATCAATAATAGGAAAATATTTAGAATCTACTATATTCTTCAACATTAGGTCAATACAATGTGCAGCACAAGGAATACAAAAAAAAGAATTATACCTATTTTGTAATCTTCTTCTTGTCGCTTTATAAGCGGAATCATTGTTAGTAATAAATTGAACAATGTTTTCTGGCCCCACTTCATTCACAACTTCATGAAACATCTTAAATAAAGTATCAGTATTTCTAATAAGACCAGATACATCATTAGACTTAAAAAATATTGAGTCATTTGTAGAATAAACTAAAAAATTAATAATAGACTCTTGTCTCCTATTTGTCCAACCATCACACATGATTGAACACCCAAAAGTAACCCAATTCACTCTTCTTTCAACCAAATAACTTTTAAATTCAATAATTGAGTAACTCAAAAGTTTACCTCTTAAGTCATCAATTGAAGAAGCTTTGCATCTTGGACCATAAGAGATTATTACATCTACCATAGGTTGATAATAATAAGACTGAGAAGCATTGAATGATGAACCTGTATCCACCATCTAGCTACTATCATAACGACATTGTAAACTGCATCTATTGATTACATTGCATCACGAATTGAAGGTTTAGATTCAGGAGTTGTTCATTATGAAAAAAAACTACTCACCTGCCTTCTTCTTTTCCTTACATCAGGTCCAGGTGTAACATTCACTTCTTCTTGGGTCTGGGATGGAACACTACCACTACCACTACCAATACCACCTTCAACATTTCCATAATTACCACGAAAACCAATAAAAGAACTTTTACTACCAATTTCAAAATTCAACCTTTCTGTTCTATCTTTCTCATGTTGCTATTCTTCAAGCAATATTTTTATTTGCTACTTCACATCATGAGTTACTTTTTTCCAGGGTTCTACATCTTTTTTAACCCCAGTTAAAAGCTTCTTCAATCGAATGATTCCTCCACCTTTCAAATGTTTGTTACAAAATAAAAAAAAAATATAACTCTTCATACCCGGGACCAATGCAACATGAGCCCACATCGTATTTTCCTGAAATTGTTTGATAAGGAGTACTTGAACTTCTTTCTATTAATCTGTAACAATAAATGAAGACATATATCAAAATCATACACAATTTAATTTCTTCCAAAACAATATAATTTTATCTAGCACAATTATATATATATAGTGAGAGCATATGTTTGTGTTTATTAATTGGATAAATATTTGTAGGCATAGAAGATACATTTTTGTGTACCAAAGTGAAACTTGTAGCTAATAAATGAACCACACACTTGCTAGCTGGACTTTACAAGTTGTAAAAGGAAATTAGTTTTGTCACATATGATTGAAGTAACAAGATATATCAACTTATGATTAAATTGCATGCATGGTAGGTTGAATGTCAAGCTTCATCATACTTTAATGTCATACAATTCAATGAAGAAATACATATCAATTTCTCATGACAATGAATTTTCATGAAAATGAAAGAACTGATAAATGCATGATTTTTCAATTAATAGCACTAAGTTATTCTGCCTAATCCACAAGCCTATGACATTGACTCAATCACTTTGATGGCATCTTATAGAATCTCAAGTTTAGTATTAACAATTAGAAAAAAGATGGACCTTGACTATATTCCAAGGTATTGAATTTATTTAGATTTGATTTTAGAAATTAATAAAGAAGTTAAGATATCTTGTATAATATATACAAGTAACAAGGAGTTTAGTTTATTAAAAATAACATATAAATTGTAAGATATCCTTTTTTAGAAGTGAAAGAATGCAACCATTATCTTATATAATTTACAATAGTCCTTCAAGGAAAAGACAAATTGAATATCAAAATTTTAAACATTTCTTGAGGCAATGCTTTAAATTTAAAATTATTATCAATTCTTTATCTTAATTCTTTATTAAAGAAGATGGAGGAAATTTTAATTAATTTTCATTAACTTAAAAAGAAGAAGAAATTATTAAAGTGTATTCATTTTAATTATATCAATTTCTAATACATGGATTACAAAGAATCATATTCATAATTACTATTGTAATGCGTAAAAGTCATGTTTCTTTTATATGATGATAGTTTGTGATTACTTACAAGATACAAATGCAAATAGTATGGTACGCTTAAAATTAAAAATCTCAATTCATGCGTAGCCGAATGAACCAAATCATGATTCATAACTAACATCATCAACTCCATTCAAAATATCTAATTCCATTCAAATGAAAACTGTGCATCAATCATCATTCATTTAACTCCATTGAAAATATCCAATTCCAAATTTCCAACTCAACACAAATCACAAATCCACAAAATTTATTTCCAACTTTCAACAATCCAACCCATTTACATTCACAATTCACAAGTGCAATTAAGCAGAAAAATAAAAAAACAAACCAAAAAATTATGAACGTATATGGTGGTTTGAAATTTTGGGTCAGGTGACTCAGGTCAGATATGAATCTGGATCTTTTCTGGATCCAGCGATTGTCAACTCTAGAAGCGATGGTGACAGGCAACGGTGGACAGTGGATGACAGTGGAGGCGGACGGTGGTGAGCTTGCGGTGGAGCCTGAAAATGGTTCGGTTATGGTGAGTTTGTGAGTGGCGACGCGTGGAGACTGGAGAGGAGAGCTTGCAGTGGTGGTGTGAAGGAACCGAGGAGGGCGTGCAGTGTTGTTGCTGGGCAGAGAGACAGAAGTGGCCATCAGAAAGGAGAACGAGAGAGAGATTGGAGAGTGTCTGAGAGTGGGAGAGAGATGAAGAATGAAAAAGAAGCAGATGGATGAGTCGAGGGTTTTTATAAAAAGTTTCAATTTTGCTAATTAGTCTATGATGTTTTCAAATCTTACGATATTGGTTGATATACAGTCAGTATTTTAAATACTAGCTGGTACTAAATAAAAACTCCAACAACGACTGGTACTCACAATTGATACCTTTTTTACTTGTACCGTTCCGTTTTTCGATCGGTATTTATAACTATGAATTATTGGTCAATTATAATATATTAATTTAATTATAAATCTAATTGGAATTTCTATGGTTGTGATGCGGTCCATGCGGGAGTATCTACCATCCTCCTTCAATCACTCCAATGAATTGGAATGCAAAGAGAAAGTATCACACGTGTCCAATCATTTGTGGCACGGAGGATTAAAAATCAAAGAATCCTAGACACACCTCAAGAAGTGAAAATTGCAAATGGCAAATGCATTGGAAATGGTCCACCCCTTTAGCCTTTCGTTGGAACTTGGAATGGTTATTTATTAAACCTTTTTATTTTTTCCCATAATTGTGATTTGTAACAAATAGAAATTATAATAAGTTGAATAAGATTAGACAATTTCGAATTTGCTCCACATGCATAAAATAATATCGTTTTATATTAACAACTAAATTAATCGAATCGGATCTCAAGTTAATTCGTTATAAATGATATCGTTCTACTATAAATCTAACCAAATTCGATTATTTTTATTTTAGTTAATTATAATAATATGATTTAATTGGTTTAGAATAGGAATAAGACCAAATTTTTTATTATTAATCTTGAAAATTTCATATTAAAAAAGATTTATATATAAACTAAAAAAATTTTAAAATTTAATCATAAATGTATATATTTATATATTGTTCCTATTCTATATTCCTAATCGATGTGTTAATTTTAACACACACGTAAAATTTTTGATTGCCTAGTGCTAAAAGTAACAAAAGTACAATCACAAGGCCAATAGATGCAAGGATCACAGCAAACCAACAATAGTTTTGACATGATCGATCAATTGTTAGATGGAAAAGAAGAGATTTAAGAAAGAAATAATTGAAACGTAATTCTCAATCACGTAGGGTCAAATGTCTTATCGAAATCTTCATAGACCTCTTCATAACCATAATTGTATTCACCTTCCTAAACACTTCATCGATCTCATAGTCAAAATTGCTCTCAATTTGGTCGGTGGGTATAGTAGTAACCTGAGGGAATGAATGGTGAGTGTGTAAGGTGATATGTGTTATGGCCCTAAATTAAGCAATTTGGTGCGGTTTTTGGCAGCAAAAAGCAGGACAAATAGACATAGAAAGCAATGGTTTAAGTTAGCTATTCAACCGAATGGATCCATTTGGTGGTTCACCTGCTTTTTGTTTGTGTGGGCCTGAAGTGAGGATGCCTTTTTAGAATAGTGGTTGTACGGGACGTATGGAATACTTTTATAAATTATATATGTTAAATAAATTATTTAATAAATTGCTGATTTAACGTAAATAATAAAACTAATTTAAATATATTTTTATCTACCATTCTTAAGTTATTAATGTGATATAATCACTAAAGCTATGTTTAGTTGGATGTAAGATTTATAATGAAATGAAATATAATGATTTATAATGGAATAGAACGTAAATTGATGTAATATTAGAAAATTGTTGTTTGGGAGGAATGTAAGGGTTCATAATATAATATAGTACATTTAAAATGTTGCTTGAATGAATAGTTTATAATGTAATATAGTGTAAAGTTGTTTATCATTTTAATTTCATCATAAACACTCCAAATCAAATATTTTTCATTTTTACTGTTTAGGAATTAGGATATAATGAAATGCAATATGAAATTCTTTTCTTCCATCTCATTTTATTCTATTCTATTAGAAACTCTCCTCCAAAACAATGAAATAATATTATACTCCATTCTATTCCATTAATAAATCTCCAATCAAACATAGCCTTAGTTACGATTTGAACTCGGAGATCTTTACATAGATGTGCATATAAAACACTGAACTTCACTAATTTGATTTTGATTTAGGATGACAATTTTACTCAATCCCATCTGATTTATTTTAAAGTCAAAAGATTTAATATGAGTTGACCAGACATCAAGTTGAATTAAACCTTCTTTTCTAATTTTTGAGTTTTAGGCTATATTTAAATTAAAGTTGTCTAAATTCGGTCTAATTAAAAATAAATTAATCGAGCTACGTTCCAAACTCAACTAGATTTTCAATTATTCAAAACTAAAGGGGTGGTTGGTTCGCATGAGAAATGATAATAGGAATGGAAATGAATATGGTAAAGAATGAGAATGAATATTATTATTATAATTATGATGGTTAGTTAAGAGGAAGGAATGATTACCATTACCATTAACAGTGGTTAGTTTGTAAAAAATATTAAAAAATAAAAATTTATTATATTTTAATAGTTAATTAATTACAATATTTTAGCTAATGAATAAATTATAGTTTAATTAATTATATTTTAGTTAAATAATTATTAATATTATTTTAATTAATTATATTATAATTAATTAATTAATTAATTAATTACAATATTTTAATTAATGAATGAATTATACTTTGATTAATTATATTGTACTTAATTAATTAATAATAATGTTATTAATTAATTGTATTTAATTAATAGTATTAAAAATATTTTTAGTATTAAAAATATTAATTAGTATTCATAATGGGATACTCCTACTGTATGATAAAACATCACATAAAAGCTAAATAAGATATAGTTAGTTAAAGCAGGTCACCATAAACATTTACAAAATAATGATACTCATTCCTCTAGGTTACGAGAGGAATGAGGTATTACTCAAAAATGGGTAATCAAAATAATAATTCTATAATCATAGTCTCTTATCAACCTCAATCTTTCATTCCATACTTATTCTCTTTTTTTCATACCCACTAAACTAACACACCCTAATTAAACTTGGGCTTCAAACATATCTCAAGTTTGAGGAATCCAAGCCTGGTTCGGCTCAAAGTCAAGCCTAATTGGTCCAATTAAGGGCCTTAAAGTTGAACTTTACTTGCAAAAGTGAAATCGGACTTTTAACCCAAAGAAGTTACCGTCTACCTTGTAGTTCATGGTCACCTATAGTCCCCTTTTAGCTCACTAGGACCTCAAACTTGGTGGTAGTTTCATGAGGCTCTGCTTTTGGGATGTTGGGCTCTTCTGACAGATGGATAGGCCCATTATACTACTTTTGAAGGCCTATGTCTGAGAACATAAATCGTCAAAATGGTCAGAGTTCGTGAAACGGAGGTCATCTAATGAAGAACTGGGCCGCAAATTCTCAAACCAGCCTAGTGCTGTTTTGGTAAGTGTTAATTTTTAAAGATTACGAGAAATGAGCAATAATGTGCTAACTATAAAGATATTTGAAAATTTATAAATTTTAATTAAGCGACATAATTAATAATGAATAACATTTAGCGTATTTTAGGGGGTGTTTATTTCTATTTTTATTTTTAATTTTTTGTTTTTATTTTCAAATTTACTAAAAAAATTTGTTTGTTTGAATTTTTAGTTTCTATTTTTAGTTTGCTTTCTTCCAATTTTCAAAAAATATGAAAATTATAAAAAGAGTTTTTATTTCCTGTTTCTATTTTTTTATAATATGATTTAGTATCATTTAAATATATATTATTTAATTACTAAATTATTAATAAAAATTATGAATAATTTGATTCAAGATTATATATTTAATAAATTAAAATTAATTATCAATAAAAATTATGAATAAATTAATTTTATTTAATTTTTATAATTAAATTATAATAACTATCAATAAATATAATTACATTTAAAAAACATAAATATTCAAATAAAATTTAATTTAATAATTAAAATATATTTCAAATAAATATTAATTTATAACTAAAATGTTAATTTTTAAATTGTTTATTTTATTAAAATAACATAATTTTATTAATAATTTGTTAATAAATATTATATAAGAGATTAAATAAATATATTTAACTAAAAATAATTTATCTATAAGTTTGATCTAATTTATAATTATTATCAGTGATAAAAATATAACTACATTAACAGTAACAACTAAACAAGTTTTTGTTTTTTTCTATAGAAGCCAAAAATTAAAAACGAAAACTGAAAACTGCAACAATAAAATAGAAGTAAAGCCAAATGACCCCTTACCTTATAATCCCTAGTCCGATGAGGTATGAACCTGTCCTAATGTACTAATCTTAGCATCACATCCTCCGACACAAATATTCTATTACAATTATCAGAATTACTAATCCTGATGTCTTATACAGGGCTGACCCTGAATAAGCTTTGGGTGAGTACCCGCTCAGAGTTTATCCTTATAAATAATAAAATAGAGCTTATTTTTATTTTCGTAAAAAATAAGATAAATCAAAATAGAGTATAGATCTCATAAAAAATAAGAAAAACTTATATTTTAAAAATATATGAAAATAGGAACTTTTTTTCACTTTACCCAAACTTGATGTAATATTAAGGACGGCCTGATCTTGACAATGAAGAGTGGCCTAATGGTTTCAGCTCCTCACTTAAGGCTCTCCTTTACAGGAGGTCTTAAATTCAAGTCATGCCAAAGGAGGAGAAATGAGAAATTTGTCCTATTGATGATCCTCTAGCCTCCTGGGCACAACTCCTTGATCGTATCAATTACGGACGCCTCGCTTTCAGCGACAGTGTGAGAGTTGAAGCTACTAGGGAATCCGAGGGCTGCTGGGAACCTAATGCTAAGTAGGGGGCCAGCGATCAATCAGCAGTTGACCAATCAAATATGTGACGACTCTTTGTGTGCAGAAGTGTATAGGCTACGTAGGAACCAGAGGGATCATGAATTTCTAGATTTACATTCTCTAAAGTTTTTGGGGTGGAGTCTTAGAGACTTAAGATTAATCCGACTAAACCGAAATACTTAATGTAATAATAATAATAATAAAAAAAGAACGGCCTGATCTTATAGCAGCTGTCACCGACCCACTGCATCTAAAAAACATCAACACATGTCTTGTCCTGGGGGAAAAGAAACGAATCCAGTCTTTTCCCTCATCGAAAAACAATAATTATTCGCCATTAACAAACCTTAAATGATACACAACTTGAGAGAACACTGTTGTAATGGTCGGTTCTGCTGCGAAATCGAGTGCTACACGTTCAAGGCAGAAGAATCCAATGCCATCACTCTCCAGTGTCGCCACGTGTCCTGAACTCTTCGAATATATATATAACCCGTCACCTCCTCAATATTACTGACCATCCTGAAACTGGCGGCTAAACCGATTTCCTCGTTCGTCAGCTTTTGTCTTCCCCATTTTGTCGTTTGTACATCCAGAAGTTCGTCGTTTGTTCAAGACACAAGAAATCAGGAAGAAGAAAGAAACATGGGTCGCTTTTGGACTTTGCTCACTCACCTTCACTCCGCATCTGGGTGATTCTTGCTTGCTTGCTCTTGATCGGATCACTTATCTTGACTTGTTTTTCCGATATAGATATAAACTTTTGCTTGTTTCATCACATGCAGGCCTGTCTTGATGCTGCTATATCCCTTGTAAGTTGCTAAAACAATGACCAAGATAAACAAAAACTTGGTTTGTTCTATTTGTTTTGTTTCTTTGAGGACCATGAGATCCATCATTTTCTTGTTTCTTCTAAAGATATGCATCGGCGATTACCATGGAGAGTCCTTCAAGAGAGGACGACGAGCAGTGGCTTGCTTACTGGATCATATATTCGTTTTTGACTCTATCTGAGATGCTACTCCAATCCATCTTAGAGTGGTAAAATTCGGATAAATGTTCAACAGATTTGTTCAAAAGAATCTTAATTTCTTTAGTTTCTTATCACTTCTTAGCGGGTTCAATCTTCAGGATTCCGATCTGGTACACGGTGAAACTTCTAATGGTGGGATGGTTGGTTCTGCCACAGTTCAGAGGGGCAGCTTATGTTTACGAGAAGTTCGTGAGAGAGCATGTCAGAAAGTATATAGGACACCACTCCTCTAATCGAAGTAATGTCAAGGGCAAGAGCAAGTTTGTGAAGTTCATAACCCCCAAGAACGTAAGTTAATGATATTGT
The DNA here is from genome assembly GCA_027575705.1 of Erythroxylum echinodendron. NCBI lineage: Eukaryota > Viridiplantae > Streptophyta > Magnoliopsida > Malpighiales > Erythroxylaceae > Erythroxylum > Erythroxylum echinodendron. The sequence continues at coordinate 27,137,482 of JANZXR010000007.1, forward strand.
CAGTACATTAAATTGCATGGTGACCTCCTTTACTTACTTTCACATTTAAAAGAATGGTAATTCATAGAATTGGAGTTTAATTTGCATTTGTGGACAGGGAGAGCAGGAGGCTTACTGAGGAGTGAAAGGCTTAAGCTTTTGCTTTGTGTGGATCTTTTTCTTCACTTTGTTTTAGCTAATAATAACTATTCTTTCGGTGGGCTATAAGTCTTTTTGACCATTTGTACACCTAATTTGGAGGAGCTGCTTGTTTTTTACAGTGTTGAAAAGGCTTGGTTATGCCATGAAAGTGGTTATGCCATGAAAGTGGTCTGTCCAAGACGATGTAATTTTTAACCAAAAATATATTTAAGTGGACTTAACCTAAATCCAAACTTTCACTCCGGTTTGATTTGGTGAAACGGTGACGGTTGATAATCTGCTCAAATAATAAATACTTATTCGTAATAAGTATTTATGTGTTTGAGATTGTTGTTTTGGTAACTGCTGAAATGTAAAAATAAGTATTTGACAAACAGATAAAATAACTAAAAAGCTCATTAATTTAATAAACTATTAATTGTTGTATAAATAATTAAAAAATATATTATTAGTCATATAAATTTAAAATTATAAATAAGAAAATATTAAATTAAAATAAGAAAATATAAATAAAATAAATTTAGTAAATAAAATATTTCATAAAAATATATTATTAGTCGTATTAATTACGAGTATAATATAAAATAATACTTGTAGTGAAGGCTATTAATAGAAAGTAAAATTTTTACAGCAGAAGCAGTTTTTTACTGTAACTCTCTTTCTGCTTATTGATTTTTGCAATAGCACCGCACTTTTCTTCAACCTCCAGTTATTCATCGCAGATTTAAACATATGACTACGTTTGAAAACTGCGATAAATAAGTACTTATTTCTACCACACTGCAGATCCAAACATAACCTCAAACTCGAGTTAAGAGCCTCGGTTGAGTTGAGCTTTTAGTTAGACTTATACTTAATCACAAAATTTTAAATCGGGTTCGAGCTTAGGTGAGTCTGTCTAATTGACAAATTTGGCTTTGTGGGTACCAAATCAACTCACTTGTGGAAGCTATTGTGAAATACTAACAAGGGTAGAGAGAAAACTCACATTCATGGTAAAAATAACTTGTGATATGGCTCGAAAGCTGGCATTGATTAACAACTGGAAGGTAGAATAATAAAGTTGCAGTCCATCCCTGTCAACTTAAATGTCTCATGTTGAGTTGAAGCTAGGGCTATAATTCGTATGACTGATTAACCGTGAAGACAACTTTAAGACTCGATAATTTATTCAGTTTAACAATTGCAATTTCAATTTCAATTGTTATTATAAAAATCTTAATAGTTTCTCCGATTATTCAATTATATTTATGTCAAATTTAAAAATGTTGAACAAAGAAGCATAATGAATTAAAAATTTTCAAATTACTTAATTTTTTTAAGTGACAAAATTTTTAATTAAGTACCAAAAATTTTAAAATTAAATAACTCAATTTAATTTTATTTTATTAATATTTTGTTGATACACATTATATGAAAATTATAATGTTTTAAAAGCTAGAAGGAACATCTAAACGATAATAGAAGATGTTTAAAGTTTAAAATTTTAATAAATATTAGATAGTCATAAAATTAATATATAGTGAATGAGAAGTAATAATTATAAGAATAAATAAAAATATGTATTAATATATAGAAGTAATAACAAATTTAGTAATACTAACTAAAATTGAATCTATCATAAAATTTTTATATAATAGTAACAATTAAAATTGTATTTTTGAAGGGAGTTGTGCTTTGTCATTATCAAGAATTCTAAATTTTCTAACATTATGTAAACAGCCATATATCATGCTTTCATAAAAAATATTTGTATCAATATTTTCCACTGTATTTAAATAAATTATAAATAAATAATGTATGAAATTGTTTTCTAATGCAATATATTATACTTTTAAATTTTTAAATATGTCTAAAATAACTTAATAAGATCCAAATGGCCATCAATATATATTTTTAATTCACTTGTTATGACAAACACATTCTTTTTATACATCACCTTTTTAAAATTACTGTAACTAAGATCAATTGATATATCATCTTCTTTTACATAAAAATCAATATGCTCAACTTAATCATATATTCTCTTCTTACCAAGCCTTTTGAATATATAATAGAAAAATTATAAAATCTCTGATAAAATATAACTACTAAAAATAAAATTTAACAAATAAAATACATATGATTCATTTTCAGATTATAAGTAATGTAAAAAAGATCAATAAATCTATAATGTTTCAAAAATTTCATTTCCTAGCATGAATACATTAAAAAATTCACTGATTACGTTCACAACCTAGCTAGTGCATAAGTTATTTGACTGAAGAATCTAATAGTAAAAATTTTTTATCGTTGGAACACTTTTACCAAAAAATCTCAACCATTCAAGTGTATTTTAAATTAGGAGTTATGATAAGATATAAAAATATGTTGTCAATAAGTATAGAATGAAACTGTAAAAATTTACTAGGCTACTTTTTTTTCATGATAAGATGTATCTTTACAAATGGTCTAGAGATGCTTTTTGAATCCTCATGATACAATTGAATTTTATTTGTCACCTTGACTGCTTTTCAAAAGAAAAAAAATTCACTTAATCATATAAAATATCACTAATAATATAAACATTTGTATAGGCATCTTCATTATTTAAGCACCAAAGATTGAGAAAGTAAGCTATTAGGTGGATCCTATGAGTAGGGAACATCCATTCATTGATCAAGGATATTTGCATAATGTTTGTACGATTTTTCCTTTCCTTAAAAAATATCGATAATTGTCTTTCAATTTTTATATAGTCCAAAGATTATTTCTTGTCTAAGTTAACAATCCTTAACAACCCTGTAAATGAAGCTTTTATAATAATCAAGTAAGCATAAAAAATTATTATCTAAAGTAATTGTCTAAACCTCTTTTTTTTTACTAGTTTGATTAATTATGAATTTAAAAGTATTTAATTGTCACTAATTCTTAAAATACTTATTTATAATTATAAACACTTTTTAGAGTTATAAATATAATTGAAAACTTCATAAAAGTAGGATGCACAATTTTAATCAAATATTCTTGCTTTCTTAACCAAGACAAAAATATAAGACGATTATATACTAAAATTGTGATTATAGATGCATATGAAGAAATATTAGAAATATTGTTCATGCAATCAATATCTTTTAAATATGAGTTATACAATAAGCAGGACATAGAGACTAATAAACATGCTTATACGTTGATCATAAGTATCCGAATATTCTAATGTGATCCTTAAGTCTTTCAAAATGCTAGATGAGTGGAGACTTAGTATATAAATTTCTATATATATGAACAAATGGTACATCAAAGACTATAACAATAGACATTAAACTACATAGTCATACCATAGAGTTATGGGAGAAGATGATTGAGAAGAGAGTAAGAAAGAATGCATCTATCTCGAAGAACCAATTTGGTTTCATGCCAAAAAGGTTAATGACATAAGCTATACATCTCTTAGAAGATTAATGGAATATTACAAAAAAAGGATAGTCTAACCTATAAAAATTATAGGCAAAGTTGTGTACTTTTAGACTTCTCAAAATTTCGCGTCTCAATGAGACTTCTACTAAAATATTGTTGTTGTTTTTTTTAAGTACCTAGATGATGCATTTTCATTGATTATTTGTATCCAACTGGGCAATATTTTTTAGTTCAATCAACTCAACAATTTCATAACATAATTCAAAAAAATTATGAGTACTTTTTCTCATATTAGAAGCACCAACATATTTTATAAAAATTATTCTTTATCTTTGATCAATCCATTCATCTGTCACAATAATGCATCTTGTTGTTTCCCAATTAGACTTGTATATATCCATAATCAATTGACATTTCTTGTTTAAATTTTAATGTAAAGGTATATAAATCTCATAATAAGAAGGTACCTTAAATCCAGGACCTGTAATTGTTAAGATAAATTTAAAGCACTCAAAGAAATACAAGAATGATAAAACCATTTAATTCAAGCTCTTTTCCATTTTGAAATAGCATGCTTATCAATCAAAACAAAATTTAAATTCAATTGAGAACTAGGAATAGTTTATGATGGAAAAAAAAAGAATTTGTGTTAATACAGGCTTTTTTTTATCCTTTATCTAATATTTGTTGTACTTCATTATCTTTAAAAGACACATTTTGAGTCTCTTTATTTTATTTTATCTATTGTACTTTATCATCTCTAAAAGATACATTATGAGTTTCTTTATTTTAGTTTTTACTTGTTACTACAAATAATTTTCAATCATATCATATACATCAAAAGGTAACTTTTTCATCATCATCACATTCAGTCTGAGTCCCGCACTACTGCGGGGTTTGAAAAAATCTGATAGTACGCAGACTTACCTCTACAGAATAGAGAGGCTAGTTTTGGTAGATTCATATGCAATTATGACATGAAAAAAAAGTAGCATTATAATAATAATAAAATACAAATAAGTGATGCAAGTTAAAAGAGTAAATAAATAAATTAAATACATAAATGCATAAAAACAAATAAATAATAATACTAATGATAA
>JANZXR010000007.1:27154122-27171718 GCA_027575705.1 Erythroxylum echinodendron
TTCGATTTACTTTAATAACTCTTATTATTAAAAACCGATCAATTTATTAATTAATCGATCAATTGTATTAATTAATAGGCTCATATAAATTAAAATAAATCGATTAATTTTCATTTAATAATTTTTTTAATTAAACTTCAAATTCTTAAATAGTTAAAAACAATTTCTTTTAATATATTTTAATATTTTAATTTTATTTAATCTTGAACCATTTTTATGATAGTCAGTTCAATCTTTTAAATTTAAATCTCTTATTTTATCAATTTAACTTTCAGACTGATCTTTAAAAAGTTAAAAATATTTTTTTAAAAAAAATTCTTATTGAAATAGGTCCCTTAAAGAAAATGACTCCTCTTAGCAATTAGCATATAAATTTGTACAATTGGAATAGTAAACTAAATTGGAGGTGCATTATGGCGAAATAACTAACTTTGATAACTTATCAAAGCTAACTGTACTTCTTTTTTAATTCGCCCTCTCTTCCAAATCTAATGGTTAAGGTTCGAGCTCATAGATTTTTGATAAGGTTGTCCCTTTTACCACATCTCCATAAGTAACCATAGCCCAAAGCTACGTTTGATAACTAATGTATCATGACGTGAGAATGAATACGTAGCTTACGTTCCTTGTTGTTAGTCATAAATAAGATAATAATTGATAAATTTGAAAAGAATTTTAAATAATCATGAATTTTTAATCTCAAGGTATTTGCGAGTAGAATTAGATATTAAAAATAACAAATCAAAAATCATCAACAAAAAATTTGAATATTTCTCTCATATTAATTTAACATAATTTTTTTCTTATTTTTATGTTTTGTTTCAACAGAAACTCTTTATTTAATTATTTTGTATCATAAAATAAGTTTATTATAGTTTTTAATTTTATTCTTATAATAAAAATATACACAAATATTTAAAATTAATAATTTATTGAATCATTAAAAATAATTTTAATTATTTATTTATTAAACAAAAAATTTTAATTAATAATAATATAAAATATTTTAATTAATTATTTACATAATCAATCATATAATAATCAAATATAAGTAAAGAATTGTCGTTACTATTCTGAATATTTGATATTGGTATAATTATTATCTTCTATAATCTTATTTTTAATGATTGCATACGAAACACACATAGTTAATAATTATATTCTTATTTCGATTCTCATTCTTATTCTTATTTTTTATTTCAATTCCTTTTCAAATTAAACAAGACCAAAATATTATGTTGACCATTTTAGGAAAAAAACTATATTAACACAAAATGAGACAAAATATTTAGAGGCCTAAAATTCATCGGAGATGAAAGATTTACACCTAAAATTGAATAAAGAAAATTGTTACATTTTATATAAAGAAAGGGTAGTCGACAATTGCATCTAAAAGAACCAACGTTAAGAATATCATACTGATCTTGGTATTAGATTGAGTTCTAGTATGGTACTATATCAGTATCAATTAATACCTGGTACTATTTTAGATAATTTTTTAAATTTATAAAAAAAATCCTAAATTTTAAAAAAAATTACAAAATAGTCCATTGTCATATTATAATATATACTTTATACATGCAAGGTAATCAACAATGTAATTTGCCATTTGGAGTGATGAAATTTAGGCATATATGTAGTTTATCACTTGAACTCTTTAACATGGGTGATATAATTATTATCAATCGAGTATAACTATTGTAAGTTAATTAATTAAATTTCTTAAACTCTAAAAATTAGGTTCACTAATTAATTTTAGTATCATGAAACTACAAATCCAAATAAATGAGAAATTTTCTCAATGTATTGCTTCTAATATTCTCACTACTAAATATCACCAAACCAGATAAACAAAAATTGTGCCTTCAATTCAGTTAAACCAAAACCAGATAAATATCATTCAATTCCAATCAAACCATTCATAAATCACAAATCCAATTAGCAATCACAATTCAATTCCAACCCATTCACAATGACAAATGCAATTCAAGAGCAGAAAAAAATCAATTGAAACACACCCAAAAATTGCAATGTCAACTTAGGTGGGTTGGGTTGAGTGAAAAACGATCGAGATCTGAAAATTTTGGTTTCATATATAGGTCAGTAGCAACAGTGGTGGACCGCGGATCCGTGGATAGGTGGAGGAGAGGAGAAAGTGGCAGTAAATAGCCAGTGAAGAGGAGGGTGAGCAGCAGGTGGAGCCACGGATGGAGGAGAGGAGAGGAGGGAGAGGAGGGGAGATAGTGAGCAACAAACTGAATTGTGGGGGAGGAGGCTTGGGTGGAGATTGAAGAAGTAGATCACAGGCAGATGGAGGAGGCTTGGGTGGGGAGGCATTGTGGAGAGACGTCAAAGGCGACAATGAGGGCAAGGAGCGAGAAAAACGGCGGTGAGTGACAGAGTGAGAGAGAGAGAGAAAAAACGAGAGGAGACAAAGATGAAAGGTGCGATCGTGCGAGTGTGCGACTGCATGCGGTGGGGTAGATTTTGTTAAAATTTTTTATTTTTTTACATTTTGGTATCTGTATTTATCAACTTTTACGGTATTGATCGGTATTTTAAATAAATCATAATAAGTACACTTATTTAGGAGAACTCGTAATGTCTAGGATTTATATTTGGGTTTAAAGGATATCTTATATAATAAATCAACTTCTCTCGTAATCCTACGTACATAGATAAAATATAATTGAAGATTTTAAAAAACTTTAAAAAAGAAAGAATGTTAATCAACAATCAAAGGTTTTTAAAAATAATAATTATATTATAAGTCATTTGTTAAAGTCACCAACTCTAGCTCCCTCCTTATATTGAATTTCCAACTTCAAGATTATCAGGCGGAGAGCACCGACTCCACCGATTTCTGCTTCAACATTTTCTGTTTTGTCAAATTGCATCGTTTTCTCTTTTCCATTTTTTCTTTCCCTTGCAGTTGTATTGTTGAAATCATCAGAATTTGTAAGCCTATAAAAAGGCACTCGTTTTTATCAATTAAATCATCCCTTCAGAAGATGTTTCTCCCTTTAGCTGCAACAATCTGGTATTAGAGCCATACCTCTTTGCTTATCTTGCCCGAATCAAAATCCATCATCCTTGGATTTGTTGTTCTCAATTGAGCTTCTTTTCATGTGGAGAGAAAAAAAAGTGCTTCTTTGCTCTGGAAATTATACGTAGTAGCAAGGAGGTTGGTTGAAGAGCTGAAACAAAGAAACAAAAGAAAAGAGAAAAAGACAAAGGAGGTGGGTCAAGGAAGAAAAGAAAAATGTGTGGGGCAAGGAAGTTGGTTGAAGAACAAGTGAAACAAAAGAAAGGAGAAAAAGACAAAGGAGGTAGGTTAAGGAAGAAAAGAAAAATGTGTGGGGTAGTGGGTTTTGAAAATTTTGGTCTGCCACCATTATTCTCTAATATTCACTAGTTTTTGGACTAATTACAGATTTAGTCCTTGTTCTTGTTTCTTTACTCAAAGAGTAACTAATACTTTGTATTGTTACATTTGAGTCACTATAAGAGGTTTTTAAAAAAAACCACCATCTTCTCAACTTACCTCCGTCATTTCGACCGCTACTACATAGTCAGCAAATGGCAGATCTTCAGGTTATTGGCGGCATCAAAAGGCTCAACCATCAAAATTATAATTTTTGGTATACTTGCATAATGTCTTATCTGCAAGGCCAAGACTTATGAAAAATTGTTGATGGAAGTGAAATTATGCAACCTATAACAGAGGATGCATTGCCAAAATGGAAGATAAAGGCGGGCAAAGCAATGTTTGCATTAAAAAGAATAATCGAAGAGGACATGCTTGAGCACATTCGGGATGCCAAGACTATAAATGAGGCTTGGAAAACGCTTGACCAACTATTCTTGAAGAAGAACGATACGATATTGCAATTACTTGAAGGTGAGTTGTTGTCACTATCACAAAGTGACATGTCGATTGCTCAATACTTCCATAAAGTCAAGTCATTATGTTGGGAAATTTCAGAATTAGACCCTTCAGCCCGTATCAGCGAAACTAGGATGAAAAGAATAATCATCCATGGTTTGTGACCTGAGTATAGAGGCTTTATCGTTGCAGTAAAAAGATGGCAAACCCAGCCATCACTTGTTGAATTTGAGAATTTGCTTACCAGTCAAGAAGCCATGGCTAAGCAAATGGGAGGAGTTTCGTTAAAGAAAGAGGAGGAAACACTCTATGCCACTAAAGGTAGGAGGAATTTCAAGCACCATGACAGTGAAGGATCTAAAAGGAGGAATAATGACAAATGGAAGAATTACAAAAGAGAAGGGAGTACACGAGCAGGGGGAGAATCAAGGAATCGTAGAACAATAAGTGGTTCAGAGGAAAGTGCCACAATTGTGGAAATCAGGGACACATGGAAAAGGTCTGTTGGTCGAATAAAAGGCCTATAGAGAGCAATGTTGCCACTTCCAAGGATGAGGAAAAGTGGGATGTTGATGCATTACTTGCGGTAATGCAGGAGGAGCTTGCTCTTACAGTAACAACTTCTAACCATATTGATTATGAACAAGACTGGATTGTTGATTCTGGCTACTCAAATCATATGACTGGTGACAAAGAGAAGTTGAAGAATGTGAGAGAATACAAAGGGAGTCGTGTGGTGGTAACTGCGAACAACTCGAAGCTACCAATAGCCCACGTCGGAGATGCTTTGGTCTCTCCTTATCACAACACCATGGTACCACTTCAGAATGTCTACCATGTTCCAGGTATGAAGAAAAATCTTCTTTCAGTAGCACAATTAACATATTCAGGACATTATGTATTATTTGGTCCGCAAGATGTTAAAGTGTATCGAGACCTTCAGATCCTTGAAAAACCAATGATGGAAGGTCGAAGATTGGAATCAGTTTACGTAATGACTGCAGAAACCACATATATAGGAAAAACGAGGATTAACGAGACTACAGATTTATGGCACATACGATTAGGCCATGTTAGCTATTCAAAGCTAGAAATAATGATGAAGAAGTCAATGTTGAAGGGTCTTCCTTCAATTGAAGTAAGGACAGATACGATTTGCACAGGCTGTCAATATGAAAAAGCGCATTAGTTACTATATGAGGCGTTCAAGTTCAAAGCTAAAGAACCATTAGAATTGATTGACTCTGACGTATTTGGACCTGTTAAGCAAGCCTCAATCAGTGGCTTGAAGTACATGGTAACCTTCATTGATGACTTTTCCAGGTATATGTGGGTTTATTTTATAAAAAATAAATTTGAAACTCTTTCTAAGCTCAAGGAATTAAAAAAGACAGTGGAAGAGGAAGTTGGCAAGAGAATGCAGTGTCTATACACTGATAATGAAGGAGAACATATCGCAGAAGAGTTCACTGATATTCTTCGCAAGCACAGAATACGCCATCAGTTTATATGTGAGAACACCCTACAGTAAAATGGCGTAGTTGAAAGGAAGAACAGACATCTATCAGGGACATGTCAGAGCATGCTACACTCAAAGCATGTTCTAGGAAGATTTTGGGCCGAAGCAATGAATAGTGCTGCCTTTGTGATCAATAAGATTCCTTAACAAAGGTTAGGTTTCTTATCGTCATTTGAAAAAATGTGGAATATAAAACCCACAATTAGCTATCTTTGAGTTTTCGGATGTGCATGTTTGTACCTAACCATCTACTTAGAAAAATGGACAAAAAGGTTGTAAGGTGCATTTTTGTAGGATATAATGATCCAAAAAAAGGATGGAGATGCTGTGATCCTACAATTGGGAAATGCTACACATCCTGAAACGTTGTGTTTGATGAGACATCTGCATAGTGGGCCTTAGACAAGGAAGTTATGCTAGACTCAAATGATTTTAAGGATGAGCTATAATCTGCTCGGGTTCAGCTAAGCATAGGAGAAGATGAAGTAGAAGGTGATGGTGACAATGCTGGAAAGACTGTGGATCAAAGACCTTGGAAAAATGGCGTATTTGAACAATCAGAATCGTCTACACTCAGAAGGTCAACTAGAATCAGAAAGCCAAATTCTAAATACACTAATGCTGCCATTTTTGAAGAATCAGGTTTAAAAGAACATGAGACATTTGAGGAGGCATCTAAATTCATGGAATGGAATGAAGCCATGCAAGAGGAAATTGTTGCATTAGAACGAAACCAGACTTGGGAGCTCGTGCCAAAACCAAAGGATGTAAAACCTATTTCTTGCAAATGGGTGTACAAGATAAAGCACCGCTTGGATGGATTTATTGAAAGGTTCAAGGCTCGTCTGGTAGCTTGAGGGTTCTCCCAACAATATGGGATGAACTATGATGAAACGTTCAATCCTGTAGCAAAACTTACAACTGTTCGAGTTTTATTAGTTCTTTCAGCTAGTAAAAGTTGGAACTTATGGCAGATGGACGTTAAGAATGCCTTTCTACATGGAGAGTTAGACTGGAGACTTATATGAATCAACCGATGGGATTTTAAAGTCAGGATCATCCTAACTACGTGTGTAAGCTTCGAAAGGCACTCTATGGATTAAAACAAGCACCCAGGGCATGGTACGGTAAGATTGCTGAATTTCTTGCTCATAATGGCTATTCAGTAACACATGCGGATTCTAGTTTGTTTGTTAAGTCTAATGGAGAAAAGCTAGCTATTGTGCTAGTATATGTGCATGATCGGATCTTAATAAGAGATTGGGAAGAAGAAATTCTTCAAACAAGGGAGAATTTATAGGTTTGCTTTCAAATGAAAGAATTCGGCCAACTGAAGCACTTTCTTGGCCTAGAAGTTGAGTACACTAATGAAGGGATCATACTTCACCAACAGAAGTACTCCAGTGATTTGCTAAAACAATTTGGAATGTCGAATTGCAAATCTGTTTCAATGCCAATACAATTAAATGTGAAGATATGTGGCCAAGAAGAAAAGGATTTAGAAGATGCAACGATGTATCGACAGCTAGTAGGTAGTCTGATCTACCTAGTCTTAACAAGACCCGACATTTCATAAGCAGTCGGATTAATGAGTCGATACATGCAGAATCCCAAGAAACCTCATTTGGAAGCAGTTAGAAGAATTCTGAGATATATAAAGAGTACTCTTAGTTATGGTATTCTGTACAGAAAAGGTGAAGTCACGAGGCTAGTTGGCTATTGTGATGCTGACTATGTAGATGATCATGACACCCGATGTTCAACCACTGAGTATGTCTTTTTGCTTGGAACTAGAGTAGTTTCCTGGTGCAGCAAAAGACAACCAATTGTGTCTTTGTCAACAACAAAAGCAGAATACAGAGCAGCAACAATGGCTGCTCAAGAGAGCACTTGGCTGATACTATTATTGAAAGACTTGCACCAGCCAACACAATATGCAATTCTCTTGTATTGTGATAATCTGTCAATAATACAGTTAGCTGAAAACCCAGTATTTCATGCAAGAACCAAGCATGTGAAAGTTCATTATCATTTTATTCGGGAAAAGGTTCTCGAATAAAAAGTAGAGATGAGACTGATTAATACAGAAGATCATATCGCAGATCTTTTTACTAAGAGTCCGAGTGGGACAAATTTGAAGACTTTTGTTATCAGCTTGGCATGGTAAAAAGACTAGGAGCTGTTGTTGAGGGGGAGTGTTAAAGTCAGCAACTCGAGCTCCCTTCCTATAGCGAATTTCCAACATCAAGATTATCAGGCGGAGAGCACCGACTCTACCGATTTCTGCTTCAATGTTTTTTGTTTTGTCAAATTGCACCGTCTTCTCTTTTTCATTTTTTCCCCTTCCCTTACAGTTGTAGTGTTGAAATCATCAGAATTTGTAAGCCTATAAAAAGTCACCCATTTGTATCAATTAAATCATCCCTTCAGAAAATGTTTCCTTCTCCCTTTAGCTTCAACGTCATTCTCTTCTGCCTCTTCTCCTTCATCATCATCATCATCATCCTCATCATACATGTTATTTATTAATTGCCTCTGTGATTATATCTTTAACCTTTGCCTTTCTATCCATTAGATCCACCATGAAGTGAGTACCTGAACAAAATCATACATTTAGAGATTAGTAAAGTTGAATTGAAACCAATATATGTTAATAACTAATCAGATGACCCAAACTAGATGAAACTCATATTTAAACCTTAAAAGTATTGCCAACCTTGCAGGCTGCTGCTAATCATGAATCGTAATAATTTAATGTTGAAGAAATTCAAATTCCATCTCATGAATCAGCTACCTCCTCCAATGAGAGTGTAAAGTCGTCAGAAGCGTAGAAAACTGACCTTGTACTTTGCTAAGTTCAATAATGTCCAAAAAAGAAGAACAATTCTATGATTTACCCTTCTTGGAAAATTAAAACCAATGTATTAAAATTTTAATTAAATATTTTATTTTATTTTAATAATCATAAGAATTAATTAATTAAAGGATATAATTTGATATATTAAGATTATAATTTTAAAAAATAAAACTTATACAAAATTGACCTATAAATTTTATTCAAAAAAGTCAAATCAATAAATTTGAGATTCCCCTCTTTAGAGAATCCGAGAGAGGGACATCAATTATATTTTATTTAAGTAATATTTTGATAATAAAAAATAAATTAATTACAATTTAATATTAACTTATATTAATTAATAAGAATTTAAAAAAAAGACGAATAGAGTAAATAAAATTTTGATTTTAACCTTTTATTACAAATTTTAATTAAAACAAGTTTTTGTTTTTATGATTATACCAATAGTTACCTGCTGCATGTTTGAATTTCAAGTACTTTTACTTTTTTACTTTGAAAGTATTACAAAAGAATACTTTAAATTATTCAATATCGATAGTAATGAGCTGACCCATGAATCAGATTCAGGTATTTTTAATAGGCCGACTTATAACCTAAGCCTAGTCCTAGTACCAATTCGATACTCAATTATTAAGCTTAGAAGAGATATCGTTTTACTTAAAAAAATGAGGTCTCGAGTAACCTTAGACCTGAAAAGACCGTTAACAAACACATGAACTTAAGAAAATACATTTAAAATTAATGAAAAATTACAATATAGATTTCTAGTTTTCATGTAAAGCGAATAAAGTTCCATCTCCAGCACCTGTTGTCTTTCTATATTGTAAAACCATGTGCTCAAAGCACCTTTAACACTTAGATTAACCTGTAAGTTGCCAATCAAACTCTCTTTTCAAGTAGTTGCCACGAAGTTTCAACAATGTACAACTTCTTTTCTCTATTTTCAAATGTTGGAACAAAAGTTAAATTGATAAGGTAAGATAAGAAATTTAAAGTTTGATATTAGATTATTATAAAATTAGTTTAAGATTTAATAAAATTAAATAATTCAAAAACTAATTGAAGAGACTAACTTTATATATTAAAAAATCTAAAGTTTAATTAAAAAAACGGTTAAATAAAAATTAATCAGTTTATTTTAGTTTATAAAAATGGTTAATTTATAAAAACTAATCGATTAATTAATAAATTGATCAGTTTTTAATATTAAAGATTATGAAATTAAATCAAATTAAAAAAGTTAAAACTCGAGTATTCAATTTTTAAATGAATGATTTAATTTATTTTTTTTGGCCCACGAGGTATCTTAGACAGGTCCCAATTATGGAAAGGTGCCTTTAAGCCATTCACATTCAGACTAATTCCCGCTCAAACCGGGTAGGTCCCTTGCGGGAGGCAAAGCTCTGACTTCAAGTTTTAAACGGTTGCATCCATAAAGGTGGTTTGAATCCGCAATCTTAATTAAGCCAAAAGAGCTCCTTACCAACTCACTTACAGCGTGAAATTAAACGAATGATTTAAATTACTATCTCTAAAAGACTCACCTTTAAATTTCATTTTTCATTTCCGATGTATATATATATAAAAAAAAGAGCCCTACACTTTGGGAGCTTGTCAGCTTGTGCCAGATAGTTGCTGACAGACGTTGAGAGAACAAAAGGAACTTTCTTTTAGAACACGCGAGGCATTCCTGGACCGATAGTTTAATGCATTGAATAGAGAAAAGATGGCAGCAGATGAGATTTCAAAAGTTAATGAAACATCTAATCTACTGCCCCTCTTGAGACCAACAGCTCTGTTTCTCAACCCATGTCATTCTAAAATTCAGATACCGCATGATCAGGTGAAATCAGGAAATCTTCCCTTTAGCATAATCATGCCCTTCTTTTCAATAAAACTTTCTTCCACATGTGCTAATTCGAACCTGTGATGCTTTTAGAAGTGGAATTTTGCTTTCCTGTCCTGAGTGTTAGCTTCAGAGAAATAAAGAAAAAATGTTTGCTTTACCACGTAGCAGAGGGAAACATGAGAAACAGTCCAATTTGGTGGTTTAACTGGTGAAGTTAGTCTCTAAGAAGCCTTCCAACTCAAGAAATTAATGCCAATATCTAAAATCGAACATGAAGAAGTAAAGAAACAGGTTCATGTCATATTTAGACAGAGACCAAAAGGGGGAAGATTACACCTTTACCTTGTGTATATAAGTTTTAAAGTTCGAACTTACAGTACTGAACCGTCTATGTGAAGTCACTCCACAAGCATCTGTTTCCTGCGAGTGAAAAGAGTAAATCAGAACTTGGATTTGCCAAGAGGTAGCAGAAAAAACAAAAGCTAACCAATTAACACCAATCAATCACCAAGAGCTTTTCATAAAGTCATCTTCCCAATACTAAAGAAACCAACGTGATGTTTGAAGAACTTACGGAATTGTCCTGCTTTCATCTCCTATATAAGACTATCTTTACAATGATTTATGGTGAGTCAGATCGCATCTCTCTATTTCTCTTCATGCAATTTGCCTCCGAACTCTTTCTCAAATTTGTCTTTGATCCATCATAAAGGATATAGCAAAAATCCCATTTCAAGTTAACCTATCCTGAAATGGATCTTACCATATTTCAAGCTATTCACGCAAGTAAAAACTCCAAGCATCAAGTTCTTGGAAAAATTTTCCTGTCCTGTATGACAGTATTAACTTGCACTCTTTTGTGTTCTATCCCTTTCTGGTTTCCTTCACTCGTATCATCTCTGAAGATATTTTTCTGTACTTTCCTTCCAAGAATCACTCCTGCTTTGCTTGGTCCCAAGGCTCTTTTCGTTGTGGGCAACCTTATAATCATTGCCCTGATAGGAGAATCCAAGTTCTTGGCTCCAAGCCCTTCTTCAGCAACCAACCTCTACTATGACGAGTTCATTAACAGGAAACGAAGCCTTCAATCACCTTCAGCTGTTGCAGAAGAAAAGAAAGATATGAAATTGGAAAGTCGCAGGAACTATGAACGTGGAGGAAACCTGGAAGGGAAGATAAGGGAAAAGGTAAAGAACTTCAAGGAAGTGGACAAGGAAGATATTGATGGGGAAGATGAGATTGGTTTGCCTACCGAAGAACTGAAGAAAAGAGCTGATGATTTCATTGCCAGGGTCAACAGACAAAGGAAGCTTGAAGCCAGATTACTAGTTCGTTCTTGTGCATAGATCAATTTACCTGATAGTAATGCTGGTTTAGTGTAGATTCTATAGAAATAAGGTCACAGGGAGGCAAATGGAGATTCAGTCAGACAACCTAGGACAATTAGATGACACCATTTGATTAATCAGTAAGGTTCTTCTATCTCTGAAGGATTTTAGACAAATCAAAACTGTATTCGGAACCATAAACTTGTTTTTACAGTGTTCCAGGATCCAAGTCTCATGAAATCAAAATTACTAAGTAGTTGGCAACGGTGAATTGTCTTAGATTAAACAAGATAAAAGGTTGAATAAAAAATAACCACTTGTAAAGCCAAAATTCTACCAATGAGCATCCCAACATTTACAATCAAAATCCGAATGGGCTCACCAAGAAAAAATAAATTCAAGCTCGAATTAGATTATGGTCGAATCACTGATAGTTTCTTAACACTATATACCTAAACCTAACTCAAGCTTGAATTAATTTTTTGTTAATGGGCAGCAAAAAAATTAAAATTTTATAAGTTCTGATTGAATCACGATAATTTAATAGCTTAAAAATTAAAATTATAAAATATAAAATTGCAATTGATTAAGTATTCTTATTATAATTCTTTGATCTTTTCGAACACAATGGTTTTGAAGGACTCTTTGGAGAACTCCCCTTAACATATAGCTCATGCCAAGCCATGAATCACATATTTCGCCAACCTGTATTGATATGAGAGCTACATTTCATTTTTTTGTCTTTTTCTGACGTGAATTTATACATGTACAATTCAAAATTTGATTCGAATTAAGTAAAAAAAGTAAATAAAATATAATAAACAGATTTGATTTTTTTCATATATGACAAAGTCGAAACGGGTTTGGAATAACTCGTCAAATCTTTTCAGGGTTCGGATTTAAATTTGAATTCGGATCTTGGAAACTTTTTTGGTGTTTGAGTCTATCTCGGACCCATCTTCAGCATTGCACCGATTGAAGGGAAGTGACACAAACCAGGACATATGACTCTGTCATCAAAGATTGTCTGACACATGTGTCAAGCTGAAGCCATGCACTAGTGCCACCAGCTCTTCTCCTACACCTTTTCTCCAATATCCTAAAGCCATGAACGCCCAATTGATCAAGCGTCGATCTTAACATTCTTTTCCAGAGAAAGATCGTTGCTTTCCGGGTTCTGTCTTTGACCAAAAGCCGTGGATGTATCAGATCTCACTAATAGTTTTCTCAATTTCGTCGCACCCCCTTTCCCCTTCTTCTCTCTATACTTCCTCATGCAACCTTACCTACATCTCTGTTTTTTACTCCATTTTCAGCGAAAATATCTCCGGAAAGGTTGTTCTGATCACCGGTGCATCCTCAGGCATTGGCGAGGTAACGGTAATAATGTAAGCAGGACCATGGACCCTTGAGCAGGACTAGACAGAGAGCCAGCCATGTCAGTAGAGTCCATGACCAAAGCTAGGATCAAGAGACTTAAAGAGACTCTTTATACGTATGTGGGCTTTTATCTTGAGAGGATGGCGAGTTCCGAACTTATTAGAGGAGAGTTCCATAGAATTGAGCTCAAACTAATCCATTTAACTCAAATCCTTGGACCGGATACACTTGGAGCTTAAAGACAAAAAGATTTGGGCTATTTTAATGCTTCATCACTTAAGCCCAAAACCATATAGATACTGTAGTGGCGCGATACATCATACCTATTTATTTAGTTTTTGGACTTTGTTTCTTTAGGCTTTCATATATTTTAGCCCAACCTTTCATTATTTAACTTAGGTATAAATATGTGTTTTTAGGTCAAAATTTTCAGAACATTTTAGATTATAATTGTTGAAAAACCGTCGGCTTCAATAAGGAGAAACATTATTTTCTTGTTCTTGTTACCTTTCGAACCATCTTTTACTTATCAATTGCTTACCCAATTGTGGCGTGTCGATTGTTCGTTTCTCTGGATTTTATTTTGATCATCGGGATTATTTGGAACAAGTTTCTAAGAGGTGTCGTAGAAATCAAACCTTACGTATCCTTATTTTTTTCTTGTTTGTTGAATTCGAAATTTTCATTCTTCTTAATTCTTCAAGGTCGAAAACACACCAAAACAAAACACTCATCGAAAACTCCATCAAATCGTCATCAATCCTTTTGCGGTGCGCGTTATTTGGTATCAAAGCTGGTTTGGAGGAGAATTCTTATTCAACTCCATCAAAATTCAAGAAACTGCCGCCATCACCGTCCAATTATTGTCGTATCATCAATTCAGGTGTGAATTAACTTTTGACCTCAGATTTCAATCTTTCTTCTTTTTTTATTTTAGTTAGGGTTTTCAATTTTTTTCGAAAGCTTTCAACTTATAGCCAAAAAAATGTTAAAAAATGTTCGGAAAAAATAAAAAAAAGTTTGAAAAAAAGTCTGAAAACGAAAAAATGAAAAAAAATCCGAAAAAAGTTTGCAAAAAAAGAGTCAAAAAAAGAAAGAAAGGAACCAAAAAAGTCAAAAATGTAAAAAAAGTCAGAAAAAATCTGGGAAAAAACTGAAAAACTCCAAAAAAAATTTTCCGAAAGTTTTCAGATTTGCTAGCTTATTATTGGTAATTTGTTTGGGTTGCTTGTTACTTGTTATTTGAGCTATATTTGGGAATATTGATTTGTTGAAGCTATGATTCTAATTGTAACTTGGATTTCAGAGACTATTAAGTGGTAAAAGGCAAGAGTGTGTGAGTTTATTTGAGGGAGTCATTGTCGTAACTTAAACACGAGGGGAGTGACCAATTCTTGAGTAAAACACATGAGGGAGTGTGTGAGGTTGTTTATCACTAACCTTGTTTTGCAAGTATATCATTTTATTTATAATGTAACAGGGAGGTAGTAATGATGACAACCAAGGGGGAGATGCAACTATCACTTTCACTTTGAGAGATTCAATCTAGCCTTAAATGAGGTTAGGGGACAATTGGATGAGCCCAGACAAGGGAGATGCGAGGAACCTCAAGGCAGGCGTACCGATGTACATCAGCGGCAACCACCACCTCGTAGACAACTACCATAGTATGAGCCTGAGGAGGAGGAGTTTGATGGGGAGGAGGAGGACTATGAAGAGCACATGCCCAGGAGAGCTCGGAGAGGAGAATCCCTCAACAGGCGAGATGGACACCTCAAATCCATTAAGATGCAGATCTCAGTATTCAAGGAGAGAAATGATGCTGAGGCATACTTGGAGTGGGAAAGGAAGGTTGATTTGGTCTTCGAGTGCCATAACTTCTCAGAGGTGAAGAAGGTAAGACTTGCAGCTGTTGAATTTACAGATTATGCACTAATATGGTGGGATCAGCTTGTGACCTCTAGGAGGAGGAATGGAGAGAGACCCATCAATACTTGGGCAGCAATTAAGGCATGCATGAGGAAGAGATTTATGCCTTCTTACCATTATAGAGAGATGCATCAAAAGCTCCAAAGACTCACAAAAGGGTCTAAGTCAGTAGAGGACTACCATAAGGAGATGGAGATTGCTGTGATCCATGCTAATATAGTGGAGGACCCCGAGGCCACCATAGCAAGGTTCTTAAGTGGATTGAATAGGGAGATAGCAAATATGGTGGAGTTACAACATTACTTGGGAATTGAGGACATGGTGAACATGGCCATGAAGGTGGAGAGACAGCTCAAAGCTAGAATGAAAGCAAGGAATGGAGCAAGTTCTAGTTGGGGGTAGACTTCAAAGAAACACCTAAGAAACTAATTGGGGAAATTGAGCAAAAAGGTACTTCTAACACCCAAGCTACTTCTAGTAAACATTCAACTATAAAATGTTTTAAATGTTTGGGAACTGGCCTTATTGCTTCTCAATGCCCTAATAGAAAAGTGATGTATATGAGGGATAATGGAGTTATTGATTCTGAGGACAGTGATGTTGATGATTTGCCATGTGATAGTGATAGTGATAATAATGATGAATGTGTGAAAAGAGCTGTCACAGGAGAAGCACTTGTAGTTAGGAAGGTGTTAAGTGTTAGAATTAGAGATGAGATTTTGGATCAGAGGGAGAACCTATTCCATTCAAGGTGTTTGGTGGGTGGAAAGGTGTATAACTTGATCATAGATGGAGGTAGTTGTACCAATGGGGCTAGTCGAACTATAGTGGAGAAATTGGGCTTGACATGTCGGAAACATTCGGAGCCATATAATTTACAGTGGTTTAATGATAGTGCTGATGTGAAGGTGACTAGACAGGTACTGGTGCCATTTTCTGTAGGGAGATATGAGGATGAGATATTGTGTAATGTGATACCTATAGAGGCAGGACATTTGCTATTAGGGAGGCCTTAGCAGTTTGATAGGCAAGTATCACATAATGGGTACACAAACAAGTACTCATTCAAGCTCAAGGGCAAGAACTTCACTTTGTTAACTTTATCGCCTCATGAGTTCTACATGGACCAAGTTAAAGCTTTGCAAAGAGAGGAGGGTTTGGGTAGTGAGATAAAGAAAAATGATGAGAGAAAAGAGGCCAAAAGAAAAAAGAGATTGGCCCAATGGGGAGTGACTGCACAGGTGAAGAAAAGAAAGTGGGATGTGCAAAAGAAAAAAGTTCAGGGAGAGAAAAGAAGAGTGAAAAGAAAGAGAAAAGAGTGAGTTTGTATGCTAGAGAAAAAGACATGAGAAAAGCAACTGGAGAGAAGAAAGCACTTGCGATAGTTAGGTATAGAGAGTGTTTAGTTTCTGAAACTAATCCTCTTGATTCTTTGCCTAATGTATTTTCATCTCTTTTGCAGGATTATTTAGATGTCTTTCCTGAGGAGATGCCTAAGGGACTGCCACCCTTAAGAGGCATAGAGCACTAGATAGACTTTGTGCCCAGAGCTCAGATTCCTAATCGCTCAGCTTATAGGAGCAATCCTGAGGAGACAAAGGAACTTCAAAAGCAAGCCAACAAGGGGCGAAAAATGGTGACCTTTGAACCTGGAGATTGGGTTTGGGTGCATCTGAGGAAGGAGAGATTTCCTACCTAGAGGAAATCCAAGTTGGATCCTAGGGGTGATGGTCCATTTCAGGTGTTGGCGCGGATCAATGACAACGCCTATAAAATTGATCTTCAAGGTAAGTATAATGTGTGTGCTACTTTTAATGTTGCTGATCTTTCTCCTTTTGATATGGATTCAGATTCGAGGACGAATCTTCTTGAGGAGGGAGGGACTAATGTGTGCGGGACCATAGACCATCGAGCAGGACCAGGCAGAGAGCTAGCCATGCCAGAAAGGCCCATGACCAAAGCTAGGACCAAGAGACTTAAAGAGGCTCTTTATACGTATGTGGGCTTTTATCTTGAGAGGATGGCGAGCTCCAAGCCTATTGGAGGAGAGTTTAATGGATTTGAGCCCAAAATAATCCATTTAATTCAAGTCCTTAGACCGGATACACTTGGAGCTTAAAGACAAGAAGATTTTGGCTATTTTAATGCTTCATCACTTAAGCCCAAAAACATATAGATCCAGTAGTGGCGCAACACATCATACCTATTTATTTAGTTTTTGGACTTTGTTTCTTTAGGCTTCCATATATTTTAGCCCAACCTTTTATTATTTAACTAAGGTATAAATATGTGTTTTTAGGTCAAAATTTTCAGAACTTTTTAGATTATAATTGTTGAAAAGCCGTCGGCTTCAATTGGGAGAAACATTATTGTAACACCCCACTCCCGCTGGACCAAAACCCGATATCGACGGTGATATCCGAATCTGTGCCCCGCGAGGGTGGTGTGCCACATCACTTAACAATTAAAACTCGGTATAATTTTTTTTAAAACACACAACATAAAGTACAGAAAATCAGTAACCAAAATATTTCACTTTGTTTTATAATTATTTGAAACAACCCAATGAAATCAACGGAAACTTTTATTAGCCACTTGGGCCCATTTTAAATTACACAATACAAACATTTCCAATTTCTCAAAATTAATACAATCCGTAATATTCAATTACAAATAATACAAACTTTTGCGGAAAAATACATTTAGTGACAATAAAGGAAACCAATGCAGACGCGAACTGATCCCGACCTCTATCCTTGACTTGCATGCAGTAAGTCTACTCCCGTTGCCTAACGGGGTATTCTTCTAAATCCTGAAAAATAATTGCAAATTTTGGGTGAGTTTTGCG
>JANZXR010000007.1:27206942-27228398 GCA_027575705.1 Erythroxylum echinodendron
TGTACAAATTTATATGCTAATTGCTAAGAGGAGTCGTTTTCTTTAAGGGACCTATTTCAATAAGAATTTTTAAAAAAAATATATTTTTAACATTTTAAAGATCAGTCTGAAAGTTAAACTGATAAAATAAGAGGTTTAAATTTAAAAGATTGAACTAACTATCATAAAACTAGTTCAAGATTAAATAATATTAAAATATTAAAATATATTAAAAGAAATTGTTCTTAACTATTTAAGAATTTGAAGTTTAATTAAAAAGAAATTATTAAATGAAAATTAATCAATTTATTTTAATTTATATGAGCTTATTAATTAATACAATTGATCGATTAATTAATAAATTGATCGGTTTTTAATAATAAGAGTTATTAAAGTAAATCGAATATAAAAGTTAAATATCGAAACAAAAAATTGGACAGTTCAAGATTTTCATAAAAGAATCGGTTAAGTTTTTTAATCATTATTTATAAAATAGATAATTAGCAAAAATATTTTCCTTTTTGAATTCAAGGAACCACGATCATAACATCAAAATTTAAGGATCACAACAACCCATATGACCTATGTGTAGATTCTGCAGAGAAGACAAAAACTTTGAAACCGTGTTTAAATGAAATGAAACTGTTTCGTACGTCATCATGTGCTGGAAATAATTCCTTAAGACAACTTTACGTACGATAGTTTCAATCATTAGTTACCTGTCCCTGTTATGGTTGTCCAATCTCTGTCCTTTCTCTTTCTATATAAGTTCACTTCCATTTCCCATGGCCATGCAGAGACCACGAGTGTTAGGTTTCTTTGCTGCATAATTCTCTGTATTTCACTACTACTGTGCTTAAAGGTGTGTGTTTCTGTGAGAGTATTTTATCTAATGGCACCTGAAAGCAGTGATGCCTTGCAACTTACTGTTAAACAGGAAAAACCAACTCTTGTTCGTCCTGCAGAGGACACAAAAAAGGTCTTTACTTCCTCTCAAACCTTAGCCAAAACATTGCAGTGATAGTTCGAACAATTTACTTGGGCTATATACCTTCTATGCTTCTTAAATATATTCATCAATTTCTTACAGTGGAGGAATTTATATAGTTTGCAGTGTAAATCAAGCATTCATCTTAAAACACAAGATCATTTACATATAAATAAGATACATGCATGCTATTCACTATGTTTAGCAATAGAAGCATGACAGAAAAATACCTCTAGTCATTACACCGATATTGTCCAGCAATGTCTTTGAAAATTTTGAATCTTCTCCTCTAATCTTCACAATTCGATGGAGTGCAGTGAATGTTGAGTGAAGCCGAAGATAGGGACCCAATATTATATAATTCATCACTTTATCATCTCTGCCAATTACAGAAGATGAAGATGATGATGTATGGGTATTTGTGTGATTAATAGGTTAAACCATTAAATGGACCAACATATTTCGAAAAAATCTTACATTCTTTCACTTGGTCCATTTAATCCAACATCAAACATAATAAGAAACCAAATATATGAATCATGGCAATAGATCCTTTTATAGTGAGTATTATCTTCCTTATATTACATATATGAGGTTTCTCATTACTAGTCCTTAAACTTAATGAATAAACCATAAGTTTATTCTAGGTCCAAATTAGATGATATTTCTCAAAACAATCAAATAAATTTGTGCACAAAACCATATGAGAAAACATCAAATTAAATAAAAGTTCCATTAAAGCAACAAATGTACAATAAAAATCACATTATAGAACTAAGTCCCATTTGCACTACGTGATTCTTAAATTGCTTAGGTGGCATGCCTTTAGTTAACAGATCCGCAATCATTAACTCAGTGCTAATGTTCTCAATGACTTTCCTTTCCTTAACACGTTCTCTTATGGCTAAATATTTAATATCGATATGCTGACTTCGACTTTCACTCTTGTTATTTTTAGCCATAAAGACTACAGTTGAGTTGTCGCAGTACAACCTTAATGGCTTAGAAATTGAATCGACAACTCTAAGCTCAGATATAAAACTCTTCAACTATACACCAGCGAGGTGGCCTCAAAATATGATACGAACTCAGCTTCCATAGTGGAAATAGCAATCAAGGTCTTCTTGGAACTTCTCCAAGATATAACTTGACCAGTTAACATGAAATATAACTAGATGTGGATTTCCTTGAATCCATGCGGCTAGCAAAGTTTGAATCAGAGTATCCAACTACTTCCAAATTCTCAGTTCGTTTATACATAAGCATGCAGTCTTTGTGCCCTGAAGATATCTCATAACCCTCTTTACAGCTTTCTAGTGGTCAACACCTGGGTTACTCTAATATCTACCTAACATTATAACAGCATATGCGATGTCAGGTCTGGTGCAGACCTGAGTATATATAAGACTTCCAATAGTCGAAGCATATGGAATGTTCCTCACGCGTTCCCATTCAAAATCATTTTTCAGGCATTGATTCAAATTGAATCTATCACCTTTCAGTAAGGGTGCTATAGTTGGTACACAATCTTTCATCCGAAATCTCTCTAAAACTTTGTTGATATAGGTCTCTTGAGACAAACTCAAAATGCCTTGAGATTTTTCTCTATGGATCTTGATGCCACTGACATAAGATGTCTCACCCATATCTTTCATATCAAAATTCCTTGAGAGAAATTATTTTACCTCATATAGCAAACCCTTATCATTAGTCGCAAGTAAAATGTAACCCACGTAAAACACAAGAAAACAAGTCTTATTCCCACTAACCTTCTGGTTTAAACATTGGTCTATTAAATTCTCTTCAAAATCGAATGAAGTGATGACCTCATGGAATTTTAAATACCACTAATATATGGATTTATTAAGTTTGTAGACTAAATGCTCACCATCACTAGAGGAGAATCCTTCAGGTTGTTTCATGTAAACCTCTTCCTCTAGTTCACCATTAAGGAACGCCGTTTTCACTTCCATTTGATGTAACTCAAAATCAAAATTAGCTACCAATGCTATGATCACAAGAAGAAAATATTTCTTAGATACAGGAGAAAATGTCCCCTTGTAGTCAATTCGTTCCCTCTGAGTGAACCCTTTGGTAACAAGTCTTGCCTTATATCTCTCAATGTTGTCTCGTGCATCTTTCTTTGCCTTAAATACCCATTTACATCTAATGGCTTTCACACTATTGGGCAACTCAACGAGATTTCAGACTTGGTTAGATGCGATAGAATCCATCTCATCTTACATAACATTGTACCACAGGATCGATTCCTTAGAACTTATGGCCTGTGAAAACGTTTCAGGATCATTTTTGACTCCAATGTTGTAATCTGACTCTTGTAGATACATTATATAATCATTAGGAATTGCTGACCTTATAACTCTAGTAGATCTCCTTAATGATGTATCATCATCCTCTCAAAGAACCTATTGCTCAACTTGTTGTTTAACCGATTGCTCAATAATTTCTGGTTGTTCCTCATTTACAACTTGATCTACTAGATTGGTATTAACAGCTTGTGGAACTTCAGTAATTGGTTGTATAACACCCATTTCAACTTGAGGGGTGTGAATGACAATTAATCTATCACTTGAACTAGAGGGTTGAGCTTCATAATGGCCCTTTCCAAAAACTATGTCTTGAAATTGACCACTCCCACTGATCAAGTCATTCTCAAGAAATTTTACATTTCTTGATTCCACAATTCTAGGGCTGTGAGATAGACAATAGAATCTATACCCTTTAGACCTTTCAGCTTATTCAATGAAATATCCACTAATGGTCCTTGGGTCTAGCTTTTTCTCTGGTGAGTTGTAAATTCTCACTTCAGACGTGCATCTCTAAACGCGTATATGCCTCAAACTCGGTTTCTAACCTTTAAATAACTCAAAAGGTGTCTTTGAGATAGCCTTGGTTGGAAGTCGATTTAATATACACACAATTATCTTAATAGCTTTAGTCCATAGGAATTGAGAAAGTTTTTTGTTACTCCTCATAATTCTCACCATGTTTATTAGGGTTCAGTTTCTTCTTTCTGCCACAACATTTTGATTTGGAGAACCAAGCATGGTATATTGGGCAATAATCTCATGTTCCTGAAGAAACTTTGCAAATGGATCGAGTGCTTGGCCTCACGATTTTAATTAGTTTTCCACATTAATTCTCTACTTTAGCCTTAAAAATTTTAAAGGCATCCAAAGCTTCATCCTTCGAACGAAGTAGAGATACATATATCGCGAATAATTATCTATGAAGGTGATAAAGTATTTAGGACTATTTGCATCCATATTTGGACAACAAATATCTGTGTGTATGATTTCTAATAAGTTTGTGCTCTTTTTGACACCTCTTTTAGACATGTTAGTTTGCTTACCCTTAATGCAATCCACGTAAGTCTCGAAGTCAACAAAATCCAAAGTAATAAGAACCCCTTGATTTACTAATCTCTTAATTCTCTCAATAGAGATGTGTCCTAGTCTATGGTGCCATAACATAGAAGAATCTTCATTCATAACACTTCGTTTCAACCCATCAGTGACATGCATCGAATTATAAGCATTATCATTTTATAACTGAATGGAATAGAGACCATCAAATAATGTACTATAACCAATAACTTTTGATCCATTAAATAATCTGAAACTAGAATCTGAAAAGTTAAAGAAAAAACCAAAAGGTACAAATCTTGATGCCAAAATCAAATTTCTAGAGAATTTTGGTATATAAAAGGTATTTTCCAAACACAAAATAAAGTCACCGCTTAAAACTAAACTGCAAGTGCCAATAGCTTCCACATGTGAACTCGTCTTGCTTCTTAAATAGATGTATTGTTCATTTCTCACCGACTTCCTTAGGTTTTGCATACCCTGCAAGGTATTTGAAACATGGATTGTAGAACCAGAATCAATCCAACATGTTTTATGATTAACATTAACCATTTTAGATTCATAATAAACAAATGAAATTAAAGTACCTTTCTTTTCGAGCCAATTCTTAAATTTAGAGCAGTCTTTCTTCATGTGTCCCTTCTTGTTACAAAAGAAATACTTTGATGGATTTTTTATATCGAACTGAGGAGAAATTTTACCTTTTCCCTTGTTTTTGACATCATGTTGTCTCTTCTTTCCTAAAATAGTCAAATTCACCCTTTCACACTCTTCCATCAACAACCTCTCCTCTTCTCTCACACACATGATAAATAGTTCATTGATCGACCACTTGCCCTTATGTGTGTTTTAAAAGATTTTGAAAGGACCGTACTGTTGGGGTAGAGTGCACAAAATATAATGTACTAGGAAAGATTCTGATATGGTTACCTTCAAGGCTTTTAGTTGAGCCTCTATGCCTCTCATATGCACGATATGATCACGTACGCCCTTTATGCCAATGAGCTTCAAGGATGACAACTGAATAATCAAGGTGTTGGCAAGGGCCTTATCAAATGTGGCAAATTGCTCATCAATGGCTTTCAATAAATCCTTGATGTTATTGTGATGTTCAACAAAACTATGAATACCAGCAAATATTTTAGTCTTTATGAACATCATGGAAAGGCGATTAGATCTCTCCTTTTTTTTATAAAAGCAACAGCATCTAGAGTGCTGGTTTCAGTTATACTTTGTGGTTCATCTTTCCTAATAGCATAGTCTATATCCATCCAGCCCAAATGAAGCAGAATTCTCTCCTTCCACACCTTATAGTTGTCACCCCTCAATTCGGGAATATCACACATAATATTAGAAATATTCACAGTTTGAGTAACTGCAAATTCATGAATACATGTTTGTTATATAAAATTTGAGACCAATCATAATCTATGCTTTACCAATGTAAATTATGCTTTTAATACATGAATCTAATGACATAAGACTTGCCCATAGGCTGAAGTTCTACTCAATTAGATTCATCTATAACTTTATGTTAAAACTATTGAATTATGTTCCTTTTCTTAATTCCTATGGGTAGATTAAGAAATATAATCCAATATTTCATCCTAGTTAATCATACAAATATAACAAAATTCTTGTGGGTAGATTTTATCATATCACGTATGATTAATTACAATTAACGTTTTAATGTGATCTTAAAACTAAACACATAATCCTAATTAATTCGAGATGTTTTGGCTACTCTCAATCAATTAAAATCATATAGATCACTCACATTACGTTAAGCTTAAATAAAGCCTAAACATTTGCATTAATTAATAAATAATGCAAATAAATCAAATAACAATGCACAAAATTATTTAATATAATTTTGCATGTATAATGATCATAAATTTATACACACAATTTTCAATTAATGACATATAATTTGTAGAAATAGTTAAACAATTATAACTAGTATCTTAAATTTAATTCCAATATTAGGCATACAAATTAAACATTAATGTTCACAAAATATTATATCAAAAATGATTTTATAATTAAAATCACAAAAAATGGGTTAGTTCTTGATTAACCCAACAATTACTAACATTAATAGAATTAATGAATTAATAAATTAGTAATTAAAAAATAACAGAACATCGTCTTTAACCTCCAGCCTGGTCAGTGTAACCTGGCTCCAACCTGATGGCAACAGGCGTGCGACAATAACCAGAAGGTTGAGGATGATGATGATGGGATGACGAAGATGAGGATTCGAGGAGTGTGAGACGTAGAAAACAAACCATACGACGCTGCATGACTAGTGACGTTCGAAGGCAGTCATGTATATCGTCGTCCCTCCTCTCTTCACTGTCCTGTCACTGTTGGGTGCAAGATGGAGTACCAAAACACGATTCTAACTTCCATCATGTACACAGAAGTCGAGAATTTTCAACATCTCATGCTCAACTAACACGGCAGAAATGAAAATGAGAAATGAAGGGTAAAAGAGACATATTTTCTTAGACAATTCAGATGCAAGGCAGAGGCACGGTGGCTCTGATATAAAATGTAAATCAAGCATGCATCTTAAAACATAAGATTATTTACATATAAATAAGATACATCCATTCTATTCACATTGTTTAGCAACGGAAGCATAATAGAAAAATACCTCCAGCCATTGCACTGATACTTTCCAGCATTGTCTTTGAAAAATTTGAATCTTCTAGCCTCTGATCTCCACAACTTGATGGTGTGTAGTGAATGTTGCGTGAAGCCGAGGATAGGGACCCAAAATTATATAATCCATCGCTTTATTATCTCTGCCCACCATAGAAGATGAAAATGATGATGTATGTGTTAGGAATAATTAGGGCTTGGATAGAGTAAGGACACAGAATTTATGTGAAAAACTCCTAAATTAGGGTAAAAACTATGGGCAAGTATAGCAATATTTTACTACTGAAAAATTAGAGAATTACAAGGAGAAAAACTATACCTATAAAAAAATACATAATATTTTTCCCTCTTTTATTTTTCTTTTTTTTCACCCCACTTCTCTCTCTTTCTATTTTTGTTTTCCCCTTATAGATGCTTTCTCTTTGTTTAACTCCTGCCTATAAATAGGTAGGAGATTGAAGGTATGGTTGGCTAAATTGTCTAACCATTATTTGTTTTATTAGGCATGTCCTAACATGCCAACTAAGTTTGACAATTCTCCCACTTGAAGATTTGATTGAGAATCAATCATATCTTCACACAATTCTTTCTACCTTGTCACTTTATGTTGCTTACGTCTCTGTCAACCCGTACAAGGATTGAAACAACGTAAATTTGTCAGCATTGATTGCTTTTGTCATAAAATCTGCCAGGTTATCCATTATATGAATTTTCTGCATGTCCACCGTTTCTTCTTCCACTTTCTCATGAACGAAGTGATACTGAACTCAAATGTACTTTGTCTTTGAATGAAATGCTGGATTCTTTGCAAATTGCAAAGTACTCTAACTTTCATAATACAGAGTAATATTCTCTTGTTTATACCCAAGTTCTTCAAACAACATCTTCAATCGCATTGCTTCTTTACTGAATTGTGTAGCTGCTACATATTCTGCTGCTATTGTTAACATAGCCACAACTGACTGCAATTTTGAAATCCAGTTCACAACTCCTCTAGCTAATGTGAACACATTTCTAGTAATGGATTTATTTTTGTCAAGATCACCTGCATAACCAGCATCAACATATCCTTTGATAGTAAAATATAATCCTTCATAACATAATGCAATATCTGAGGTTCCCTTGATTTATCTGAGAATCCTCTTAACTGTATTCCAATGCTCTCGACTAGGATTCGCCATGTATCGACTAACTACTCACACTGTATGTGCAATATCTAGTCTTATACAAATCATAGCGAATATCAGGCTCCCCACTACTGATGCATATGGTACTCGAGACATCTCCATCCTCTCTTCTTCATTACTAGGACTCATACTTGAGGATAACTTGAAATTGACAGGAAGAGGGGTATAAATTCACTTACAATCTTGCATGTTGAATCGTCACAAGATCTTCCTTAAATAATTCTTCTGAGAAAGACAAATATTCCTATTATTTTTGTCTCAGTGAATTTGCATCCCTAGAATCTTGTTTGCTAGTCCTAAGTCCTTCATTTCAAATTCCTTAGCCAACTGTGCCTTCAATTCTTTGATATGATCATTGTTGGGGCCTACTACCGACATATTGTCTATATACAATAGTAAGACTATAAAATAATCTTTCTCAAACTTCTTAAAATATGCACAAGGGTCTGCATTCAGTTTGCTGTATCCAAGGCTCATGATGAAGGAATCAAATCTCTTATACCAAAACCTTGGCGCCTACTTTAAACCATACAGAGATTTGTTCAACCTGCAAACCAAGTTCTCTTTAGCTTTTTCTTCAAAACCTTCTAATTGGAGCATATAAATTTCTTCTTCAAGATCTTCATGAAGAAATACAGTTTTCACATCTAACTGCTCAAGATGCAAGTCAAATATAACACACATTGCCAGAACTACTTGAACTGTAGTGAGTCGAACCATAGGAGAAAATATTTTGTTAAAATCAATACCTTCTTTCTGAGCATATCCTTTTACCACTAATCTAGCACGATATCACTCCACTTGATCATCACCACTTCATTTGGTCTTGTAAACCCATTTATTGCCATTAGGCTTTCTTCCTTGTGGTAATGAAACCAGCTCCCATGTCTACTTCTGCCCAAAATTTCTTATCTAATCTTGCAATTCTCAACATTGCTCTTATTCTTTCCAACATAATTCTATTCATCCGCTCTGCTACTCCATTTTGTTTAGGAGTGTATGTTGTCTTGAACTGCCTTTTGATGCCTTTTTGCATGCAAAATTCATCAAAATTTTTACCAGTATATTCTCCTCTATTATCTGACTGCAAATACTTGATCTTCTTATCAAATTCGAGTTCCACCCACAGTTTGTGAAATTTAAAGACTGAAAACACATATGCTTTCCTCTTAATAGGAAATACCCAACATCTCCTCAAATAATCATCTATGAATGTTACAAAGAAATTTGCTCCTCTTAAGAACGTAACTTGTGCTTGCCATACATCAGAGTGAATCAATTCTCGAATTTCTTTGCTTTTGAAATTTGTTGTGTTGAATTTCAATCGATGTTGCTTACTCATAATACAATGCTCACAGAAGGGTAGTGAAACCTTTGTAACACCTAGAAGTAGATTCTTCTCTACAAATATCTTCATTCCTTGTTCTGACATATGTCCAAGCTTTTTACGTCACATCATTGTAGATTTGTTATCTGGACTAGTCACCGCAACGGATGCCTCTCCTTCATACAAAGTTACTCCCTTCAGCATGTATAGATTTGCAACAATCTTCTCTACTTTCATAAATACTAGCACTCCTTTAATCACTTTCATGATCTTGTTTTGAATCTCAAATATTAAACCGAGATCATCCAGTTATCATATAGACAACGAATTCTTCTTCAGGCCCTCTATATGTCTCACTTTTTTAATAGTCTAAATTGTACCATCATACAACTTAAATTTGATGGTGCTAATTCTAATGGTCTTAAGAGCTTGATCATTACAGTTTACACAGATCCTCCAGAGACAAATTCATATTGATGCAATCATTCTCTTTGAGAGGTTATATGAAAAGTAGTTGCTAAATCAAATAGCTAGACATCAACAAATCTCTAAATCAAATAGCTAGACATCAACAAATCTTCTCTTTCTTCCAATAGTCGTTGCTACTTCATAAATCATTGCGCTTCCATCATCTGAAGTGCTTGAAACATTTCCTTGAGGAACAAAATCTTTCTTGTTTAGATTCTAACAATCCTTTTTTAGGTGACCTTTCTTGCCACAATTGTAACATTTATGGTTCTTCTTACTCCTGGATTTTAATCTACCATGATTGTGACTCCCACTTGGACCAAGTTTCATTTATCCACCTCTTATCACTCTCAAGGCCTCCGCTTATTGTGAACTTGCCAACCTGTCTTCCTTGATCTTGTGCCGGCTCTCTTCTTTCATAATAGCAGCTGCAATGTCATCAAAGACTAAAGTGTCTGTATTGGTTGTTAAATTTATGACGAGTTAATCATATGAATCTAGTAGACTTTGAAGTAGAAGTTCATCACTTTCACTTATTGCTATTGTGTGCCCTAATGATGTGAGTTGCCAAAATAAAGTATTAAAAGTGTTTAAGTTCTCCGTCACTGAAGTGGATTCCGTCATACGTAAAATGTATAGTCCTCTTCAGAAAAATTTTGTTGTGAAGTGATTTGGCCTCGTATAATTTTGTAAAGTGATCTCATATTTCCTTCGCAGTCTTCTTTCCTTCTATGTTGGATAATTCTCTATCGGCTAAAGCTAGTTGAAGATTAGCTACATCATTCCCATCCATTTCGTTTCAATTTTCATCTATGACACCAGTTGGCTATTCACTAATGGTTGTCAGACAATTATCTTTCTTCACGATTGCCTTTATCTTCAGTTTCCATAGTGAGAAATTGCTTCCATTGAATTTTTCAACGTCGTACTTTGCCGTCATTACTTTTATCACAATCGGTTTATGAATAATGTCTTTGATAGGGTGAATAATATTCTAACTTATCCTTTGATGTGGCAGATCCATGCTTGGTGTCAACCACAGAGCATACAATAAGCAGATATACATACCTAAGGCTGGCTCTAATACCACTTGTTAGGAACAATTAGGACTTGGATCGAGTAAGGTCGTAGCTAAAACAAAACTAAAAATATTGAAGATAAAATAAACACACAAATTTTATGTGAAAAATCCCTAAATCAGGGTAAAAACTACTAGCAAAGATAGAAGAATTGTACCACTGAAAAATTGGAGAATTAGATGGAGAAAAACTAGATTCACAAAAAAAATACAGCATATTATTTTCTCTCTCTTCTCTCACACAGTAGAAATGAAAATGACAAACAGAGCATAACAAAGGCATATTTTCTCAGACAGTTCAGATGCAAGGCAGAGGCGCGGTGGCTTTGATACCAAATGTAAATCAAGCATGCATCTTAAAACACAAGATCATTTACATATAAACAAGATACATGCATGTTATTCACAATGTTAGCAACGGAAGCATAACAGAAAAATACCTCTGGCCATTGCATCGATACTGTCCAGCAATGTCTTTAAAAATTTTGAATCTTCTAGCCTTTGATCTCCACAACTCGATGGTGTGCAATGAATGTTGCGTGAAGCCGAGGATAAGGACCCAAAATTATATAATACATCGCTTTATTATTTCTGCCCATCACAGAAGATGAAGATGATGATGTATGGGCGTTTGCGTGATTAATGGGTTAAACCATTTAATGGACCAGATTTTGAACATTAGGAAAAAATATTACATGCAGGGCTCGAAACTTAAAATTATCTGGGATTACATCAAATTTCGATCTTGCTTCACAGGTTGCGAAGTTCAAATCCGGAGGATTTGTTCTTGGTTTATGTATAAACCACTGCATGTTTGATGGAACAGGAACAATGGAATTTGTGAACTCCTAGGCCGAAACTGCCAGGGGATTTGCCGTTGACGGTCCCTTCATTTCTGGATAGAAGCTTACTCAAATCCCATAACCTACCTAAGATGGAGTTCCTTCATCATGAGTTAGTTGAGATTGAAGACATATCAGAAACTAATAAGCTTTATAAGGAGGAGGAAATGCAGTACAGATCCTTCTGTTGTGATCTTGACAAGCTTGGAAAGCTTAAGAAAAAAGCCATGGAAGATGGAGTTCTAGCCAAGTGTACAAAATTTGAAACTCTGTCAGGTTTTGTGTGGAGAGCTCGTTGTCAGGCACTAAGAATGCTACCTGATCAACAGAAAAAACTACTGTTTTCTGTAGATGGAAGGGCTAAATTTGTGGCACCATTACCTGAAGGTTACTGTGGTAATGGTATTGTTCTTGCAAACTGTGTTCGTAAAGCCGGAGACATAGTAGATGGTCCACTTTCCTTCACATTAGGGCTAGTTCATGATGTAGTTCAAATGGTTAATGATAGTTACATGAGATCAGCTATTGATTATTTTGAGCTTACAATAGCTGACCGTCTCTGGCTGCAACTCTTTTGATCACAACTTGGTCTAACTTATCTTTCCATATTATATACTTTGGGTGGGGTGAACTCATTTCATCAAGACTTGTGTGTTTGCCTGAGAAGGATGTAGTTCTCTTCCTTTCTCATGGTAAAGACAGAAGAACCATAAATTTGCTTTTGGGTTTGCCTGCCTCTGCTATGTCAATCTTTGAAGGATTGATGCTGTAGATCTGAACACAATAAATAACATTCATGGATTGTTAGTTTACTCCTGATTACTGCAGTGGATTATATATATCCTATTGCAAAAAGGAGTAGCAGACATGAAAATGTCTCCTAGAATCTTTGTTTCTTCTTGTTTTCTGGTTAAGTACTTAAAATTCAGTAATCTTATCGTCCAACTCTTGAATAAAACAACACTAATATTCTCTATCAAATGTTAGTTTATTGATGCGACTGTAGTTGCGATACATTATGAATAATGGTTCAGTCCTGTCCGGACCGTGATCATAATATTATAGCTATAATTGCAGTTATAATTCACAATTTAAAAGCCTGGATGCAAGTTTACGTCTTACTTTACTCTTTTCAATTTCGTTCTAATATATTCTGAAAAACCGAAGGGGTAGCAGTTTCGCAAACTCTCTAATTTTACTGTGGACATCTCTAGCACAAATAAAAACAAAAGCAATCAAAAATGAAATAATGAAAAGCACCAAAAATTTGGTAACACAGTTTGGCACACCTTACCTACATCTATGGGGCCCTCACCTAGTTTAATCACTTTCACTGAAATACAATAGATTTACCCAAGGCTTTACTGAGCCAATACCACTCAACCCTTGACACTATTTCTCAACCTCACTTCGCGTGAAAGATTTTCACATACAATGACACAATCGACTCGTGTTAACTTCGTCAGAGGGTTTTTTAAACAACTATTAGTTAATGAAAGACAATAAATAAAAACTCTAAGTGTTTAAAGAATTAATAACAAAAACTTAACACACTTGAGATTCAAACAGAATAACTTCTCTATAACCGTAGGTCCTCCAAGAAAGATCTGACAGTTGTTCTTGTACGTGAGCCACTCCACAAGGATAATTTCTAGCTTGATCAACTACCATGCCAATTGTAAAGAATAGCACAAAATACATAAACATGCAGCCCCCACATGCAGATGTCAACATAAACTATAAGCTACACACATAGTCATAAACCGTAGGTTGCATACCAAAGCTACACCCTGAGTTTCTTTTTTTAAAAAAACCACTTAATTCACATATGCTCACAATTGACGCAATCTTTGCATATTCACGTTGTCTTCCTTATCGAGACTTACACAACTCTTGCCTTTAAAAGCCACTCACGCATAGGAAAAAAAACACCTTCACCTTGAAGAGCCACACACGCATATATCAACACAAAATCCATTCACCTGATGCTTATCCCAGAAATCCAGCAATACTTGTAGCCAACGTGATCTATATCCCAATATCAAAAACAGAACCAACAACAAAACATGCATTTCCTAAAGCACTTACACACACACACCCTCACATCAGCCGTAGGTCATATATATATATTCCATAAAACCCACCATCGTATAATTTCAAGGTCACTTAATTCCCAATTGAATTTATAGCAACGCTCTTTCAAATTCACATCTATGCAAGATAGAGTTCTACACAATCTAGAACATTATCCAACTAGTTCTTTTTGAATTCAAGATAATAAAAATCTGATAAGTCCAATTTATAAAAATATATTAAAATAAAATAAGTAGATATATACACCATATATCTAACAATCTCCTCTTTTTTGGCATATTTGTCACAAATACTAAGCTCCTCCTAAATCATATAATTGGACATATAGATATCAAATTCACACTTTATAAGAACTCTCCCTCAATCCAACATCAAGTTCCAAAGAACATCCATAGTAACAATAATCCAATCATCTAAATTTCTCCCCCTTAGGACAAAAGATGCCAAAAAGTAAGATAAATAATCACACATGTACCTTGAAATCTCCCATGAATGGAACAATAGTGTCAAAATAAAGAATGCCTTCAATACAATCAATCTCAACCAATAAAGAAACATAAAGATCAACAGTAGGTGCAGTGGAAGAATCATAAGCATGCCAAGATGACAATTTACCACATTCAAAACACCAAGAGATATGCCCAAAAGAGAGAGAGATACTCGAGAGGGAGACTCATATTGATGAGAGAGCTGAAAAGTCTTCAGTGCAGTCAAATAGAAGTCACAATACAAACTACTAAAAATATGAGACGATAATGGCAACATAAAGACTAAAGAAGAACTAAAGAAGACAATTTTTTTTTAGGTTTCGTTTTCCCTTTTTTATTTTTCTTTTTTTAAACAACAAAAAAAACCTTTAAAATGTAAAGAAGACATTCCCTATGCCCCTCCTAGAAATTCAAACATGGACTTATTTCTCATCACATTATCTCGGTTATCAACTGTCTAATTGATTTCTTCATCTGAAGTAACTGACTTACCCTCTGTCTGAACAATTGCTTCAAAAACAGTAAGTAATTGTGAATCTGAACAATTTCTTGTTTTTCCTTCACTACATCTTTGTGCTTGTTCTTGACTCTTTCTAATCCAGGTAGATTTCGGTATTGAAGGCTAATTCTGAAATTTATATGAGGGATATAGGGTCCTTCAGCTTTGGCTTCTTTGAAACAGCATCTACAATAACTGGTAACGCCTTGGCCTTATATGCCCAATAACTCCTCAAAAATGACACGTGGGTACAAATCTTCGATTGTTTCTTCTTCTTGGACAGATCTGAATTTTTCTCCTCATTCATCTTAGAACACTCACCTTTGTAACCAATGCTTTGAAGACTCCCTTTAACCTTACCGATTTCGATCAACTTTTCTAACTTTTCTATACCTCCATTCAGCATTCTTAAACTTTTTCCAGTACTTGCTAATTTCAATCTGACTTCACCGAGCTTGTCTAAAGCTACCATCAATTTCTTTTCTAACTCTTGGATGGTGTTCTTCATGGAGAGATTCTCTTCCTTTAATCTTTCATTCTTTCTATATGTTTTTACCCATTTTTCGTACATTAATTCGTAAGTCTCATAAATATTCTCCTTTTTATCACCTGAACCACTTTCATCATTGTCATAATCTGAGATCGAGTTTTAAGTTGAATCGTCTGAGTTTTTCCTAAAATTTTACTCAATTTTTCGTCTTCAGCTACTTCCTTCTCGATTACTGTTAAACAAGTAACTGGACTTTTGCTATGTAAAGTAACTAACACATCACAATTGGTGTTTTCTTCTTCACTACCATATTCACTCTCAGATTCATTCTTACTTCAAGTGCTAGTAAAGGATTTTCCTTTTTCTCTTCTTCAAAATATTAGCACATTTCTTCACCTTCCTTTCACACTTTTAAGTTTAACTTGTAATGTCAATCTTTTTTTTTCTTGCTTACCCCTTAACAGATTCATTTCGAAATTTGTAAAAATTCTGATTACCTTCTCCAAAGACAGATCATTGATTTCGTGGGCTTCCTCTATTGCTGCAATTTTTGGAATAAATCTTGGAGACCGTGATCTCAGCGTCTTCTTGAAAAGTTTCTGATCGAAATATTTTTTCCGAATTGATATGCCTGATTTGCTATATCTCGCAATCTTTCATAAAATTCCCCAACGGTTTCATTTTCATCCATCTTCAGTTCTTCAAACCTCACAGCTATCATCTGTAGTCTTAACGCTATCACAGATTTGGACCCTTCATGAATAGTCTACAAAGCATCCCTCGCTTCTTTAGCCAATTCACAGGCTA
Source organism: Erythroxylum echinodendron (assembly GCA_027575705.1). Lineage (NCBI taxonomy): Eukaryota > Viridiplantae > Streptophyta > Magnoliopsida > Malpighiales > Erythroxylaceae > Erythroxylum > Erythroxylum echinodendron. Next base: position 27,223,243 of record JANZXR010000007.1, read on the forward strand.
ATATCATTGAGAAACGTCCTTCATTAACAGCACTAAAAATCGCAGGCATCGCTTGTGAGTTTTCAAGTGCCCTCTCTTCTTCAGCTCTTGTCCATTCAGTCGGATCTTTACGAAGTGTCTCTCCTTTGTCATCAGTAATCATCGAATGCGTCCATCCATATAACACCGAGTTCCATGCTCTTTTTCCCTGTGCCTGAATAAAGACCTTCATCTATGATTTCAGCGCAAGATAATTGGAACCGTCCAACAACGGTGGCCTAATAATTGATGCTCCTTATCTTATAGCCATGTTTGTGAAACTAGAATTTGCACCAACTTGCTAACAAGTTTTGAAATGGTGACCTTCTTTAATACCAATTGAAAAACTGAAGGGGTTAGTAGTTTCGCAAACTTTCCAATTTTACTGTAGATGTCTCTAGCACAAACAGAAGCAAAAGCAATCAAAAACGAAATAATAAAAAGCATCAGAAATTTGGTAACGTAGTTCGGCACACCTTGCCTATGTTTGCGGAGCCCTCACCCAGCTTAATCACTTTCACTGAAGTACAATAGATTTACCCAAGGCTTTACTGAGCCGACACTACTCAACCCTTGATTCTATCTCTCAACCTCAATTCCCGTGAAAGATTTTTACACCCAATAACACGACCGACTCATGTTAACCTCATCAAAGGATTTTTCTAAACAACTATTAATTAATGAAAGACAATATATAAAAACTCTAAGTGTTTAAAGAATTAATAACAAAAACTTAACACACTTGAGATTCAAACAGAACAACTTCCTTATAACCGTAGGTCCTCCAAGAAAGATCTGACAGTTGTTCCTGTACATGAACCACTCCACAAGGATAATTTCCAGCTTAATCAACTACCATACGAATTGTAAAGAATAGCACATAACACATAAACATGCAGCCCCCACACGCAAATGTCAACACAACCTGCAGGCTACACACGTAGTCATAAACCATAGGTTGCATACCAAAGCTACACCCTTAGTTTTTTTAAAAAAAACCACTTAATTCACATATGCTCACTGTTGACGCAGTCTCTGCATATTCACATTGTCTTCCTTATCGAGACCTACACAACCCTTGCCTTTAAAAGCCACTCACGCATACAGAAAAAAAACACCTTAACTTTGAAGAGCCACACATGCATATATTAACACAAAATCCATTCACCTGATGCTTATCCCAGAAATCTAGCAATACTATGTAGCCAACGTGATCCACATCCCAATATCAAAAACAGAACCAACAATAAAACATGCACTTCCTAAGGCACTTACACACACACACCCTCATATCAGCCATAGGTCATATATATATTCCACAAAACCCACCATCGTATAATTTCAAGGTCACTTAATTTCCAATTGAATCTACAGTAGTACCCCTTCTTCAAATTCACATCTATGCAAGATAGAGTTCTACACAATCTAGAACATTATCCAACTAGTTCTTTTTGAATTCAAGATAATAAAAAATCTTATCAGTCCAATTTAAAAAAAATATGCCAAAATAAAATAAGTAGATATATATACCATATATCTAACATATTCATTGGATTATAGTGAAGGGTTTTGAGGGGTACGGAAAGAAATTGAACCAGATCCAAACGAGCTCATACACAATTAGGATATCATATTTCAACCTAGAATTTTAAATCCTTATGTGGAATTACTCTACTTGTGAACTTCTAACATCTCTCCCTCATAAGTTGATCCATTCATATCAGACTAGCTCCCTCTTGACTCATAGTTTATGTGAAGTCATTTCAGTCACTCTATGAATCACCCATTCATCTAAACTAAATCCATGAATCTCTATTTATCGAATTTCACCAACCTAACTCTGATACCAATGAAACATTTTGAGGGTTCTAAGGAGAAATTGAACCAGATCCAAGTGAGCCTATATATAATCAAGACATCATATCTCAACCAACAACTTTAAAGCAATGAGTTATGAGTCTTATTTTTGTATATAACTTAATTTATCCTTATGTTTGTCTGAGATTATCTAACTCGTAAGTTGTTAATACATTGACCATCATAATATTATGATGTGAGTGCAATTGAAATAAATTATGAACAATGGTTTAGGCCAATGCGGACCGTAATCATAATATTACAGCTAATTATAATTTGCAATTTAAAAGCCTGGATGCAAATTTAGCTGTTACATTAATCTTTTCAATTTTGTTCTATTATATTCATCGGATTACAGACCATCTTCCAAACCAAAATTAAGGAACTAAATGTACTGCAACAGTTCAAAGCTCAAACTTCTAGTCTCTCAAGTTTATGAGAATGTCGTATAAACATGACAATGAACTTTCAAACTCAACTGATATTACAAGTCCTTGTCTTGTTACTTCCTTTTTTTTTGTTAGCTCACGAAGTATCTTAGGAGGGTCCTAATGATGGGAAGGTGCTTTTAAGCTATCGACATTCAAACTAATCCCTGCTCGCACCAGGTCAGCCCGTAAAAAGTAAAATACTGGCCAAACAAATTTTTCCATTCCCAAAGCTCGAACTTGAGACCTATGATTGCAATTCTTAGACAGTGCTCTTGCACAAACGCATTACAGTTGCTCAATAATGGCAGCCACTATTTAGGTCCTTAAAATGATTCTAAAGAAAGCAATAAGTGAGATGATTGCTTCCGGATCAATTGGTGGTGGGACATCGAAAATAAGTAAGTAAATAAATGAGACAACAACATAGTAGTTGGAATACTAGAATGTTAGACCCAGATATGCAACTGGAGCATTTAACCTTCGTGGTTGAGACATTGATATCTGTCAGATCTCAGATCCACAAAGTTCCACTATTCTGGGAAGCTCCCACTATTCTGGGCACCTACCACACAGGACAGGACATGACTAGCTAAACATTAAAATGGTACAAGTAAACATAAACTTGCTACATTTAGCGGAAGACCAACCTTGTGAGCACCGTACTTGAACAAGTTGGAACAGTTTCTACAACTACCAATGTACCGTTAGGATGATCCTCCTAGGAATGCAATCTCGTATTGTTCAAAACCCCTTTGAAAGGAGAACAAATCATCTATACCATTTATTCATCCATTTTTCTCTCTTATTTAATGAAAGGCTGAGGTCTAATGAAACACCATAGTAATAACATAAACGGAATTGAGGATTCTGTTCCATTTGAAAGATCGGTAAACCTAAAGATTAGACCAAAATTATTCAGCCTAAACTCACTTTAAAAGCGTCTGACACTCTCATTAGGCAATTTACATTGAAAATTTTTTATTTTATTTTGTTAAAATATAAAATTTTTAATTAAAATATTGAAAATGTTTAAATGCTGAGGTACAACATTACATAAATTAAATCTATTTACATTATTATATAAGTGAAATTTTTTATATACTTAATTAAAATAATCAATAAACAAATTAATAAATTTTTTAATTTATACTTTGTAGCTTATCAAATATTTTATTTATTAAAATTTCATATATTGTTTAATATAAATTGACATAATTTGTGTGACTGCTAAGTTAGTAGTATCCATTAATGAGGACAACATTTGCAATAAAATAAAATTAAATACTTAATATTTTTACGCATTTCTTATTAATATTTTAAAATTGAGTAAATTTTTTATTTTAAAATGAAATTTATTTTAATCTTTTAGGATTAGCTCCCCTTTATTTCATTATCTATTTATAAGAAAACCTCCAATTAATCTTATAATGGTGTATAGGATCCTATATCATGTAGATATCTGTCAATAATAGGTGGGTAATTAGCTTAAGAACCTGATTGACAAAGAAATGATAGCTGACATAAATAAACAGTTTGCTACTAATTTTAGTAAAGACATCTCAACTATATTGATTAGCCATAATTTTAACTATTGATAGGCTTTTCAATTTGAAGAGATATTCATTGAAGTGTTAGTTATACTAGTAGATACGCTTCCATGTGGTTGAAATTAGTTTCTTGATTTATAGCAAGGATGTGTTAGCGAATATATAAAACTAATTAAGTTAACTTCACGTTACAGCTTAAGCTTTTATGATAAAATTATTGCTTAACATGGTATCAGAGCTTTTATGACTAAATGATTTTGAGTTCAAATCTTACCATCCATCTATTTATCATCAAATTAATTCGGCACAAGGTATAATGGATCTGTGCAAATTTTAAGCCCAAAGAACTTTCACTTGAGAAGGTATGTTAACGAATATATAAAACCAATTAAATTAACCTCACACATTAACTTAAGCTATTGTGGTAAAATGGTCACTTAACAGGATGATAACATTGAGTCAAATTGCGTCACTTGCGGGCTCAACTCAGTCTTAATAATTCGAGTCTAACTCGAGTATAAACAAATTGTCACAAAATAACTTTATTTTAGTTTTAAATTTCTTAAATTTATATATCAAAACAACATTATTTTGAATAAATATATCAAAACAATTTTATTTTAATAATTTAAGGTAATTTGACTTAAACTTCATGATAATAATTGTCAATCATACTTAGGTCTATAGCTTTTATGCAAAGTGGGTTGACTAAACTCATTTCTATAACTTTGTGCATGTTCTTTAAAAATGAAGATTCAAAGCTTTCATTACATGTAAAACCTAACTTTTTTCTTTGTAATAAAATAACATATAGTCGTGTACTAGAAAAACTTTTAGAAAACTAATACGTCGTAAAGAACGTAATTTAAATGAATTATCTGGTAAACTAAATGATGACATTGATCTAAACAACCATTTAAAAATCCAAACTGATCTTAACCCTCGATCAATAATCTATAGTACCCAAGTATCTTAAAGTGTTAACTCAATGCAACTCAAGCCTAGGACATTCAAACAATTACTGCCTGTTTGATTGCTGTCTTCAAGATGCAGAGACAGAACAGAACAAAAATTTAGAGACAGAACAGAACAAAAATTGGAGACAGTAAACTGTTTGGTTATGAAGGACAGAACAGAAAAAATTGTCTTCGTTTGGAGGACAAAATATGTTTAGTTGCAATGGACAGAATAAAAAAATAGTATCAATGACGAAAATACCCCAACAGTATAATATGATTGAAAATATGTAATTCATTGATTATTTTATAATTGTATCAATATTTATTTTAAGTGTATTTGTAAT
>JANZXR010000007.1:27248167-27259307 GCA_027575705.1 Erythroxylum echinodendron
TAACAATTCCTATTTTGTAGGAACTATCTTATCGACCTTATTTGAACAATTAGAAACTGTTTCACAAAATTTAGAATGAATAACTTCTTATCATCTTTATATAGATGAAGGATGCTTCTATTCACCTGATTATCTAAAATATAGTGAAATATTTATCTTAACGTTTGGATACTTGAAGATATTGTCAAAAATGATATCGAAGTTTTTTTAGAAGATTCAAAGTTGATTCAGTTAGTTAATGATATAATTGAAGCAATGATTAGTTAAAAAATTTAATGAGTTATTGCATTCACAAAGTACATCAGATTTCCTGAAATTTATCAGTAGCATCAGTATTCTCAAAAGTCGTATCATTATCAAATCCTTTGTGCTTTAGAAAGTTAAAACTCTCTATTTAGAGAGATTGATATTCTTTGAAGCTCATATTGAGCAAAACCCACTTTCATTTGTTGAAAGCTTATAGAGGTTAGTTAAATATTATTAGTGTAGAAGGTTGGAGAACCTTGAAAAATATGTACTTGTGAGCTTGGAGAGACTCGTCAAATTACTACTTGGAGAATTTGGTGAAATACTTAAGTTGGATACTTAGGGACTGGACGTAGGCTTGTTTATAAGCTGAATTAGTATAAATTTGTTGTGTCATTCTTTCCTTTTTTTAGATTTTAAATTTTCGTGTTGTAATTATTGTTGTTTTCAATTTGCAAGAAGCTCCTTTCATTTAAATTTTAATAGGCTCATTTCATTTCAAAGTTTAACAGGCTCCTATTGTTTATATGAATTGATATTAACTTGCAAAAATTTTTAAGTCACACATAATTCACCCCTCTTTTGCGTGTGTTTTGCTTTATTATTTGATATCAAAGCAAGGTTTTACATTTATTGTGTTTTGTAGCACGTAATAGATTATGAAAAATAAGTTAAGAAGTCTTGAAGGACAATCTGTCACAAAGCCCTCTTGTTTTAATGGAAACAATTATTCCTATTGGAAGGAAATAATGACAATTTATCTCCAATCTATGGATATTAAAATCTGGCAAGCTATCAAAATGGGAGTTACATCTCCTGCTGCTGATGATGTAGAATTATGGACTGATGTTGATAAAAGAAATGCACAGCTAAATGCTAAAGCAAGATATTATCTTATTTGTGCACTCTTTCCAAAAGAATATGAAAAAGATCCTACTATTCTACACTAAAAGAAACGTGAGACAAATTTCAGGTTACTTTTGAAGGAACAAATGAGGTAGACAAACATAGGATAAGCCTTTCAGTGTATCAATATGAAACTATTAGCATGAAACAGGGAGAAAACATAGACGAGTTTTTTGGAAGATTAAATAACTTCATCGTAGCCTTGAAGAATTTGGGAAAGATATATCCCAATGATGAGCTCGTAATAAATATACTAAGGTCACTACCAAAGAAATGAAGACCTAAAGTGACAGTTACAGAAATTGCAAAGGATTTAAATACTATTTCACTTGATTGGCTAAAAGGAAACTTGATGATCTATGAGACAAAGCTTAGACGAGATGAAGGATCCTCTTACAGAAGAGTAATGACTCTAAAAGCTGCTGATGAATCAGCTCCATCCAACAGTGATGAAAGCAACACTAGGTTGTGGATAGATGGAGATAATGAATTCAATTTTATGGTCAGAAAATATGCATGCTTTTACAAAAAGAAGTTGATAAACAAAAGAAAAGGAAATAAGAAAACTAGAAACAATAAGTTCCTGTTAAAAGGCAGTGACAATAGTAGTAATACACATAATACTCAAATTATAAGTGATTGCTACAAGAAGCCTGGACACACTAGATCGGAATGTCTCCTTCTTCTTCAAAAGGAAAAACTGAAAATAAATGACCTATAAAACAAACTATGACTACATTTTGGTCTGATGAAGATTTTGAAAATTTTGATGAATAAAAGTATGAAAAAGTAAGCAATGTTTGTCATATGGTTGATTCAGGAGAATACAAGGTATATTGTTCTGACTGTGATATTGAATTTGATGAATTACGAGATGTACATCATGAATTGTATGCTCAGTATAAAAAATTAACTGTTTAGTATTTCAAAGAGGTGGAGAAGTCTAAAAACAACGATATATCTTTGAAAAATAAAATTAAATCATTAGAATCAGTGAATAAGAACTTGTTGTCTAAGAATATATCTCTTGAAAATGATTACAAGTAAAAGGTATCCAAAAAAATTTTTGGAACAAAAAATGGCTTAGTTAGAAAATGCATTACTTGAGAATGATAATGAAAAAGTAAAACAATCAGAAGAAACTGTTGTTGTACTGGAACTTGAAAAAGAGAAATTTGCTGAAAAAATCATATCTTTAGAAAAGATTCTTTCTAATTTTGTTGATGGAAAGAATAATCTTGATGCATTATTTGGTAATGGTAAAGGTTTCTTTGATATAATAGGAATAGGATATGATGAAGATAATAATATTAAGTTGTACAAGAATTTCTTTCTTACAAAAAACAGTAGCCATAATCGAAAAGGCAGTAACTTATTGCATGAAAAAAATGACAGTAACTCTCATTCATCTATTTTGTGCTTTTACTATGACAAACATGGACATATTAGTTACTCTTGTGCTTAAAATGAAGAAATTATGTGATAGACTACTAACTTAAAATGACTCAGAAAAGTTTGAGTACCTAAATTGAGATAATACATTCTGCTGATATGCTTCAGAGTAGTGACAAGAGAAAATCAATGGATAGTTGAAAGTGGCTGTTCAAGATATATGGCAGGTGAAATATCACACTTCAATTATATTGAAAACAAAGATGGAGATAATGTTGTCTTTATAGACAAAAACAAAGCAAAGGTCACTGGAATTGGTAAAATTGGTGCCTCGGACCCTACTTCTATTAAAAATATTCTCTATATTGATGGTTTGAAACATAACCTACTGAGTGTAAGTCAGTTATGTGATAAGGGATATAGAGTCACATTCTATGAATCTTATGTAAAATAATTGATAATGATAATGATAACATTGTGTTTGTTGGTCCTAGAAATCATAATATATATTGTGCTCAATTGAAAGACTTGTCTTTTCAAAATTTTAAGTGTTTTGTTTCTCTAGATAAGGACTCATTAATCTAGTATACAAAATTTTGATATACTAGCATGAGCATTTTATCAAAATTGTCCAAGAATGAATTAGCAAGAGGTCTACTAAATTTAAATTTTGAGAATAATCAGGTTAGTAAAGTATGCTTAAAAGGAAAACAAGTTAGAAGTAGCTTTCCATCCAAGAATGTTTTATCTACTAACAAACCACCTGAGCTTATTCATATGGATTTATTTGGTCTTACTAGAAATCACAGTTTTGGTGGTAAACATTATGATTATGTTATAATAGATGATTATTCTAGATTTACATAGATTTATTTCCTAACAAATAAGGATGATGCTTTTGAAGTTTAAGAAGTTTTGCAACAAAATTCAGATTAAAAAAGGATACTGCGTTTCTTCAATTTGTAGTGATCATGGATGAGAATTTGATAATAGAAAATTTAAAGATTTCTATAATGATAATGATATCACTCACAATTTTTCATGTCCAAGGACTCCTCAGTAGAATGGAGTTATTGAGTGAAAAAACAGGACTCTTGTTAATACGGCCAAAACCATGCTATGTGAAAGTAGTCTACCTTATGGCTACTGGGTAGAAGCTGTGTCTACTGTTTATTACATTCTGAATAGGTGTCTTATAAGACCTATTCTTAAAAAGATCTCTTATGAGCTGTAGAAAGGAAAAAAGCTAAATGTTGCTTACTTTCGAGCTTTTAACTGCAAGTGTTTTGTGTTGAATAATGGTAAGGACAATCTTGGCAAATTTGATGCAAGATCATATAAAGCTATATTTTTGGGATACAATACTGTCAGCAAAAGATTTAGAGTCTACAACAAAAGAACTAAGAGGATAGAAGAATCAATACATGTATTATTTGATGAAGCACTACCTTCAGTAACAATTATTGATTCAGATGATGAAAAGCATCCTTTAATTCATAATGAAATGCCACAAATTAAAACTGCACCAGTAGTGCCTTCAAATTTACAAGATCAAGAAGGTCCTTTAGAAGCTAGGATAGAGAAGGCACCTTCTCCAAGTACACCTTAACAGGTTCCTATATTAGAAAGGACACCAGATGCTCATAGCAGAAGGAAATCAAGAGAATGGAGAGGTCTTGATAAACTTCAATATATTTTGGGAGACGCTTTGGAAGGACTTAGAACAAAAGAATCCTTCAAAAAAAATTATGTTGCCTTTGTTTCATAACTAAAACCAAAAATTGTTGAAGAGACACATGCTGATGAAAACTGGATGTCAACCACAGAAGATGAACAAAACCTATTTGAAAGGAATCAAGTTTGGAATATGATACCTTATCTATAAAATAAGTCAGTCATTGGAACTCGTTGGATGTTTCGAAATAAACATAACGAAAATGGTAAGGTGGCAAGAAATATAGCTAGACCTGTAGCTCAAGGCTATAACTAACAGGAAGATATTGATTTTGATGAGACTTATGCTTCTGTTGCTAGATTGGAGTCTATCCAAATTTTACTTGCTTTTGTATGCTATAGAATTTTTAAATTGTTTCAAATAGATGTCAAAACTGCTTTTTAAAATGGATTTATTAACAAAGAAGTGTTTGTTAAGTAACCTCCAGGATTTGAGGACACAAACCATCCAGATTATGTGATGAAATCAAAAAAAGCTTTGTATAGTCTAAAGCAGGCTCCTCAAGTATGGTATGCCAGGCAAAGAAACTTCCTGTTTGAGAAAAAGGAAAGGTAGATCAAACCTTATTTATAAAAAAAGGAAAATGATTTACTTATTGTTCAAAATATATGTTGAGGACAAAATATTTGGTGCTACTAATCCATCTTTCTGTAAAGAATTCTCAGCTTTAATGCAGGGAGAATTTCAAATGAGTATGATGGGTAAACTATGTTTCTTCCTTGAGTTACAAATACACAAAGGAACTTATAAAGAAATATCATTTTGAAAATGTTAAACCTATAGGAACTCTAATGTATATTGGAACTAAGCTTGATAAGGATGAAGCAAGTAAAGCTACAAATGAAACAAAATACAAAGGAATGATTGGTTCACTTTTATATCTTACAAGCTCAAGACCAGATATTATGTTTAGTGTGAGTCTTTGTGTACGATTTCAGTCAAATCCTAAAGAAAGCCATCTTCAAGCAGTCAAGAAGATTTTTCGTTATCTTCTTGAAACTATGGAATTTGGACTATGGTATCCAAAAACAAATTCATTTAACGTGGTTGGCTACATTATGCAGGTGATAAAGTTGACAGGAAAAGCATAAGTGATTATTGTCAATTCTATGGTGGATGTTAGTCTCTTGGTCCTGCAAGAAACAAAATTGCACAACACTTTCCACAACTAAAGCAAAATATATAACAACTGCTAGCTTTTGTGCTTAAATTTTGTGAATGAAACATCAACTCCAAGATTTTTCTCTAAACTTTAGACATATTTCAATATTGTATGATAGCACAAGTGCAATTAATTTATTTAAATATCTAATGTATCATTCTAGGACTAAACATATAGCAGTTAAACATCATTTTCTTAGAGATCATGTTTTAGAAGGAACAATTGAATTATTTTATGTTAATACTGAAAATCAAGTAATTGACATCTTTACTAAGACACTTTTAGAAGATAGATTTTGTTTGTTACGAACAAAGTTTGATATGTGCAAATTATCAGACACCTAACTTTGTTCAAAGATTTTATGCTACTTCTTTTGCAGGTATTAACAGACTCCGTCTAATGTGCCACATAGAAGGCTCCTATCAATTTAAAAGAGGAAAAGTGACATTATTAAGAAATTGCAGTTACTAAATGATGTTATTTTGGTTTTTAAAAACATGAGCGTAATACTGTCAGACTGATAGAAGATACGGAAATGATCACACCTCTAGAAATGTGTGCTGTCTTTCATCTTCACATGAAATCCACTCTTAGAAATCGTTCTGGATACTTCGAAATGATTCCTTCCTACATCTTATCTTTGTAGTCCCTTGAAGCTCATTCTATCTCACAATATTCAAACTCCTTCTTTCTCAAATATCTTCAAAAATTTCTAGCATCCTTTGTTTTTGAAAATGACACTAACAAAATCAAAAGGACAAAAGAAATCTTTGGAACCCACTACATGCCATGGAAAAACCCTATGCCATGAACAAGTTTCTAAAGCCTTTGATTCTGAGCCTTCTAGGTCACCTACACCAGAAACACAAAAAACTTATTTTGAACCTATTGTTTTTTCTTATGTAAAAAAGCCTTAATTTTAGAGCAATCAAAACAGAAGACACCCTTATATACATATGGGACAAAGAAGAAGAATATTCCTTTATCATCACCACTAAAATAATCATCTTTCGATTCATCCACTTAACACCATGAATCAAAGATCAAACGAAAACATAATTCTAAGTCTGATGAAGAAAGTCCAGTTTCTGATGACACAAAACCTTGCTCGTCAGAAGAGGAAGAAGAAAAAGAAGAAGAGGAAGAAAAAGAATCTTCTAGTGAAGAAGAGCATACTCTTGTAAGAAGAATTTATAGTAAGGGGGATTTGACGAGAAAGGTAAGATTCCACTCTCCTTCCCCATTTTCAAGTCTCTCCTTTGTTTACTCCTTCACCTTCACTTTCACCTTCACCACCACCAAAGCATAAGCTTATTCCAACTCTTAAAATCTCTTCACCTAGACCATCATCAACGCCTCGACCTGGACCTATTATTCCAAATCTGTTTGGAGAATGTTGGATCATCTCTGAAAATGATTCAAAAGAAGAACCAGTTTGTTTGGTCAGACGACGATGAACCTGAGGAGGTATAGTGTAAGCTGTGAAAGAACTTGTAGTTGAAGAGGAAAAGAGCCTTGTCAATGAACCAATGCAAGCAAAAGCATCTTTAACAAGAAAGAGAGAAGAAATAAGAAAAGGCAAGGCTCCTATTCGTGAAGAATCAAAAGAACATCCTATCACTCGGGAAGAATATCTTTTTGAAGAAATTCTGAAGGCCAAAGATCCAAGAGAAGGAAAATTTCTGTACAACAAAAAGGAGAGCCTTTGACACCTCCAAAAATTTTTCAATCGATGGAAGCTAAAGCAACACAAAATGCGTTACAAGAAATGAAAGGTGGTAATGGGGCGCATTCTGCCTCCTCTGTTGTTTGATAACATCGGTATTCCTATTTTCCCTTACTTTCTCTCTGTTGGATGGTATAATTTCTTAAGCTTGAATGAGACTGCTTGTGATGAGTTGGTTTGTTCATTTTATAAACATATAAAAAAAGGAGTTATAGATGGAAAGTTGGCAATTACATCTTGGGTGCGTGAATGTGAAAATTTGCTTGCTAAAGAAATTTTGGGATACTTACTAGATATAGCTTCCATAGGCAGAACTAATTTCCCTTGTCATAAATAAGATGTGGCTAATCTTAATTTGGGAGAAATTGTGGAATTTATTTATCTTCGCACTGAGAATACACAACATTGTAGACCTTGGTGTAGACAGTTAGATGTACTACCACAATGTTTTGCATCACTGTTTGCAACTTCAATCTTTCCAAGAAGTAGTCCGGTTGAACGATATAGTCTACTGGACATATATGTTGTTTACAATTTTTTAAAAGGTAACCAAATGAACCTCCCATCCATGACTATGTGCTTTATGTTGGACAAGGCAATTATAAGAACACTTCTGGATGCTTGCCGTATGAGATGCTGCTTAATAAGATGTTTGCTTATTATGATGTGTCTTTTGACAATTTGGAATGGTACGAGGCTACTAAGTTTTATTCATCAATTCCATTTCAATTTCGGTATAAGCTGAAAGATAATGTGTGGGTGGAGAAGAAGATTGAAAGGATAACAGATGGCTTGGGTCCTGCTCTAGAGAAATATGCTCCTTCACTACTCAAGATGCAACCAGTATGGTCCTTCAATAACAGCTGAGGGATATTCAACTCAATTAGGAACAGATGGGTGGTTAGATAAAAAGAATGCAGCATCATATGATTTGCAAATTCTTCTCAGAAACCTTATTGAATCCCTCAAGGAATATTTCCGATAAAGAACATGCTTTCTTTACTTTTTTTTGTTGATAACTTCTGTTAATGATTCTTACATTTAAATATTTTTGCTCTTCTATAATTGCACGGTTATTTTGCTTACTTTATTTAATTCTTACCCCTTTTTTTTGATAATGACAAAGCAGAGAGTAAAAGAGATATATTTTAACTTTGATATTGCTAATCTTTTGCTTTGATAATTTTGAAATGTGGAATATGTTGATCGGTTGACGAACTTGCCTATGTTGTTGAAATGTTATATTGTCTAAATGCTCTTATAATATGCCTAATATGTGTTGATAGATACTTAATATTCATATGCTAAGTTTAAATAAAAGGCTCCTTCTAATCATGGTTGATAGTAAGGATTTACATATAAAGAGTATAGGTATTTTTTGAAATCCTTTGTTGTTACTTAAATCCTTTGAAAAATATATTAATTATTGCTTGTCATCATCAAAAAAGGGGAGATTGTTAGCTTAAGACTTTTAAAATTAATGATTTTGACGATAACAGTCAATAATATTTAGTTACATTATTTAATTGGATTATCTCATTTATTTAAAAAGACAACGATATAAAAAAGGGAGTTATATAACTTAGTTATTTGTTTAGATGAAGAACGTTTAACAATTCTTATTTTGTAGGAACCATCTTAACGACCTTATTTGAACAATTAGAAACTGTTCTACAAAATCCAAAATGGATAAGTACCTACCATCTCTGTACAGACGAAGGATGCTTTTATTCACCTGATTTGATAGTCAGCTCTGAGATATATTCAAATATTTATCTTAACATCTAAATACCTGAAGATATTGTCAAAGGTAATTTCGAAGTTGTTTTAGAAGACTCAAACCAAATTCAGTCAATTACTAATATAATTGAAGCAACGACTTGAAAAGAACTCTTATTTAAGGAAGAGCTACTGCATTCACAAAGGACATCAGATTTCCTGAAATTCATTAGTAGCATACTCTCGAAAGTCTTATCATTATCAAACCCTTTGTGCTTTAGAAAGTAAAAACCCTCTATTGAGAGAGATAGATATTCTTTGAAGCTCATATTGAGCAAAACCCACTTTCATTCTTTCTCTTTCCTTAAAATTTAAAATTTCACGTTATAGTTATTGTTGTTTTCAATTTACAAGAGACTCCTTCATTTTAAATTTTGATAGGCTCCTTTCATTTTAAAATTTAACAGACTCCTATCATTTATATGGATTATCAGTAATTTGCAAAACTTTTCAAGTCACACATAATTCACTTTCTCTTGTGTATGTTTGCTTTATTAGTATATATATACTTCTCAAACGTAGAAAAATCATTAAAGAAAATGTGAATCACCTAAATTGGTAAAACATCTTGGCCCATCTGTTTTCAAAGACTAACTGCCGTGGTCCTATGCTATTTATGCAGACTCCATTTTTACACGTAATAAAGAAAATGTGAAACACCTAAATTGGTAAAACATCTTGGCCCATCTGTTTTCAAAGATTAACTGCCGTGGTCCTATGCTGTTTATGCAGACTCCATTTTTACTCATAATAATTAATTCTTACCATAAGTAATCAAAATTAAGGGTACCACTCTACATGTTAAGCCATGCTTTCTAATGCTGTGGGTTATTTTTAAAAAGATAATTATTAAGGTAAAATTTAAAATATTTTTCAAGTTTAATTATAATAATTAAAATTTAAATAGTGTAAAATAATATTCAATATTTACATCAATAAGAAAACCGATATAAGTTTTGGTATGGTACACTCGGCTTCGGATATGTGAAAACAAGTAAATTATTGGTTTTTATTTTTATTATTATTAATATTTTTATAACTTGACACATCAACTTTTTCTTTTATTCTTTTTTATTCTATTTATTTATTCAATTATTTTAATTTTATTTATATATTTTTTTAACATATCAATTTTACATATCTATTTTTTTAATCTGCATCATTTTTTTCATTATCACATTTGCATGTGATTCTATATTAGACCTTTTCAGATTCTGCTTTATTGCGGAATTTCAAAATAGGTGCGATGATGATGGGGAAATAAATTACTAGTTTTAAAACATTAATCAAAAGGATTTCGGTATCATAATGTTCTATCATGAGAAGTACTATGGATTGTATAGTCCAGTAGTGAGTAATGAGTCCGTAAGTTGTAATTAGATTCGACTATTTCATCCTGATCTTAATTTTACAAAAAAAAAATTAGTATATTAATCTTGAATTTTCAGTTCAATTAAAAATAATTAATTCTGATTATTTTAATAAGTAGGTTTGATTATTTCATCCTAATCTTAATTTTAGTAAAAAATAATTTAGTATATTATTCTTGAATTTTCAATTCAATTAAAAATAATTTAATTCTTATTTTTAACAAAATTGACTTAATTTTTCATGATTAGTGAGATTCATACAATTTTTATCAAAATAAGTGTAAACTTTATTCAATTTTGAGAAATTTCGCTAATATACGAGATTTGGAGATGTCTAATAGTATGTATCGTTATCTTTAACTAATAGAGAGGTCATTTTCGAATAACTTAAATAAAAATAAATAATAAATGATTACTTAATCAATAAAATATAAAAAAAGTAATAAATTATATAATACAGTGAGATAGAAAGGTAAAAAAATCAAATAAGTCATTACAAAAAGAAGAAGAAGAAGAAGAAGAAGAAGAAGAAGAAGAATAATAATTAATAAATAAATAAATAAATAAATAATTACTTAAGCATAAACTCAAATCAATAAGATTAAAACTTGGCCAATTCAAAGAGTTCTCTTAGGGCCTGTTTGGTTGAATGTTAATTAATGGAACGGAAGAGAACGGAATGGAACGGAAGGGAATGGTTTATAATGGAATGGAATGTAATACAGTGATAAGTTGTTTGAGAATGATAAGGGTTCATAATGTAATGTAATGAAATGTTGTTTGGATGATAGATGGAATGGAATGTAATGTATAATAAATGACTA
>JANZXR010000007.1:27263192-27279267 GCA_027575705.1 Erythroxylum echinodendron
GATGTCGTTCTTAATGACAGAATTGTCAACTCTTTATCTTGCAATTTATGTGTTCGAAATTCATCGGTTTCTTTTAGTTTTGCTTTGAATCTCGGTGCATGGTTTCTGTGACCTGAGAATGCTCATGCATTTGTGTTTGTATTGTCTAATAACTCAATAAGCCTGCGTTCTTAATTTTAAAAAATCTATAGGTGGCATGGATCATGTCAGAGTTCATCCAAAGTTTCTACACTCAAATGCAACAAGTCATAAGTGGGCGCTTGGTGGTAAACATTTATAGTTGATCTCTTAGATTGAATGATTTGGTAATTGGTAGTAAGATGTTTGACCTTGGTTGATTTGAGTTTTTAGTTTCTAAACTACGTATTGCTTTCATTTGCAGCTTTTGCTGAACTTTTAGACAATTCATTGGATGAGGTACTACTTCTGGAGAAAATAATTATGCTGCTGATGAAAATTTCTCTTGGGATTATATGATGGTTTATTTATTTGATTTCAGGTGTGCAATGGAGCTACGTATGTCAATATAGACGTGATTGCAAGTAAGAAGGATGGTAGCAAAATGCTGTTGATAGAAGGTGAAGTTTTATAAGTTCTAAATTTTCTATTGCTAACACCGTGGACACTATTTTCCATACTTATTACAATTTACAAGCAGCTCTTCAAGAGCTTATTCTATTTTCTGAAATAGCTTTTGTATTTTTCTTCAGATAATGGTGGTGGTATGGATCCAGATAAAATGCGGCATTGCATGTCTTTGGGGTATTCTGCCAAAAGCAAATTAGCTAACACCATTGGGCAGTGTAAAGATCTATCATTATGGAGTAACTCTTTCTGAGTTTTAATTTCCCTATTTTGAGGTTTTTTATTTTGTTTACTCTCATCCTCAGATGGCAATGGGTTCAAGACAAGTACCATGAGGCTGGGAGCAGATGTCATAGTATTCTCCAGATATTGTGGAAAAGATGGAAAAAGGTTTCTGCTCTGTGTGATTAACAATTATAACTGTGTATTATTTTCACAATTAATAGACTGGAAGTGGTACTTGTAAAATTCTAGGAACTTGAAACAAGCAATGGCTTGATTATAGAGTCCTCCAATGAGGCATTTCTGTTGTAGCTTTAATGCTTTTGAAGAATACTTTGGAGGTGCTTAATTGCTATACTACTCATGTATAGAGGAAATCAACTGATATTACCAACTGTGAACTGTTGTTTCTATAACTTATTATCTTCTGGGCAGGATTGTGACAAAAAAAAAGAAAAAAAGTCAACGTACCCAATGCACAAGGCTCTCTGCTTTGCAGAAGTCTAGGGAGGGTCATAATGTACTCAGCCTTACTTTTGTATTTTTACAAAGAGGTCTCCGTGACTTAAACCTGTGACCTTATGGTCACAAAAGAGCAACTTTACCAGTTCCTATTACTTTCCTACTTTTCTGTTGGCTTTGCTTTCACTTTCAGTTTATTATCTATTATCTTTTGTTTGCATCAGTCTCATGCTTTACATCTCCTTTCTGCCATTTTTATTATTTGTTCAACTGAATGCTACTACATGATCTTGCGTTGCTTTTAGGCCTACACAGAGTATTGGATTGCTGTCATACACTTTTTTGAGGAGCACTGGGAAAGAAGATATTGTGGTTCCCATGGTAATAACTAAATGACTATATTAACATCATTATATGTGATCTAATTCCTGTTTCTTATTGTTTGATAATGTTACTGTGGCTCGCTTACGAAAAATTTCAATTCTTTATAGAAATAGTTGGGCTATGGTTGCAATCTATTGCGGCAATTGCAGGTGATGCAGATGCAATTACAACTAATTGCAAAAATGGTCCGGATCATAATTATAGATGCAATCTGCAATTTAAATCCTTGATTTTGAAGAATGGAAAACTAGTAACCCGGAGCAAAGATCTTGGCTTATAACTTTGTGCGTTAACTTCCACCAGAATATAATTGTAGGAACACTGTCTTGTGGGCATCATTTGATCGTATTCTTGATTGCAGCCTTGAAGAATTTGTTCACCCTTGCTGTGATTCTGCGATATGCTTCTATTTCATGATTTATGCCTGTATGGAATTCTTCAGCAATATTATCTTCTGTTCTTAGATATGTGGGTGCCAATTGAATCAGTGGCATTTAGCTTAGCCACAAATTAGTCTGAATTTTTCCAAGGCTCACAAGAATTTCCCTGCTATTTGACCATATACTTGTATCTGTATATTGATTGCAGTTTGTGGAATCTGGATCTTTATGTTTGACACATGCAGCTTGTTTTTAGTTCTTGAAGGATTCCTGTGCAGGTTTATATTGATTGTCCTGCATTTCTAACCTTTTATTTGTTGGAATCTATATGAAAAGCTTGACTATGAGAAAGAAGGGCATGGATGGAACAAAATATTACGATTCTCTATGGATGAATGGAACATAAATGTAGAGACAATAGTACAATGGTCTCCGTTTTCAAGTGAGACTGAACTTCTTCATCAGGTAATTTTGGCACTTGAATTGCTCAAAATCAATCCTGAAATAGTTCTTTACCTTCTTGTATTGTGGACTCTAATTTCCATACTTATACGACATTCATACTTCTATTAAATTAATTTGCTTGTTATTGGTCCATGCATAGAAAGCTTGATACTAAGGTTTTTCAGCTATTTTGTCATTTTTAACATCTTCATGATGTGGGAACTTGTGGAAGATTGTGGTTCTTCCATTGTAAACTTTGAGGAGCAAAAAGTGGGAGGAATGTCAGCCAAAATAGCATTCCTCATGACCTCTTAACTTCAATGACTAGACACCTTGAATCTTGTTGATACTATGGATAATCAAATTCAGACACTGGCTTCCTAGCTGGATTGGAAGATTGAACACAAGAGTGCAAATTTCATCTACTTGTTGTGATGAACAACTTTTTGTGTTGCTTGTCCGATTTAAACTTCCTCATTTTTGTTTTCTCTTTTTGTTCCAGTTATGCTAGTTATATGATATGTGTGACATGATATCTATGAGTGCATGGTAGATCACTAACCTCATCAATTTTCCGGCTCATTTTGCAGTAAGGATTTCTTACATGATGGCTTATATCTGAAGTGCTAGCTTTTCTATTTGTAATTAACCTGTTGTCTTTGTACCTTATAGTTCAGTCTGATGGCAGATCATGGGACCCGCATAATAATATACAATCTTTGGGAGGACGACGAAGGATTATTGGAACTTGATTTCAATGCTGATGATCATGTTTGTATCACATGAGTAACCTCCCATTTCTTTATAGTTTGGTCTATCTGTTAATCAACTCTAGATGTTCTTTTGCTGAGGGATGTTCTAATAATTGTTGTATGAGTGCAGGATATTCAGCTTAGAGGCGTCAATCGAGAGGAGAAGAAAATACAGATGGCTTCAGAGTTTCCCAATTCAAAGCATTTCCTGACCTACAGGCACTCATTAAGGGCAAGTATCTAACTTGGATTAACAAGCTTATTGTCTTTATCCTCATGCAGATTACCTGACTATGGTTATGTTGTCCTTGTTGACTGGCAGAGTTATGCCTCTATTCTCTATCTGAGACTTCCTCCTGGATTTCGGATGATTCTACGTAAAAAAGATGTTGATCACCACAATATAGTGAATGACATGATGCTGTCTCAGGAAATAACCTATCGACCACAGCCTGATGCTGATAGGCTTCCAAAGGACACAAATGTAATTCACTACATCTCTTTTCTACACAAATTTGATCCTCTGTATATATTTTTAATTATTTTCATCTTCATGTTATTAGATGGCTGCAGTTGTAACTATTGGCTTTGTGAAGGATGCAAAACACCATATTGATGTTCAGGGGTTCAATGTTTATCATAAAAATCGTCTTATTAAGGTTTGGATGTTGGTTATTTATCTTTTGACAGAACTTCAGTTGGTACAATTTTATGGATTTTGGATTTATACATATATCTATCAGTAGTAATTAGTTGTATTAGTTTCCTTTTCTTATTTAATGAAGCCCTGTTGTTTATTCAGCCATTTTGGAGGCTTTGGAATCCAGCAGGAAGTCATGGTCGTGGAGTCATAGGTATTTTTTCTTTTTGAAATTTCATTGCATCTTAATGGCAGTGTACTTACAATATCTTTTTGTCTCTGCTGATAGGTCTGTTAGAAGCCAATTTTGTTGAACCAGCTCATGATAAACAGGGTTTTGAACGCACAACCGTGCTTGCAAGGCTTGAGGCTCGACTAATCCAAATGCAAAAGAATTACTGGTTTGGTTACGCTATCTCTAGATGTTGAGCTTCGTTTGATTGACTTTAGCTGTACATTAGGCTTAGTTACTTGACTCAGTTTGATGTCCAACTTGTAATTTTCAATCATTCCCATCTTAATCAGGTTCTCCCACTGCCACAAAATTGGCTATGCTCCAATAAGAAATAAGAAGCATTTTCAGGAATCTTCAGACACAGGTGAGTTTTGGAATATTTCAGTAATCTTATTCTCTTCTTAGTGCAGCAAATTCAGTGTTGTTACGAGTACAAATAGATGCCTATGTTTTCTAAAAAGACCCTTTCAGACATTTAATCGATAATTTTTCTTGGCTTATACAGAAGTTCATCTGCACACATTATCCCAGTCCAAGAAGCAAAAGACCATGACCAGAAAGATATCTTCACCTTACTCTAGTAAGGGAAACAATAAAGAGAAGATGAAAACTCCATCTAAAAGAACTAGGTCTTCTGAATCATCTGCAGAGGATGACAGCGACAATGAGGCTACACACAATGCTCTTCCTACAAGACGATCAAATGGTAGTAATTTGAAGGCTTCTCAGGAAAAGAAATCTTTTGACAGTAATGGGCCGCATAAAATTACGTTGTCTTCACACTTGGAAGATAGTAGATCTCAACAGGACTGCATTTCAGGAGGGGCAAAAACTGATCGAGCACTCAGACATTCAAAGTCAAAGGTTGTTTCACATATTTGTAAAATTTTTACTAGCATTAGTCAGCTTAGTGCCATTTTCATGCTCCACCATGCAAGTGGTAACTTTTGAAGAAGAGGAAAGTTGTCGAAGTGTCATCCAATTATAATACATTGTGAACTTAATCATTCAATAACATGATGTTGACTACTGTGGTACATGTGCAACATTACATGCAGTAGTAGAAAAGAGAATAATTAACTTGTTTTACTTGACAGGTAGATGAACTTTATGACAATGAGCATGCTGCTGTTGAATCTCATCAGATAATCATTGAGCAGTTGAAACAGGAAAACGAAGACCTCAGGGAAAGGTGATTAATTTTCCTGTGTCAGTCAATTACTGTTCTCCACTGCCCTTAACAATTTTGTCTTTAGGTTGAAAAGACAAGGAGATGCCTTAGGGTGTGAGAAATGTAAATCTCTTGAGACACAGGTATTTGACTTATTATAACTTGATTTTTTTCATCATTAATGACCATTTCAACTATATGTGCTCCTGATGTACTTCTGCTTGATATCAAGTTCCAAATATATAAGGTTAGAACTGACCCTTTCTTCCCCTTCAAGTAAATTGGGGGGAGACACTAATTTTTGTGACTGAGCATAACTTTCATTTCTTCCTTTTTTTTTTAAAAAATATATACATCGTTTTAATTCAGCTAAAAAAAATGCAAGAAAAAGTTGACGAATTGAACAAGGAGCAAGAGAGTCTCATCGACATATTCTCAGAGGAAAGGGATAGACGCGACAGAGAAGAGGAGAATTTGAGAAAAAAGAATCAGGTACAAATTCTGTGTGCAAAAAAAGCGACGATTAAAAAACTCAACTGGTTTAACGTTGAACTGTTCAACTTTTTGTTTCAATTTTTAACTTTTAATTAATAAGTTCTTATAAACTAAAATAAATCAATTAATTTTCATTTAATAATCTTTTTTAATTAAACTTTAAATTTTTCAACAGGTAAGAATAATCTTTTTCATTCATATTTCAAATTTTTTAATTTTATTCAATCTTTAGTTAATGTTATAATGGTTTAATACTGGTTGAACCTTTTAAACTTTAAACTTCTTGTCTTACTAGTTTGACTTTCGGTTATCATTTTTATTTTCTAGCTCTGTTTTTGCATACTTGTCCTTTTTCTGGCTCTACCGATTGCTAACATTTTGTTATTTACCTGCAGGATGCGTCTAGTACAATTCAAGAGCTGCTCAATAAGATTAGACTACTGGAAAGGATGAAGTCTCCTAACTATAAACCATAAAGACAGGCTCATCTATTAGGAGATCACTTCTTAATCCTGGATATCCTTATAGTAATCATCTTCGCTCTCTTCACAATGTATTATTACTATAGCTGTCCGGTTTTCTTTCTTTTTTGATAAGTTCAACCATCGACTATCTGTACTAACACGACCTGTTCTCATTTGATATTTAACTCATCCAGCATTGATGTACAAAGAGAGAATGGCTGCGCATAGGGAATAGACACTGGAGATATTCGCTGCCCGATCATCACTTTGAACTGGGCGACCCTACGCATTAACTAGTACGTAGTTGTCTAACTATGAATTTATAGAACAATGAAGCAATGCTTTCCAAGGATTAGCCTTTTGTGTTATGTTTTTCCTGTTACAAATCTTTATCAGTACCACTATCTATATATAGGCTAGGATGGTTAAACATAAATATATAGTTGAAAGTTGAATTGCATCAAGGGTACTTGAAAATGTGATTACTTCAGTGGTTTTGTAAGTTGGGAGAGACCATTATTCAGCGGTGGTCATTACTATATAAAAGAATTTCTTTTTTATAAAAAATGATATATTTTTATTATTTGTGATATTATAATCACACCAATAAGCACCTACTGCTCACAAACCTTTAATAACTGACGGGGATGATAACTGATGTATGGAGACAAACTCTTAGCTTCTAACGTGCTTATTATTGTGCAATCTTTCCATGGAGAATATTGTGTAACTGATTTTTTGTGGTTATTAATGGTCAATTTTATTATAAATAATATTTTAATTAAATAAAATTTCTTTATTTCATAAAATTGGCTAGTGAGAATTACTACTCATTGCATGTGATTAAGTGCTGTTTCTACTGATACTCGTAAGTTGAACTTAGGAGTAATAATGAATCAGGTCAGATTCAAGTCTTTGAGGCTTGAGTGGACTTAAGGCTCATAATTTAAGCCTAAGCTTAAATTTGATCAAATTTTAACGGCTAAAAGCTTGATAGGATTAAGGTCAACTTAAATTTTTTTAGATTAAAAATAAAATAAAATATTAAAAATTTTGTACTTTCGAATTGGACCTAGAAATTTGACTCAAATTTAAATTTTTTTTAAAAAAGCTCAAACCCAACCTGATATCCATTTAAAACAATAGGTTGAGTGTATGGACTTATAATCAAATCGAATAGGGCAAGACTTTAGCACCATGCGTACTCGCCAAATATTGACTCTTGTAAGTACTATTCTATCATCTATGTCATGATTAAGAGATTAATAGCATTGATAATGAGTTGAGTTTATTTTCAAGTTCAAATCTGATTTTGATCATAATTTCAAGGACAAATTTAATCAAAATATATTTAGGTTCATCAATTTTTAGTTTAACTAATATAATTAATCAAGTTAAAAAAATCAACGTATTCAAATTCTAGCTAATTTATTTAATTTATTTCGATTAAGCCAAATTTGAGCCGAAATTTTGTGCTTTTTTATGCAGTGACAATAATTTTGGCTGAGCCTAATTTGATTTAGCCAAATTTAACTTGAAATCAATAAATTCGATTCAAATTAATTAACTTTTTTATTAGATTTAAACTAACTTTATTTTCAAATTTTGAATTGCAATCCGATCAATTGACAAGCCTCCAATTAATTGTGAAAAATGGTAAATTCCAATAGAAAAAACAGCTGCACTACCACCCAAAACCAAAAGCTTTATTGCAGGCATGAGATAAACAACTAATGCAATCTACCGGTTAAATCAGCTGATAGAATCAGCTATTAGCTAACAGCTGACAGAATCAGTTAACAACTAAATACAATCAGCCGATTGCCAAACAGGGCCTCTTTTGGCTGTTAACTGATAGCTTATTTTATCAGCTAATTTGATTAGTAGATTGTATTAGCTGTTTGTTAAAGATGTTTGGAAAAACTAGTTATTTAGTATTAGCTGGTTATGTGTAAAATGACTTATAAAGGTATGACCTTAAAAAAAATTTATAATGACATGAGTGTTATATTTTAATATTTCTTTCAATATTTTCATAAAAATTTAAATTTTAGATATTTAATTTTATAAAAATTAAGTTTATAAATGTATTAAAAAATATAACATATAATAATAATAAATTAATGTGATTTATTACTTGTATGTACTTTACTACTTGTACTAAATCAGTGTGATTTAGTACAACATAGGTGTATACCCACCATATAACTTGGCCAATTAAGAAAGATTAACTATAAAAAGTTGTCAAATTAATAGTCAAAAACTCATGGACCAATGGGTGGAGGCCATGTTAAGAAGTGGTAGGAGGCAGACATCATAAGAAAGCACAATACAAGCTCTCCTATAGTAACTGACGTTTGGGATTGAAGGGTATCTTCTGTCATTTATTCAATCAGCTAAAGTAAAAAATTACTCCTCTTGAACTTTTAAAAAATCAATTGATTGAATTCAATCAACTAACCCAATAATTTGACTACCAAATACTAGAATTGCTGGCTAATAAAGTCAACAAGTTGAATTTATACAATCAACTATTTTTTTAGTTTATCAGCTAACAACAAAACACGCCCAAAATCAGTTAACCGCTAACGCCCCTTTATGTTTCTGTCTCTATTTGTATAAGGACAAGACAATGGATCAATGTCACAAGAGGTTTGGCTGTCTGGTTCAGACGTGAAGAGGACAGAAACCAACAAATGTTGCGCCACGTGGAATGCGGAGAAAATAAGATACGCTTCCTACTGTTCTGCTTTGACAATTTCATAAAATAGTTTCAAAATAAGAAACTCTACTGGAGTTGTTAGGACATGCATATTTTACTTTGACTTCCTGTCATGTACAATGAATTCAATTTCATATGTTCCTGTGGCAAAAACATAGTATCTGGACCAAAAAGCTCTGAAAGCCAAACTCCACGTGTAATCAACTCACGGCTTCTGCGTTTACAGGGGTTGGTGTGGAGTTAGATCTTTCATGTTCTACTAGCAAGCTTCTTTGTAGTCAAACCTCTCCATCTAGATCGTCTCGATGCTTTGTCAAGATGACCGTCTCCGTCGATCAGCAGAGGAAGAAGAAGAGCTTTACCCTCCAGAAATCTGAGGAGATTTTCAATGCCGCTAAGGTGTTTGTGATTTTCCCTTTTGTTTGTATGCCTGGAATTGAATTAACGGCGCTGAATTTTTGTCTTTAATCTTCATTTCTGGAGAATTTTGAGAACTGGGTTTTGCATCGTTTTCTCTTTCCAAATCACTGTGGTTGTGAACACAGGCTTGAAACTGGAAAAGTTTAAATCTTTTGATATAGTTGAACAAGGGTCCCCTGAAACTGTTGTACTGCTTCTATGAATGGATATCGAAGTTTGATGGATTAACAAGAACACGTATATAAAGCAGCCATATGTTCTGTTATTATACCGGTTGAATTGCTGTATGAGCAAGAGGCTGTAGATGCTGGCAGGCTAAGTTGAAACTTTCATTCATGGTTGAACACATGTAGAAATCAGTTCCTATCATATTCTTGTGGCTTTCTTGTTATAGATAATGAAGAAGGCAGGAGTTGACGCCAGGAGGTGTAAATTCACCTGTACGTGCTTTCAAATCTGTCGGTGGACAACCTATTGTGATGGACTCTGTCAAGGGCTCTCACATGTGGGATGTTGATGGCAATGAGTACATTGATTATGTCAGTTCATGGGGTCCGGCAATTATTGGTCATGCGGATGACGAGGTTCTAATCTATCTTCTTCATGAGATTCTAGTTTTGTGTAGATTGATGCTTTTGAAAATTTCTGTTGCTACTAGCAGGTCCTTGGGGCCTTGGCCGAAACAATGAAAAAAGGGACCAGCTTTGGTGCTCCTTGTCCTCTGGAGAATGTTTTAGCAGAGATGGTGAGTAAAGCAGTTCCAAGCATAGAGATGTTTCGTTTTGTCAATTCAGGCACTGAAGCTTGCACGGGTGTGCTTTGCCTGGCCCGGCCTTCACTGGAAAAGAGAAGGTTATCAAGTTTGAGGATTGTTATCATGGTCATGCTGATCCATTCCTAGTCAAAGCAGGCAGTGGTGTTGCAACACTCGGGCTCCCTGACTCTCCTGACGTTCCTAAAGGAGCAACCTATGAGACTCTAACTGCCCCTTCATTGATTTTGTAGCCATTGAGGAACTCTTTGAGACAAATAAAGAAGAAATTGCTGCACTAATTCTTGAGCCAGTCGGAGGGAACTCTGGCTTTGTACGTCCTAAACCAGACTTTCTTAATGCCCTTTCCAGTATCACAAAAGAATATAATGCTCTTATCATATTTGATGAAGTTATGACCGGATTCTGTCTGTCATACGGTGGAGCTCATAACTCCAGACCTCACAACCCTTGGGAAGATTATTGGTGGTGGTCTACTGGTTGGTGCATATGGAGGGAGGAGGGATATCATGGAGATGGTTGCTCCTGCCGGTCCAATGTACCAGGCAGGAACCTTGAGTGGGAATCCTTTGGCTATGACAGCAGGTATACACGCGCTAAAGCCATTGCAGAAGCCAGGAAGTTATGGATACTTGGATAAGATTACAAAGCAACTTATTGAAGGCATTTTAGATGCTGGATGAAGGCTGGACATGGTATATGTGCTGATTACATAAGTGGGATGTTCGGGTTTTTCTTCACGGAAGGTCCAGTTTACAACTTCGACGATGCAAAGAGAAGTGACACTGCCAAGTTTGCCAGGTTTTATAGAGGAATGTTGGAGGAAGGTGTATACTTTGCTCCATAAGTATCAGCATTTGAAGCTGGGTTTACAAGTTTGGCACGTACTCCTGAAGATATTGAACAGACAATAGCTGCAGCTGCAAAAGTTTTCCAGCAAATTTAGGGCCTTAGTTTGTGCTATGCTGTTGTGATTCTGCTATCACTTATCATCCTAGCTCTTTTTCTTTTTGTATTCCTTTTCTAATTTCACACAAGCCCTTTTTGTAGATAACTTCATATGTGCAAATGAACTTGAACATGATTTATATGTACCATCTCATAAACAGGTTGAACTTGGGAAGAGTGATCTCGAGGAAGAACACATTCGCCTGCAACAACAGCATATCTTGTAATGCCATTGATGTATATTGAATGCGTAAATTAAGCTTTTTCTTAGTTAGATGACACATATTTGACTTGATTCAGATGATGATTGGTCTTTCCAATTGCAATGCTGGTTTTTGTAGTTTTTCCTGAAATGTAAGCAAAAACTTAAAAGAGTCCCAAGCACCAATGATTGTGAGTTACAACCATATTTTGACAATTATTTCTGTAAATTAAACAAACTGTTCGAGGTCTTATGAAATAGAGAAGTAAGATGTGAACATGGAATAAGGGAGGAGTAACACAACCGTTTTTGGTCACTCAACGCACTTGGTTACACATGAATACTGCAACAATCAATATTGATGCCCAAAAGAATATAATTTTCTTGTTTATAGCATCGACACTACGTAGAGGATTTCGCCGAATATCAACATGGTTTCCGTCATAGTATGGAACACGAGCACACAATTTTCTTGGGGGACTTATCAATCTTCTTTTCTGTTGAAAGAGTCAACAAAGATGTGTTAACATAAAAAGTACAGCTACAAGACTAGAGAGAAAAGGACGATGCAGCAACCAAACTAATGTTCACAACATCATCACTACCCACAAAAAGGTATGTTGAAATTATATTTAATTTTCTAGGATGTAGCACAAAATACTAATAGAAATAACAAGAAAGATTCTCCAGTTCAGAGTGAGAATCTCAAATTTACAGTGAATGAAGAGAACATGCTGAACAACGGCCAATAATCAACAAAATCATTAGGTAGGCCAACAAACATTTGATGCTTGGATACGAAGTTGAGTAGTAATTAAGTTAGATCAATAATCAAACTTTCAGTCATTAAGTGCTCCAAAGGCATATTTTTACTTATTCTATGAAAGCAAATTATCTCACTTGTGGCCCCAGAAATAAGAAGCCTTTTATGAGAAAGAGAAACAATGAAAATAACACAACTCCCCAGTTCCAAAATTCTCCGATATATACTTGTTCCATTGCCACTCTCTCACTATATCAAGTTTAAGTATACCATTCCATTCATGGAAAGTCACCTCACTATTCCTCTGCAAAGTCTGAAATGGCAGCTGGAGTTTACTTATATAACAAACTGAATGATTTTGGTTCAACTGCATAACCATGGGTGGGTTTAGTCCTAATTATTATCAAAAGCTTTCCTTAGTGGATACATATCTAGATCAGTACAGAATAATACCAAAGATCCCAAGCAGTTAGAATCTAAATCCAACCCAAATCATCCATCACAATAGTTTGAGAACGAATTAATTCAAGTCTGTAATATTTCCAATTATTGTTTAGCATGTTCAAGTAAAGAAACCTCAGAGACAGCTTTCACACAAAAACAAAAACTTTTCATCACTTATTCCAACATTGCCAACTAGAGCAAGCCAAAGGAAAACCAGCTTTCACACATAAATCAAACAAAAGATGCATGAAATAACTGAAATAAGAAAATTTCCACCACAAGCATGGATAATAAATCCCAAAAATCCCATTTCTCAAATGAACAGAAATGTCCAAAGTTCCAACTAACAAGACGAAACAGAATTTCATTATCTTAATTCAAGTTATGACGGTCCCATATGTTCTGCAACTCCATAATATCTGCCTTCCACCACCCTTAAAAACCTACCATCGTATGTATAATACTGTGTGCGGAAATATGATTGATGAAGATGGAGAATACCTGTTTTGGTTTTAGCTGGAGATGGCTGTACAACAACGTGCATTACGGTGATACCGCCGGTAACATCACCAAACGGTGTTCTACACTGACCAACGGTCTTGTTGTTATCCAATATTTTACCAGAGCATATCAATTTCACTTCATTCACTGCCTTAGGAGTAATTGTTTTACCTATGAAGCAAAATCAAAACATAATTGAAGAAAAAGAAACTCTTTGCAACTGAATTAAAAAAAGAAACCTCATTTAATGACAGCCACTCCCATCCAGATAGTTTGCAAATTCTAGTTTAAACATTCAACAATTATAGTCATCAATTTAACAGCTTCTTCTTTTAATTTCCAAAATACATCCAAGGAATCACAATCAACCAGAATTCTTGCCACAGCTTCAAATCCAAAACCCAATTTGAACTTTTAGTAATTCACCATATAAAAAATTACCAAAATTTTCTAATTTTGCAGATTGAAATTGGAACTAGGTATTTACGACATAGCCAAGACAAACAAATATTACCTTTGGGCCAATCGGAGAGAATTCGTTGCTTGAGCATGTCGACGGTTGAGGCCGAGGAGTAGCGGAACGGACCGATGTCGGAGCCGTCGAAGAGCCTGAACTTGATGTCAACCAAATCCTCGTCCGGCATTTGAAAGAGAGTTGACTACGAATTTTTTTCTCCGGTCTGGTCTACCCTATCAGCGATTCCCAATTACAAGACTCTGATATCGAATTGACAAACTCATCAAATCCCTAAAAATCCAACCTGTTAACAGATCTAAGCTCGATTCAATTCAACTCAGATCGTTAAGCACGCTAGAGTTTAAGGGGGGGTTTTAGAGCTTCTTCTTCTTCTTCTTCTTCTTCTCCACAGAGGACGTGGTCTTCTTTTTTGATAGTAAGTCTTTGGCCTACCCCAAACGACACGATTTGTGCTGCCGTTTCCAATTCACACCGAGCAAATTTGACTAGACGTAACGGCGTTCGAACTTCTGAACGGCGTCTTTTCCGTTGTTCGGTGTGTAAGGTCCAAATTTGCAAAGGCGGAAAGAAAAGAGGGTTAAAATATTTAGTTGATAGGTATAGATTGAATAAAATTGAAAATTTTAAAATATAATTAAAGAAAAAATATTGTTAATTTAAAGTTTAATTAAAAAGAGAGATTATTAAATAAAAATTAATTATTTTATTTTTATTTATAAAAATTGAATAGTTTATAAAAACTGACCAATTAATTAATAAATTTATCAAATTTTATAACAAAAATTATTAAAATAAATGAAAATAAAAAATTAAAAATTTACTTAAAAAATTAGTAAATTAAAAATTTTTACAATTGAATTGACTGAATCAATTTCAATTTTTTTAATCACCATAAATACGTTATACCTACTGAAGTTGGTAATGACTCATGCGGCCTGGTCAAAATTTTATGATCGGGCCAAGTTCAACATGAAGCTCAATTGCACTTGAGGCTCTTAATTAAATGATTGAGTTTTTTCTATCATAAAAAGTATAAAACAATATTTTTTTAATTAAATTCGAATTTGTGTTGATCAGGCTCAAGTCTGTCTGAGACCTAATTTTTCGTTTTGCTTAAAAGAATTAAACCTCAAGTTAGTCTGAGCCTAAGCCTGACTTATAAATTACCAAACCAAACCAAACCAAACCAAATATATCCAAATTTTCGCCTAAGCAGGATATGGGTAGGGTAAGATGTACACAGTCATGCCCACATTTCCAATAGAGATATAGAGACTATTTCCTCGTAGACCCCCAGCTAAGGTAAGAGCAACAACAAATAACAACAAACAAACAAACACAAACAAACAAAAATAAGCAGACCAAACCAATGCAAGTACATCACTGTATAAGTATAACAATATATGTATATGCATGGAGACTATAACTTATAGAATGCACAGGAAAATGAACATATATAAATACATGAAGATGTAAATATGTGAGCAGGCATAAGCAGAGATATATAAAAATTAAAATCAAGAAATTAACGTAATGAAAATACCAATAAAATAAAATGAATACTAATAGCTTAAAAGTACACTAGGTGAATAATATATATTTATATACATACACACTTCCTATATGGCCTATTCCTGATCTATCGTCTGCTATCTATTATAGCAGAGGTAAAACCTAATCATCTCTTATATGAGACTCTAATTCCACCCTAAACGTGTTCTACTTATCCTAGGCAGAGGTCGTATCCTCATGGGGCTTCAATAGGAGGGCAAGCGGTCGTGCGGAGGTACAGTAGACCGACAGATAGAATATCCGCCGAAATAGGAGTCTACAGCCAATTTGTAGCCCTTCGACTCCGTGCAGGGCTACATATAAGAATGACAGGTCGAAACAAAAAAAATAAAAATAAACACGTATTACATTTACTACTTTAGACCACTCTAAGTGTCGACTTGTAGCTCTTTGTCTCCCGCACTTCAAATCACGGGTCATATTCTCAGAGCAGTCTAAAGCCCTCTTTACCCCTCACACCCCTGCGGGCCCTATACGTCTAATATCGAAATTCTGCGTCGCCAACTGTTTCTATCAGGTGTCATATCCTCAGATAGATTTAGCGCCTGTAGGTTTAGTCTGGTTTGCTCCTCCCATGCCCTCCTTGGCCTCCCTCGACCTCGCTTTCCTTCGACTTGAATCCCTTCAACTCGTCAGACTGTTTCCAACACGCTTCTTCTATGCACTTGTCCAAACCATCGTAGTCACTACTCCCTCAGCTTGTCACCGATAGCCGCGATGCCTAACTTCTCTCTGTACACCCTATTTGGTATTTTATCTAACATCATACACCTACACATCCATCTCAACATTCTCATCTCCGCTATTTCAAACTTTCGCACTTGCACTACCCTCATCGGCCAACATTCAGAGCCATAGAGCATAGCCGGTCGTATTGCCGTCCTATAAAATTTTCCTTTCAGCCTTAGTAGAAATTTCCTATCACATAGGACTCCAGTTGCCGCTCTCCATTTCACCCATCCAGCGTGGATGCGATGAATTACATCGCTCTCAACATCTCCATCCTCTCGTATGATAGA
>JANZXR010000007.1:27279367-27300905 GCA_027575705.1 Erythroxylum echinodendron
ATTATTATTATTATTATTATTATTATTATTATTATTATTATTATTATTATTATTATTATTATTATTATTATTAATTGTTAATTTTCTACAAATTATTAAATTTATTTTTATTAATTTTATCAATTATATTATTATTATTATTATTATTATTATTATTATTATTATTATTGATTTTATTATTCTTATTAATTTATTATTATTATTTTTAATTTTGTTAATTTAATTACATGTATTATTATTATTATTATTATTAAATTTTTTATTATTATAAAAGAGTTGTCGTAGAGTTGAGAGAGAATGAATGATTGAAATGGGTAGCGTATTT
Source organism: Erythroxylum echinodendron (assembly GCA_027575705.1). NCBI lineage: Eukaryota > Viridiplantae > Streptophyta > Magnoliopsida > Malpighiales > Erythroxylaceae > Erythroxylum > Erythroxylum echinodendron. Next base: position 27,279,693 of record JANZXR010000007.1, read on the forward strand.
TTTAGATTAAATTCTTGAGGAAAGTAATCTAAATACCAAGGGGTGATGAGATTTAGAATCCAACTAAAATGCTACTACTTTCTTTAAATTGAGAAAGTTTTTACTTTCATAACTACTTAAAAAAATGAACCAAACATGATAATATAAATTTTAAGAAAAAGATTACTTTTCCAAACAAAATTCCATGTTAACCAAATAAGACTTAAGTGAATTCTTTTTATATCACGCGAGATTTATCGCGTGACTTCTTGTGTTTTCCTTACTACGAGCTCTTATATTTTGTTATAATGGGCTCAATGAAGGCTAATGAGTTTCATTGGGTCCATAATTGCCAAGATACATCCAAAAATGTCCAATATCACCACTTTTTCTTGCTTCAAACCTATCATTGTTGGAGTTATAGGAAATGCATATCTTAATGGTAGGAAAGTGTAGATGTTCTTTAGTGGATTGACCTTTGCCTTTTGTATTGATTAAAAAGCATCAACAGGGACACACCTATCATGCCATAAGACAAAGCATTGCATCAGCCACTAAGACTCTATTTCTCCCACTTAATGGAGGAGGGAAAAAGCTCAGCCACAAATCTAGGTTGGACTTGGAGACAAAGTTTGGATTCCAATTTGGATTAGCAGAGAAAAATGCTCAGCCACAAATATAGGTTGGAGACAAAGTTTGGAATCTAATTTGGATTAGCAAACTCGTCAAATTACTAACTTACAAGTTTCAGGTGTGTGAATCGTAGATTAAGCACAATTCTTTAAATTAAATATTAAATGAAGTCGAATTATAAAATTTTTTAACTATAAATTCAGCTTAATAATTAGGGATAAAAAATGAATTTTTTCGGTATATAGTTATTGGATTAAGTTTGAGTTGGCCAATAAATGATACTAACTCGGTCAAATTGTTTGAGATAAAATTAATAATGTCTTTTTGGCTCAACTTATTAAAATGATATCGTATTGATTAATAAATTAAAGAGCTTATTAACAAATCGATATTGTTTTGACTCCGATTTGATACTTGATTACATGTTGTAGGCAGTCATTCCTAATAATAACTTATTATTAGAAGAACTAATGATTATGTTAATGCATGTTAGAGATCTTAATTATAATTGCAATTATATTTGACAAAATGACAAATTAATCCTGGATTATAAAGGTTAATATGCATCACTCCATGCTTGAAAATTTAACTCCCAACACTTCTTTAATGCTTTGTCAATAAAGCTATCATGATTGTTATAAGGGATTAGATTCTTTATAATATCTATGCTGAAAGAGAGGAGAAAAGGAAATTGAAGCAAGCATAAAAAGCAGGCAATTATTTGTAATCTCATGAAGCATAGCAAACATATATTGTCTGCATGCTCCCAAAAAAATATTAATCTCAAAGGAATCTTTTGAGGAACCAAATCTACTAAAAGATTAAGTAGCTTCTTTGATAGACAACTCTTGCCTCATCTTATCCATAGGGGTCTCATGCAACTCAATAAAATAAAAATGAATAAAGGAAAAATTTGTGTATTTTTTATAGTAAAAATAGAAATTTATACGATATAAATTGAGATAAGGCTTGTATAGAAAATGTATCTATTATGTTTATACGTTGCTACTGCCTCTCTAGTGCTTTTTAACCAAAATTGAGCTCATATTATTAATGATAAAATTAACACCAAATATTTATTTTGGAATTATTTTTTCAATTTTTGATAATGGAAAATTTGTAATCATTCTATTTTTAAGTAAATTACTTAACATACCGATAATGTAAAATTAAATATGAATTTGATTCAAATAATAGTGAGTTTTAAATGCTAAAAATGAATTTATCTCTTGTACAAAGTTTTAAAAAATTTGTAACGAGTTTGACCTAAATAATAAATAGTAGGTTTTGGCTCAACATATATAGAATCTCAGGCTTGAGAGGCACTTGAGATCATGTCTCCCACTAATTAGGTTAGGCCAAGCTTCGTTTTGGAATTCTTGTCCTCACATTCTCCATAGGGAAATTAGTTCAAGTACAGCTTATAGTGCCTGAAGCTGAAAGTGCTGTGATCACAATCAGGAACATGGTTTCTATAATCACATACAATGATGTGCCACCAAACTCTCTGAGATGGGTTTGGAAGCAATATGGTGGAAATGCAGCTAATAGTGGAATCCAACCCTTCATACACACAAAACTAAAGGCACCAACAAATTTCCTTATTCATATGCCATCTTTTGTGAAGCAATGAGACCAAAAATTCTTTGCATTATGAGTAAAACTACGTGTAAGAGTTTGCTCAATTTCCTTTATAGTACACATGCAACAAAAAGTTGAAGAAGTTGGTTAATAGGACAAAGGGATTGGGGCATCCTTACCAAAAGTTCATAAGTGAAATTATCCAATATCAAAAGACACAAATTATAAAGTGAATTATATATAAAAATAAGAATTACAACTTTCCGTTTACAAGTTTTGAGTTGAGATATGATATTTTGATTGTACATAAAGTTATTATTAGCCATGAGTTAAGAAGGTTAATTCGATACAGATGGATTTACTTGTGCGAATGGTAATTTATGCTTTTATTCTACATAAAAAAAGATATAAGAATGAAATAAATTATATATAAAAATAAATTCATAGCTTTTAATCAACCTTACAGAGTGTTTGGTTAACCTGCTAGAATAGATAAAGAATGAAATGATTATTCTTAGGAATAGAATAATGAAGAATAATGAAATGAGTATTACTTAATTTGATTTATTCTTAAAATTTTCTAATGATGATGTATGCCAATGTTTAGTTTGAAAACATAAATTTGAGATGATAACCAAATTACTAATAAAAAGACTAAAATATTTATTATAGTCTCCACTAAGATTAATAATAAGAAGAAGAAGAAGAAGAAGAAAATTATTGATAATAACAATAACAATAACAATGACAACATTAACAAAAAGTTATCTTTACCTATTTTGCGTTTCACGGAATAGGTAAAGGCAGGGAGAGATATGAAAGTGTAGGAATAACTAAACCTAATATTAATTATTCTGTATGTTATTTTTTAACCAAACAAAGAAATAACTATTTATTAGGAGTACATCAGTAATAGAATAGTTATTCTACTAAACCAAACATGCCATTAAGGTTTTTAATTGATGTATAAAATTTTGATTGTATATTCTTTAATCCCCTCTTGAGTTAATCTTGTTCTTTTTCTATATATTAACTAGAGAGGAAATGAAAATCTCAAAAAATCTCAAACTTTGCCAATATGCTCTCGTCTTGTCGCATCATCAATGATAAGAAGAAATTATAAGGTGGTTGATGGGAGAATCTGTGATAGAGATAAAGAAATTCCAGATTCACATTTCCTCAAATCATTGATTCATATGGAATTGCATGCTTACTGTGGAACAAAAGTTATGAAATTTAAAGTATGGTGGGCCATTTTTATATCAGATTGAAGCTTACTTTCCAGTCATTTGACACCACAACAGGAATCTATTCTCCACTATTCAGGTTCAGGGAAGACATTATTTTTGTTTTCATATACCAGGAAGGAAAATGTGCAGCTGTGAGACAGTGGTAGGAACTTGATTCTACTGTTAGATCACATTCGATCAGGTGTTCGCTCGAGAATGACAAAGAATCTCGAGTGGATTGGGTTGCAGAAGAAACAAAATGTCCTGGCAACTTTTCCCCCGTTTTCCTACATTTTAACATATCCTATTTATCACAAATGAACAGCTTGTAAATTATGAATAACAATGAGTTCGTAATATTACAGGTGTAGTTAGTTTATTACAATTTTATGCAATATTTTAAAAACTTAACCGAAGTAAAATCTTTAAACCGACCAACTTTTCAATTCAGTTTTTAATTTATTAATTTATTTAGTTTAATAATTTTTGTTATAAGAATTGATTAGTATATTAATTAAGCAGTCAATTTTTATAAACTAATCAATTTCTATAAACTAAAATAAATCAATTAATTTTAATTTCATAATCTCTCTTTTTAATTAAACTTTAAATTTTTGGATAACTAAAGACAATTTTTAATTATTTTTTAAATTCTTCAATTTTGTTCAATCTTTAATCAATTTTATGAGTCTAATTGTTAGAATATCTCATATTGACTAAATATGAAAATATTAAAGGATTTATAAGTAGTAAAGGCTATCTAAATGACTAGTTCTAGTCATTTTGGCAATGGTTGACCCAAGCTCAATTCTTGTTAATAGGCTCTACACTTTACCTATATTAAAAATTCTAATATTATATCAGAGCAGGTTTGATCCGGATTATTAATTTCTCGGTTGTCCGTCTAGATATCCAGTCTCAACGAACCGATCTGATTATCACTACGTTTATTTCAAGTGATAACTGGATGTCCAGTCTCAGTTGTACTTAAGGTGGAGTGTTAGAATATCCCTTATTGACTAAACATGAAAATGTTAAAGGATTTATAAATAGTAAGGGTCAATTATCTAAATAACTAGTCCTAATCATTTTAACAATAATTGACCCAAGCTTAATTCTTGTTAGTGAGCTCTAAACTCTGCTCATATTAAAAATTATAATATAATTAAACCTTTTAAACTTTAAACTTCTTATATTATCTGATTAATTTCTATATCAAGAGTCCGTAATTATAGCATAAGCCGCAATTTGCGATCCAAAACCTTATATATATAATCCCAATTAAAATATTAAGCATAACAATGAGCTGGATCACCGAGGTGGAGCCTGAAACTTGATCAAGGTTAGGTGTAAAGTTCATAAGAGTTTTGTATAATAAAATAAAGAACATTTATTAATTTAATAAAAAAAATGTTGAAACTTGAACGTGATTTAAATTTTAGTCAAAACAAATTTCACGTTGTATACATCCGATTTGAGGAACAATTCAATCGAGTAGAGTAAAGCATTGAGCATGCATGCATATCCATAATTTATGGAGAATTTGCTGACTACTAAGGAGCAATGTAGGGTACACCTTCCATTGTTAAGGGAGGACCAAATCGCTTACTTTGTCTTAAAACGACAAGACTTGGTACTATGCTAGTAAGGTTCACATGTCGTCCACGATCTAAAGAACGAGATTAATAGAAAAGTCTGTCTTTCTCTTTTATCTCCTTAATTGTATATTTTAAATGGGATTAATGAGTAATTCAATTGTTTATGAATAAGCATAAAGTTGCAAACGTCAGGGCATCCAATTTTTGCACGAACTTTCAAAATTAAAAGTAGATTGGTATAATTTATTAAAGGACAGGTTTGGTTCGATGATGTCACTTAAGATGATGATTTGGATATAATTTTTGACTTTGGACTTTGGACTTTTATAACCATAATAAAAAATGTTTTAAAAATTAAACAAATACGGCTGATTTAATAGTAAAAATTTTAAACTTATTAACTTTTTTGTTCGATTTTTAAATCACGGTTTGATATAGTTTAATAATTTTGTTGTTAAAAATTGATAAACTTATTAATTAATTAACTATTTTTTATAAATTAATCAGCTTGTAAAAACTAAAATAAATAGGTTCAATTTCATTTAATAATTTCTTTACAATTAACTTTAAATTTTTTGACATATAATGATAATCTTCTAGAATCATTTTTTAAATTCTTTAATTTTATTCATTCTTTATTTGATTTTATATAGTCTAATATAAATTGAATCTTTTAAATCTTAAATTTTTCGTCTTCCTTATTTAACTTCCAATCTAATTTTGAAAATATTATTAAAATCTCTAAGATCATATCATAATAGTTATTTTTTATTGTTTCATCCTTTATAAGAGTAGATATTCATGAACTGCAATATTATAAAAATTTTAAAGTTGATTATGACAGTGCGCTAAAATTTGTAAAAATCGTAATTTTTATATTTAATGGAAGTATTAGAAATAAAATAATTTATATGCATAATATCTTCTAACTAATTTTACTCTTAACCATCTTCTATTTAGTATGTTAGCTCTGTATTCGAATCCTCCTATTTATGCTCTTTCGATTGAGCTTGTCGTCCAAGACTTATTTAATGTGAAGTATCCGATTAACGTAATTTGTAGGCTATTGCGTCAATCTAAAAGTTTACTAAGTGCACATCGAAAGTATAACAGTTGCGGGTTCCTCTATTTAAAAAAAATGGTAGCTTAATCAAAGTTAAGATTGGTTAAGTTTCTAAGTGCGTAGACATTCAAACCTTTTTCCATTAAAATTAAGATAAGAACATAACAGTTTTATGATATAATCCTAAGACCCTCCCCGTAAGACAGATCTAACCACTTACTCATCAAAATAAAACTGATCACTTCGAAAGGAAAAGGGATTGAACATGATTCACTATCAACTTACACTGAATATTCAAGTGTTCTTCAGGATTGAAACTTTGTGATTGACTTAACCAGAGTGATTCTCCAGGACACACGTTTGCTCATACAAAAGCATGCAATCCTCAACGATTTCTAGCAAGCTGACTTGGAAAAGCAGTAGAAAAGGATGTGATGTAGGCTGTTGTCACTTACGAGCATCCTTACCAAACTCTCAAGAGTTCTTAATCATTGAGATGAGTTTCTTTTTTCATTTCTTAAATATGCGTGGCCTTTTTTTTTTTTTTTTGATATTAACATTGAAGTCACTTAATTATTTTCATTAAAAAAATATGCATTTTCTCATGCAAATTTGTGGACCTTTCATTCCATTATATCTCCTTTGTATCCATTATGATTATTATGAACATCCTTTATGGCACAAATGCTTTTATGAGCTCTTACAAAAGTAAAAATAAGGTTTAATTGCTGATCATAATTTATAAATTATTACCGAATAATAATTTGGTAAAAATTTCACTCAAACGTAAGGTCTAAAAAGGTTTAATTATACGCAACTTTATCATTAATTAATAAATGATCTGATTCTAATTAAGAATTATTACAGAGATTATAATAATAAAAACATAATTATAGTACACTTTAAGAACTTGGACAGGATCATAGAAAGCTAACGAGAAACTGACATCATTCTGATGATAACATGCGGTGGTGGAATATGTTGCTTTTTACGGCTAATTGAGGGCCACGTAGTTAGGCTTTGGTAACTTTTGATTGTGCGATGGAGCAGTGATGGTCTAACACTTTTAACTTAAACAGTTTTTAGATTACCATAAAATGCGTCATTTTTTTAAATATACATTGAATAAATTATCGAACATATATCACATTTTTATATTTTTTATATGTTAGAATGTCTCTAATTTTAATTAACCAATTATTTTATTTTAAATTTAAGTGAGTTTTAAGAGATTCTAAAGAAAAATTATTTAACTCATCAAACTAATTTTAAGAACATAACTTCAAAAGCTGATCAATCTAGAAGCTCAAATTATAGAAATAAGATATTATATTTCCGATCAATCAGTTCTTATTATGTTTTATTAAATCTCATCTATACAATTATGTAAGATTTATATAAATATATAAACAAAATTAAATGATACAAAATTGAAAACATCTAACAAGACAGGTTGCTTCAACCCCAATTATAAGCATTCTTGGTATCACCACCTTATCTTTTTCATATATTAATGACTTCTAACGAAATAAAATACTATTCCCTTGAAAGTGATTTGTTAAAAAGTATATATTTTTCATTATAAGCTGCCAACGTAGTATCAATAAATGGATAATCAGCAATGAAAGAGGATAATTCCAAATTTACAATTTAGAAATTCTAGGGATCCAAATTAAATTCAATAATTTAAAATACAAATATTCTTATTTTCTTGAAAACAAACATAAATTACAAGCAGATTGAGAAAGAGATCTAGTGTCTCCCCTTTTTTGACTCTTTTCATTACAACCTGAGAGAGACACTGCTTTGAGGCATTCAAAAGGGGTTAAGGATGCAAACTAGTGCACAAGTCCCATCAACTTATTATTAAACTGTGACACTGACATAGACAGCTAGGTCTGTTTGCATAGGTTCCTTCTCAATTTCGACGGCTACTTCAGTTCCATTACAGTTTAATCGAGGAACCAAGTCATTTTGGTCCGAGTACGTAGTGACACTTAGCTTTGCTACGTCCACTACATGCTCAGGCAACTGTTGGAGTTTAGGGTCTGTTTCCTCCACGATTTTCTTGGGGCTGTTCCTATATATTACGTAAAGTATCATCTGAACAAGCCCAAAGATAAAGCCTAGGATGTTGGGAATCTGCAGATAAAAGACACAGGAAAAAAAGGGTTGTTAGTGAAGAAACAGGAGAAGAAAAAAAGTGTTATCGTTGTTGAATTATGTAACAAGAACTTACAGCAATAAAAGGGTCTCTCTTTAGATAACCGAAGAAGAACCACATGACTGCACTCAAAGTGAGGAAGAAGGATAAGTAGAAAGGCATGAACTCCACGCTCTTAGTTTTTATGACTTTCCTCTGCAGAGAAATTATTGAGTCAGAAGAAGAAAACATGTCATAATCTTATGCGGATTAAGACATTTCAGTTCATTCTCACCAAAATGCAGAGAGGGGCAGCGAACACAGACAAGGAGAATATCATGTTAATCCATCCAAGAACTGTCACACGCTTTTCTCCATGTGTAAGGGAAAGAGTTAGGATGCTAATCAAACCAAACCCGAAAATGTTGAACAACAACAGAAGCTTCAAGGTAATAATCTGCAGATACGGGAGGAGTTTCAAGTAAGTTTATCGTTAGTGTTAAAAGGTTTCATAAAGTAATAAAAAACAGATGATTTTTTGGACTACCTTGTCCTTCCTGGTTGCATAGATAAGGTAGATAGCAATGTAGATAATCTCCATGACAAAAGTAAATGAGTTTATGGTGATAAGAAGGGTGCAATCTTTCTGGAAAATTGCATAGAAAAGCCAAAGCATAGCACTGAAGAGTGCAAGAACGTATGGAATTGATTGGAACCCTTCACTTGTTTTCTTCTTGTAAATGGCACAGAATGTTGGCCTGCAATGCGTCTGGTTATTAAGTAATGGCTATACATGAATATATTACAAAAATTTGCAGTAGAGAACACTTACAGAGGAGCTAAGCAGACCATGCAAGAGATGACGTTGCCTATTAATAATAACAAGAATCTAAATTAGCATATAGAGAAGGTAAAATATAGGAGAACTAGCAAAGCATATGGTGTTACCTAGAAGACCAAACATGAACATCCATGAAAAAGCCATTTCTATACTATATTACTCTCTATCTCTTTCTCTCGATCGGAAATTGAGCCAGCTATAGCTATATCTTGCACGATATGAGGTAGGAATGTGAGGTATTTATATAGAGAATTAAAGGCAAGTCAAGTTGCTAGTAACTATAGTTGCTAATGGGATCTAGGGTATAACGTATAGTGCTAATGTAACTGCGGTTAGGATTCAAAGATGTATCATTTTGTCCACTTGGTCCTAAAGGAGCTCTTTTGTATTTTTATGGTTACATAATCCAAACAGCTTTCTAAGAGCTAATGCCATCTCTATCCATATTTGGTAAGCTCTTTTGGATGGTAAATAACACACTTTCACCAAAGAAGCTCTACTTGCAGGCTCCATTCCTAGTACCTGCACAATATTCATGGGGTCCAACCCGACTCTTTCTGATGTGTCACCCACCAAGTGGTTTAAGGGTTACAACTCATGTTTTCAGTTTCAAGAACTTCCTTTCATCTTTCTGATCAAGGGAACATGTGGCTGACTTTTGATGATCATTGAGAAACCAAAAGAAAAAGGGAAAGGTAAAATTAATTGCCTGCTAGTTGTAAAAAAAACATCAACTAATCCATTTTTGGAAGTTAAAATCTAATGAAATGATCATTAATTAAGCCAATCCTCAAATGCTGGGTGACCATGTGCTGACAAGTTAATATAGTTAAAGCTGTGATGAAAAACGTCATCATATTTTCTTAGGAAAAAAGTTTCTTAACGTAGTAATTAATATTATAAATAATAAAAATCCACGCTTTCTTTTCTCAAATTCAAATTCAAATTTCACTTAAAATAAAGAGCATATAGTATAAGTTAATTTTCCGGATAAAGATAGAAATATGGTTTTATTTTCTAAAAATATTATTATTTTTATTGTAAATTAATTAAAAAGTATTATATTATATGATATTTAAACTTTTTGACGAGTCTTTTAATATGTACGTTATTTTAATAAAGACTATCACTTCGTAATCCCATTATATCAAGAAGTCAATTTCATGCACATATATATATGGTCAACTTTATATCAAAGCTCAACTTCATGTGTATGGTTAATTTCGTGACAACTTCTATTAAAATAATTTGATGGGAAATCTCATTTTAGTTAAAAACTTAATAACATAAAATCAATTTAAATCAATAAAATAATTTTAAAAATGAGCATAAATATAGGAAAAAAAACTCGTATCTTTGGTTATTATTTAACAACAAAATGTTATGAAATTGACCTTGAAAAGGGTACTAGTTCTCTCATTATGATCGTAGTCTATTCATATTGTTGTCTTTTGCTTAGAAGAGACTCGAACCACATGAAAAGACAAATTACATGTCTTGAAGCAATGCTCAATGCGATGGAATTTGGAATTATCATTACAAATTACTCGAGGAGACCTAAAGATAGCATCACCTGAATAAGGCAAGTGGTAAAATGATGAACCCACTTGGATCAATTTCTCTAGTAGGATTCCACGAGGGGAGGCTTCAGAACTGAAACTAAACTTGAGGAATCCACCCTTTTTAACACTTTTCTGATGTGTAATCGCACATTGGTTTTTGGTGGAGTGTAGCTGGAGATCTTTGTTATTTTGGTGTGAAAGAAGCAATCCATCGGTGGTGAACTCAAGCAGTTTCATGGTATAATAGGTGTGGTGTTTTACCCTAACAAGAAACGGCTTTTCGAAGCCTGTTTTGACCTAGTAATACCCATTAGCCGCCATGTACAAAACTTGATAGTATCCATCTGTCACTTATCTTTTATGATTATTTCTTGTTATGGTATCGCACAGTCATAGCCACGTTCACAGCCTAAATAAACACTCGTAATTAGTGAAAAAGCATCGAACAGGAGAAGTGGGATTATTAGCCAATCTTCTCATCAACCTTTTTGAGACCTGAAAATTTTCGACAGGGGACTGCTTGTTTTTCTTTTTCTTTTTTATTTTTATTTTTATTTTCAAGTTTGACAAATTTCCTTTTTATTTTTATTTTCAAATTTATCAAAAAAATTGTCTGATTGAGTTTTTTTTATTTTTTGGTTTCTTCTGGTTTTTAAAATTTATGAAAATTGTAAAAAGTACCTTTTGTTTTTTGTTTTTTATAATCTGATTTAGAATAAGCTAAATATATATTATTTAATATATTAATTATTAATAAAATTATGAATGATTTAATTTAATATGTTTATTTAAAACTAAAATTAATTATTAATATGAATTATGAGCAATTTAATTTTACTTATTTTTAGTAATTAAATTAAAGAAGTTTAATTTATAAATATAATTAAATTTAAAATATCTTCAACATATATAAATTTAAATAAAATAGATTTAATAATTAAATAGATTTAAATAAATATTAATTTATAAATGAAATTTTATTTTAATAAAATAAAATAAATTTATTAATGATTATTGACAAATATTATATAAGAGATTAAAATAAATTTATTTAATTAAAAATAATTTATCTTTAAGTTCTATATAATATGTAATTATTATAAGTGATAAAAATATAACCATATGAAATTTAACAACCAAATAAGTTTTTATTTTTATTTAAAAGAAAATTAAAAACTAAAAAATTAAAAACTAAAAACAATAACAACAGAAAAATGTAACAAAGGGCTCCTCATTTATTATCAAAATTTTCTATGTACCTACCCAACTTCTAGATTGTAACCATGTAATATGAACTAATGATGTTTTTTCATGACAGTAAAGAAAAAAAAATTGTATCAGAGTGAGATATTTCCATATATAAAAGGTTATATATAATTATCTCGAAGATTAAATATTATAATGAATACTCCTTTTGCAGTGGTGGAAGGAGGTATCTTATCTATAAAATTTAATGCTAATTCAATGAGGTCTCGAGTTTTAATATCAATATTAGGTTTGTCAAAGGATTAACATTTAATTAACCTTAATAAGCTGTTTTAATGGGTAAAGTAAGACTCGTGTATTTACCAACTTAAAAGCTAATCTCGAGTGACGACAGAGGGAGGTTGCGTAAATTACTTACTGACGTAAGAACATGATTAACTAAGAAAAAAGGTATACGCAATGATTTATAAGTGTCAATTTGATCAACACTATCATTTTTTTTGAACATGTCATTTAATTTTACATTATTTACTCACCAAATAAATTATTAAGACTATAATTAAAAAATCTAATCGGTTAGGATAGTTTAATCGTGAAAATCTTGAATCAAACAACTTTTTTGGTTTAGTTTTTAATTTCCCAGGTCGATTTATTTCGGTAACTCTTATTATTAAAAATCGATCATTTTGTTATTTAATTAGTTGATTTTTGTAAATTAATTAAATTTTATAAACCAAAATAAACAAGTTAATTTTTATTTAATAGTCTCTCTTTTCAATCAAACTTTAAATTAAAGATAGTTTCTTTTAATTTTATTTTAAATTCTTCAATTTTATTTAATATTTAACTGGTTTTATGAAGGTTTAATATCGATTGAAACTTTTAGACCTAAAACCTCTTGTGTTATCGATTTAACTTTAGGTTCAAATTTTAAAATATTAAACATAGATTATTATGTAATTTATGGTTTATTAAATATGCATCCAAAAATAACAGTTAAATCGCTTGTAAAAAGATTTAACATTTAATATTATCATAAACTTTAATTGATAAATAAATAACAACTTTATATATATCATTTTAAAATACAAAGTAAAAGGGAATAATTGACAAAGAAAGAGTTTTTCTAACTAAAATGCAATCTTTATTTTATTTATTTTATATTTTTCACAATTAAACAGTCCATAACATTCTACTTATTTTTTGTCACTCAACTCCAGCAATATGTCATGATAAAAGAATTTTTTATAAATTGAAAGAAATTGTATTAATAATAGCAAAAGCTAAAGCTACATTACAATGATTTGCATTGTTAATCTGTACTTGACACATAGTTAGGTTACAACAGAGAGCTAAAAATCACAAGGTTAAGATGGAGTCATAACATCCAGATGTTCTTCAACTCATTACTAATAGAGTTATGTTTGTTGTGAGCTATGAATGTTGCTCGAACCCAATTGACAATGTGTTCTTCTATCTGATATTTTTCTTCCTCAACACCTTTGTATATTCTCATATTTATCTCCCTCCATGTGGAGTAGATGGTGGTAATAAATGTTGTTTTGATAATTGTTTCATTCAATTCTCCTACTTTACTCCTGGCAATGATCATATTAAGAGTCTCCCTCCATTCAAAGGTAAACATGGGAAGTTGTAGCATATGCATTATCCTACTTCATATTGCCTTGGTGTAGCTACATTCAAAGAATAAATGATTCCGACTCTGTATTGCATGTTTACAAAGAACATAAATAGGATCATAATTTCCAAACCATCTATCTTTGATTTTGAGTCTATTTTTTATTACCATTCAAGAGAATATTGAAGCTTTTGGGTTTAATGACTGCCTCCAAAGGATATCAAACCATGGTACCAGTTAAGCATTACATGCAAGTATCATATGACAGGAGCTATTAAGAAAAATATCTCTCAGGTTGGGCATCAAAATAATGTAGTCCTCTCCTACTTCCTCAGGAATAGTAGGTAAGTAACCAGTGATTAAAGAGAATCCTCAAAAATTGCTCTTCAAATCTCCATTATGGATAAGTGAAGAGACCTTTGCATTGAGTGGGATACAATTACTGAGATGTGCTATTTCTACTCTTCGGATAAGTGGACTATAAGGAATCCAATAATCAAACCAAAATCAAGTGTTTTCATCATCCGCCAGCTGATGCGTAATATAAGGGTAGACTAAGTCTCTTAAATTAAGGATGTAATTGAAAGTCCATGAACATTCTCTAGAATTTTCAATTTGTCAGAAATTTCGATCTTTTAAATAGTATTCATTCACCCATTTGATCCACAAAGCCTTTTTATTTGTGAAGAGTCTCCATATTCTTTTGCATAAAAGAACCTTTTGCATTTTTGATATTCAGATGATAATGAGTCCCCGTTTCTTCTTTGGTAGAGTAATCTCGCTCCATTTCACTTTGGCATTCTTACCATTTTTTGTTTTTCTGGATCACAAGAAGCCTTTTAAAATTCTATCAATTTCCAATGAATGTGCAAGCTATTTAATACTGACGTGATGAGAGTCAATCTGGATGCCATGGAGAGAAAATGATTATGCCAAGCAGTGATCCTTTCTTTAATCTTCTCAATCAAAGGATGGATTCGAAAATTTTGACTTGGTGGTAGTGATTGGAACTCCCAAATATTTGAAAGGATGAGTGTGCACTCTAAAGCCAACAGTACAACTAATGTCCTCTTTATTTTGAACATTTGAGGATATGTACACATTGCTCTTCTCCATATTCACCCCTAGGCTAGACTATTCTGAAAAAATATGTAGCAAGGTTTTTAAAATTCTGATGGAATGAGTGTCTACACTATTAAGTAGCATGTGATCATCTGCAATGTGTCAACTTGATCTTTCTACATTTATGGTGAAATCAGAATCTGCCATCATTTTCAAGAAATTTAGAGAACAATTTAGAAATCCCTTCCATTGCTAGAGCAAATAGGTAAGGGGAAAGAGGGTCCCCTTGCCTAATACCTCTGGCTAGTCTGAATGGCAATGAAGGAACACCATTCACCATTGCACTAAAAGAGGATGTTTGGATGCAGGCCAATATCCAGTGTCTGAACTTAGAAGGTAAACCTATAGCTTCCAGGCATTCTTGCAAGAATCTCCAACTGATAGTATCATATGCCTTGGAAAAAATCAATTTTCATCATACAAATTTTGATAGACTTCCCTGTGTGATAGCAACTCCTATAAAAGGAATATATTCTCTTCAATACTTCTCCTTGGAAAGAATGCTCCTTGTGCCATGTGTATTACTTCTAATAGAACTAGCTTCAGCCTTATAACAAAAAGCTTGACAATCACTTTATAGACAATAGTGCAACAGGATATAGGTCTGAATTTAGTAATAGAAGATGATTACCTCTTCTTAGGAATAAGATAAATGAATGTGTGATTTACCTCTTTGAGCAATTTTGTAGATGCGAAGAACTCTAGTATAGCCTCAGTAAAAAGTAGCCCAGTAATCTCCCACGTGGTCTAAAAAAAGTGTGCAGTAAATCCATCTGGACCTAGAGCTTTTAATGGACGAAGGTAGAAAAATGCTTCTTTAACCTCCTGTGGAGTAAAAGGATTGGTCAATATGTCATTGAGCTCCTGTTTTAAAGAAACCTCAAACACATCTTTGACATTAAAACCCTGAAGTGGGATATCTGATGTCCCTATCAGCTGCTTGAAATAGCTCCGAATTGAATTGCTTAACTCCTGTCGACCTGTGATCAAATTACGATTGATATAATGTAATGTTGTTATGGTATTCACATTTCTTCTAAAAAATAAAGAAGCATGGAAGAATTGGGTGTTGGAATCTCCATCTTTGAGCCAATTCAGTTTTGCTTTATGCTTGAGGACTGAATTGATGAAAACCAATTGTTCTTTATTCCTTTAACCATTTGTTTCCAATAATCCTTAGGCCACTATCCATAAGGTGAGTGTAATAAGCTTCATGTGCTTCAGCTAGTTTCCTCTTGCATAAATCTAGATCTTGATTTTGCTGTCGCACCAGTACTTTAATAGCTTGCTTTAACATTTTGAGTTTTTGCATCAGCTGGTAGGTCTTAAAACCTTACACTTCATGATTCCAACATCTATTTAGAAGCTCTATAAACCCCTCCATCTGTGTAACTCCATTGAAGAATCTAAATGGAGTTCCCATTCCTATTGGTGCCACCATGTTTTGTATAATTATATATGAATGATCTGATAGGATATTATCTCCAAAGCATACAAATGATTGTGGGAATTCACATAACCATCTTGGATTCAAAATTGCTCTATCTAGCTTTTTCGTATCAACCACTCACCCTGTTGCTTATTGGTCCAGGTAAATATTCTTCCAATTGCTCTTAAATCCAGTAAATCCACCAGCTAAAAAAATTGATTTAACTCTCTGCTAGCTCCCATCTTGTATCTAGTACCACCTTTAACTTCCCTCGAATTTAAAGAACAATTGAAATTGCCAATGGCTATCCAGAAGCTAGACATTTTATTTTGGAGTAATTACGTATCCCTCTATAATTTATCCCTCTGAAAAGCAAAATTTGAGGCATAAACAAGAGTAACTTCAAATGAGTTGGGATTGCCTCAGTTTTGGGAACATAGATGTATGAATTTGGTCACTTTGATTGGTTGCTTTCACCTCAATGCAATTTGAGTTGTATAGACAAACAATGTGGCCATTCTAGTGATGAGAGTGATTAGTTATGTACTTCCGTTTATTATCTAAAAATTGCAGTCTTGATTGAGTATGAAAGGCTTTTATTTTTGTCTCAAGTAGACCTACCAAAAATGGCTTTTTATCTAGCACTAGCTCCTTTACTATAGACTGTTTAAGAGGGTTATTTAACCCTCTAGTATTCCATACTGAAATCGTCATATAAGGGGAATACCCCTTTGGTTTTGCTCTCCTTTGGGCTGATCTTCTTCTGGATTTGGAGGGTGACTCTGCTAATCCCTCATTCGTTGAATGCTCAAGTTGTATATGTTGTGATTGTTGTGAAATTTCATCTTGCAGTTATTGCACAACCATGTTTTACACTTCGGCCACCACTATCTCCGCTGATGGAATCTCGGTTAAGCTACTATCATTTTCTAAACAACCTTTTAACTGTTGGAGGTTAGTGTCGTCTATAGTATTAGGGGTGGAATTTATTATTCTTCTATTCTTGGATGGTGTATCCACTATCTCCTCACTCCCATTAGTATCTGCCTGTGTCATCTTTGGAGTTTGTGGGAGTGCATTCTTAAATTGCATTCCCTCCATCATCAAAGCATGACCCAATATTGTCTCATATGATGGTAATTCTAGTAGTATATTGTTATTTTTTTATTGTCCTCTAACTGGTGTTGTGAGTTGTTTCCTCCTGCAGGTGTAGGTCTTCCAATTTCAGTTCCACAACCTACTATCTCCCTGGCCCCTTCAGTATTCTCCATGTCCCTTGTATGCACAACTACTAGATGGCAGGAGGAGATATTGGGGATTGAAGTCCATCCCCAATATCTCCTCCTGCCATCCAGTTTGAAAATATCTTCTAGTAGGTTTCCACTGCTTCTTGGACGGGTTAGGTTTCCATGGATATGAAACCTTGATTTCCAATGGAACCTGCTCACCTCTGTTCCCTAATTTCTTTACTGCTAATATTTCAAGCAGCTTCGAATTTTTTCCAATCTCAACATAGATCTTAGCATACCCTATATGCTCCATATTTGATGTTTGCGCATCTATACACAGAGGTTTACCCAACAAGCTAGCCAAATAGCTAAACCCTCCACCGTCCAAAGTTCTAACAGTAAGTCATGAAATTGCACCCACAGGGGAAATGACTTAATGTAGTCACGATCAAATTCTATGCCCGGTTGCCATTTCTAAGAAACATGGGTTGGCCTCCGATATGCCAAGGACCCAATTCTATTATTTCAGAAAAATTACAATCAGTCGCAAACTTAAAAGGATTGTTACCATTATCCATAAGCAAGGTTTTCTCCAAACCTTTTTTCCCCCATCTGGCTGCTTCCCATGTGTGAATAACTGGAAAGGTCGATCATTTATTCCAAAAGAAACCAACCAAAGTCGTGGACCATGTCTTTGCCCGTACCTGTAGAAGCTCAATAGGAGGACAAATCACTCCATTCTTCAAGACTATTGGATACTACTTCAACTTAACTCGTTTATGCTGGAAGTTAAGTTTTTTTTTGCCAAGCATTAGAGGTCGGTGGAGGCCTCTCTACTTGTTTGGTAGTACCATGTGTTCTCACCCCCTTCCCGGACTCTCCATTTCTGACTAGGTCGTGTGTGAGAATACGAAATTCTTCTACAGATAAACTTAAAGATTCACCACAACCCAAAATATCATTCTCAGCCTTGGACAGGCCGTCCATAGGGGGAGAATCTCAACTGGTAATGGTCAGCAGTGGTAGAAATCTCATAACCGAGGAGGTGGATGAAAGGAAGTTTCCATAAAAGAAAAAAAAAGTTATGGTAAAATTATCAATGCAAAAGATAGAGGTCAGAGAAAAGTTTGAAATCATTGAATATCTAATTCTCTATTAACAATACCTAGGAATAAATAAATATTTTATTTCAAGGCCTTTGATTTATATTGGTAATTTATTCTTATTTATTTGGATATTATGAATTGTAATTCACAATATTCTGAACTATTATTCAGTTAGTACAAATTTTATCACTTAATGGTGTAAGGCAGTACCGACACATGGTACTGCCATAGATATTGTTAAAAAAAAAGAAGAAGAAGAAGAAGAAGAAAACAAGTTGTCTACGATAACTTGGATGTAAGCCGTCATAATGGATAGTTTGCATGCAAGTTGTGCCATAGCTTGTATATAGCCGTGGCAGCAAAGAGGCGATGGATGGTCTATATAAAGACCCTCCCCCTCTTTCATAATTGAAAATATACATATGTATGTGGTAGTAATTTAAGTTATTGTGTGAGAGAGTGTTTTTTTTAATTTTTTTGGAAACATTTTTTCTTAAAAGGTTAGTGACAAAATAATGAGGATATTATTCTAGGGATAATAAATTTGAGAAACATCTTGCGTGTGAGTGCCACTATTTTATTGTATTATTTTTACTCTTTTTACCTGCTATTTTTATTAGTAGAAGTTTTATTCAGAGTTTGGTCCGTAGACATAGCTCAAATTAAAACGTGAACCACGTTAAATTTCTATGTGCTGTTTTCTTGCTTATTTTGCTTGTGGGATTTAATTCGTCAAATTTTCCAACAAATGGAAAATTTTTAAAGAAGTTATTTTCTCTATGTATAATATGTACTAATGTTTTAAAAACCGAATTTGAAATTAAACTTTTAAGACAAAAGATTCGATATTAGACGTCAAAAAATTGACTAAAAATTAAATAAAATTAAAAATTTTGAAATATGTTCAAAGAGATTGTCCTTACTTATTAAAGAATTTGAAGTTTAATTGAAAAAATAGATTGCTAAATGAAAAATAATTAATATATTTTAATTTATAAGAATTTATTATTTTATGAAAATTAACCGATTAATTAATAAATTGATTGATTTTTAACAACAAAAGTTATTAAAGTAAATAGATCCAGAAAGTTGAAAACAAAACTGAAAAATTAGATAATTCAAAATTTTTACAGTTAAATCGGTCGAACTGGTTAAGTTTTTAAAGAAAGATTCTAAACCAGCACACATCTCTTTGATAGATAAAGGATTTTCATCTTTTTTTAATAAAAATAAATAACATAAAAAAAGAATATCACCAAATAGAAAAACGATATATCATATATATATATAGAGAAGTTCCATGAGCAATCTAGAGTGGATATTTCAACTTATCTGGATCGAGCTAACACGAACCTACTGGACTCCACAAGAAAAGCTGAGATAGTGAAAACGGGATCAAGATACTGGAAGGAAGCTAATAAAGTACACTAAACATACAAGATAACAAAGCACAAGCAGGCACCAAATAAGGTTTGATGAAACAATAATTGGGAAATTGGTTTCCAAATCAGACAACCATAAATTACTTGCAGACATTATGTGTTGGATGTCACCAATGATTAAAAAACTAAGCTGATTCGCCCGGTTAATTGTAAAAACCTTGAATTTGCCCTTTTTTTTCAATTTTTTATTTTTCTGTTCAATTTATTTAAATAACTCCTATTCTTAAAAATTGATTAATTTATTAATTAATTTGTTATTTTTTATTAAGTAATAAGTTCTTATAGTCCCCTAGAGGGTGGTTGAGTCAGTGGAGCAAGGGGCATGAAACCAAAAGATCTTGTGTTTGAATCTCCCTACTTACACTTTGTCTATCAAATCTGTCGTATGGGACTTGTTTAGTGCGAAGTACCTGGTTGGCGTGATTTGCAGGCTATTGGGTCAATTCGGAGGTTTATCCAGTGCGCATCCAAAGGATACGGCTGTGGATTCCTCCGTTAAAAAAAAGTTCTTATAAACTCAAAAAAATCAATTAATTTTTTTAATAATGTCTTTTTCAATTAAATTTCAAATTTTTCGAAGAGTAAAGAAAATGTCTTTCAATCATATTTTAAATTCTTTAATTTTATTTATTCTTTAACCGATTTTATGACAGTCTAATATCAGTTGAACCTTTTAAACCTTAAACCTCTTGTCTTGTCTGTTAAACTTTCAGTTTAATTTTTAAAACATTGGATGTAACAAAGCTTTTTAAAAGTTATTTAAATAATTTATGGATTAAGTTTAATTTGTTCCCATCAACAAAAAAATGGGTCAAAATGTTGTGACTATAGGTTTTACAGTAATTATACATGATAATTTGGTGGTAATTAGATGGATTATTACTAGCAATTTTCTTAATATTTTCAATTTTTGGTTTTGCTGGTGGTGGTATACTGTTATGGAAAACCTTTTAAATTAAAATAAGATTATATTTTGCAAATTAATTTTCCTTTTAACATTCTTGAATTACTATATTTAAATTATAAAAATATCTCTATATTTTTATATTTTATTATCACGTGACCTCTAAATTTTCTTATTTGTTATGTTGAATAACTGAATTATAATTTTGAAATATCGTTTTGAATGATTGAACATAGTTTTTTAATTGTTAAAATAATTTTATGCTTATCACTTCTTCTTGAAAAAATGACTACCAACTAACAAGAAAAACTAAAATTTTCACGTAACTTATATTTTTCATTTTATTTTCTATTTTAATTGATAAAAATAAAATTAAATTAAGGACAATTACCAACTTTTAGCATTGTTCAAAATTCCACCTCCCTCCCGGGATCTGATCTTCTGTTTCAATTAACCAGTTTCTACTTTGTTCCATTAAATCTCATTCACACATTTATGTGCACCAAC
>JANZXR010000007.1:27301005-27326121 GCA_027575705.1 Erythroxylum echinodendron
TTCGGTTCAGTGATTCGAAAGATATACTTCAAATATTTTTGGACTGCTCTTGTCCATAACAGTATACTATGAACAATTTCTCTCTGAAATTTGAACATCTTAGACACTAAATTAGAATCCAATTCCTTCATACCATTTGTATCTCCATGTCTCTAGTTTACCACAAATCAGAAATCATCTCATTTGGATCTGTAGAGCTCCAGCAATTATAAAAACACGGAAATATGTTCAGTGGAATAACATCAATTCGTATTATTGAACAACACACTCACTGTACCCATCCCACTTTTTTCACTAAATCTTTCTCTCTTAATTTCAGATGGCTATGATTTTAGTCCGAGATATAGAGAAACGTCTTACAAATCCAATGATTCAAGAACCAAGTCATTCGGGTGTCTATAGAAGGAGTTATGGCCAAAATGAGATGATGCTGACGTCATGAGACAATTGCTGACGTCATTCTGAGACGAAGCAACATGAGACGGTCAAAATGAGACTCAAAAAGTCAAACTAAGATGATAAATAGTAACTGAGACAATAATGACGTCATTCTAAGATGATGACGTCAGCACAGAAAAAACATAGAAGGAGATGATGTCATCACAGAAGAAGTTTTCCTCTAAGCATAACTTTTTCTACAAAGATCGGATTCAATTGTTCTCTACATGATTCGAAAGAGGGAATCAAGATACATAAGCTTCATGAAGAGCTCAAAGGTCAATTTTATCTTCTGAAGGGTCAAAATAGGACAGAAGATATACAATAAACAGTAACCCAAAAGAAGTTTGGGAACACAGACGATATTTTTCGATTGTCATAACTTTCTCTAGAGGAATTGGATTAAGATGTTCTTTATATGGTTTAAAAGAGGATTTCAAGATCTACAACTCTTATGAAGATCTCACAGGTCAATTCTATCTTTTGAGGGGCCAACAATGGGACAGAAGATAGGTATAGATGAACAAAGAAGAAGCAAAACACAGAAGGAGTTCGTGAACAGTAACATAGAAGAAGTTCATTCATCTGTGAACAGTAACACAGATGGAGAGTATGAACAGTAACACAGAGGAAGATGACGTCACCCAGAGTAAGATAACATCATCACAGACGATAGCTCTATTCTCTACTCATCCTTTCATCTGTGTTTTATCTTCTATGTGATGACGTGTCATCTGTGTTCTGACGTCATCATAGAAGATTCCTCTCTTCTGAACATCTTCACTTGCAAAAATCCTAACTTTTGACTCCGATGTCCAAAAATTTCATTCTATATATTATTGGAAAGCTAGAAAAATAATCTACAATTTCCAAGAAGACAACTTCATCCAATTCAGCCTAGATCAATCCAGATTTTTCTCTTAAGTACAAAGGCGAATTTTACACACTCGATGAACATTTTCTAGATCACTGCAATTTTTTGTTTCCAAATCTTTCCTTATCATAACTCATACCCATATCATCTTCTCTTCTTCATTTTCAACTTCATATATTAGAATCCATGATTCATCATGAACACCAATAATAGAACACACATACATATATATATATACATGTTCTTTATCACTTTCATCCTAATTCTGCGTATTTCATAGTCTCTCACTACCAAAATCACCAAATCACAAATATGAACTTCTTCACATTTCTCATTTATTAATTCTAGTCTTCTAAGAAAAGTTCGGGGTCTAAAAAAAGCACATTACTCTTTGCTTCTTCAAGAATGAGGGCTTTAGTTGGCTTTCCAAATAGATCAGTGTGCTCTTTGAAAGGAGACTTTGTGAAGCGTGTTTTCCTTTAGAAATCAGGTGTCAAAAATTCATATGTTTTCATAATACACTCAAAAGTGGCCTGTAACCACAAGTTCCATCAAAAAATAAATAACAGAGAAGGACTTATGGTTACTCAAATTCAGAGTCTCAAGATATGATGAAATAAAAGCATAGAATAACATTTCTTAATTCTGTAAGTCACGTTATCAAGATTATACCAAGATGCAACCAAAATCAACAACTTAACATGAGAGCATACTAATCAAATGTGATACCACTGCAAATCTGGCTTTCATAATAAACATGAGGATATATTCTTTTGGTGAATGCAGAGGAAACTCAAAATGTCAAGGAAGGTAATATCGGCTAATTTGGACCGACGCCTATCACCCAATAAAAATCCATACAAGCATGGATTCATCAGCCCTCACCACATTTAATCCATCATATGATTAGAAAGAACTTTATAAGTCATGCAATTATTACACATTGCATCATATTATCATTCACACTTCAGAGTGCCTGATCTAACTACAGGTGCACCGTGAGATAATAATGTCACCATATGATGCATCTGACTCATAGAACTAAATAACTAATAACAGCTAAATGTTTGAAAAAATAAAATAGAAGCTAGCAATTCCTTCCCTTCTTTGTTTTAAATTTTTTACTGGTTTTCAGAAAATAAGAATATCTTTTGTTAAATGAACGAGCAATAGCATACCATGTCCATATAAAAGAAGGCATCTCAGAAGATAGCCAAGGAAAGACAATAGGCAACAAACATATAGATGAAGACATGAATAATTCTTACTGCATAGAGATCAGTAGATCCCAAAACACGAGTAACAAAGGAGCCTTTCATTCCACAATCACCCTATTGGTGTAAATCAATAAAGTGAGGATAGATGGTAAACTAGTATACTGAGGCAACCTTTAGAAATCTTAAAAGGACTAATATAGAGAGTAATATATGATGAAACAACCAGGAAGAAAATAAAAGGTCAAGTAAACACCAACTCTATGAAGAAAAAAGAATACCAATTGGCTTGTCGAGATGGAATATTAAAGAAAGATAATGAAAATGAGAATCTTCAACCAACAAGATCCAAAAATCTAATTTGTGTTAGTCCTAGAACCCCTGTTATAAACGATTGGTTAAATACCAATTATTGAACCAACAACTAGAAATCGTGAAAACTATTACCTGCTTAACTTTAAACTCATTTAAAGATTGAGCAACAAATTTTACATAAAAGAGATGCCATTACAAGGCTTTAACCAAGGTTGTGGAGTTGAATAATAAGTTCCTTGGACTAAAGGATTTATTCGTGTATTGACAAGATCGGTGCCCTCAAACCAAAATGTAAAATCGTCCCCCTGAATAAATCACAAACTCAGATCTGAAATATATCACCAACCCTAATGATGGAAATCAATGTCATCAAAACTCTAAATCTCACAAAATTTACCAAATCTGAGTCCTAGAAACCCAAAAGACAAAAAGCCAAATCCATTAAAAAGAACTCATAATTTACAATTAACCTAGTAAAATGACCAAGAGACAGAGCTTGCAAAATATCATTTTCCAGATACAGAAAAGCAAGCCTTTGCTCACGATGAAATCAAGCTTCAAAATGAACCCACGACAAAAAATGAGATAAGCTCATTGGCGAAGAACAAACAAAGAAACATAAGCTCATAGGCGAAGAACAAACAAAGAAACACTCATTCAGACAAAACTCAAGACGACACCTTTACGACTCCATAGACAACAAAGACATCTAGAAAACAAAACCCATATGTATTTCATCAACCCAAGTTCAGATATCAAAAAAAGAAACAAAAAAGCACGTACAAACATAAGCTCTCTACATTATGGATCGAGAGCTACCTTTCGTTTTCATGGAGGAAGAGGAAAGAAGAAAGCAGAGGACGAGACATGGGTGTGGCGTTTTCATGGAGGAAGAGGAAAGAAACAACAGATGAGAGAAGGGTGCTTTAGGCTTTTAGAGCTTTTCATTTTAAGCGCCAATCACATTTTTGTTCCCTTCCTATTTGACAAAAACGTCGTTAAAGGATCCACTTTTATTGATGATTTCAAAATTCGTAGTAAACTGTTGAATTTTTAAAGACGATTTTTGAAAATCATTGCCAAATGGTCCTCATTTGATGACGATTATTAAAATCGTCACTAAAAATTTATTTTTTATGACGATTTTCAAAACGTAGCAAAAAAATGTAGTCAATTGTCACCCTTGTTATAATATTTAATGACAATTTGTAAAATCGTAGCCAAAAGATTAACTTTTAGTGACTATTTTTCTAAAATCGTAGCTAAATATCGTTATTTAGTGGCGATTTTAAAAATCTTCGCGAAAAGTAAACCTTTTAGCGACTATTTTCAAAAATGTCACTAAAAGTTATCCTTTTGGAGACGATTTCTAAAATCCTCGCCAAATATCGATCTTTAAAGTAGTCTTTTCTCTACTTTGTTGTAGTGAGTCAATTTGTTATTTTAAAATTTATTATGGGTATAATCAATAATTAAAAAACACCATTGGTTTGGTCGGTTCAACTGTAAAAATCTTGTGCAATTCAACTTGTTAGTTTAGTTTTCAACTCTTTTGTTCAATTTACTTTAATAACTCTTGTTGTTAAAAAATGATCAACTTTTTTGTAAATTAATATATTCTTATAAATTAAAATAAATCAATTAATTTTTATTTAATAAGTTTTCAATTAAAATTCAAAATCTTTGATAAGGAAAATCTATTTCAATCATTTTTAACTTATTTAATTTTATTCAATCTTTAACTAGTTTTATGACGGTTTAAATCAGTTGAGTCTTTTAAACCTTAAATCTCTTGTCTTACTGGTTTAATTTTCAGCCTGATTTTTAAAACATTGTGTATATTGTGTATAGTGATTAATATCACTTAAATTACTTTTATATACTATCAAATAGTTTATTATATATGAAAGTAACTCAGATAACATTTATAACGATTATAATAATCATTAAAATAATATTATTCTTTTTCTTTTCTCCATGTTTTAATTTTTTATATTTTATTATTACGTGACGTCTTGATTAAACTCCCGCTATCCACGCGTGGCTTCCAACATAGATCATGGCTATATATAAATGTTTCTTCTCACTCTAAACACACAAATTAAAGATTTGATGTTGACAAATTCCTACGTACGTGTTACATTCTCTTTAGTAATATTTTCGTAGGGAACAAAAAGAATCAAAATTCGCCAAAAGAAAACAACTAGGAAGTCGAAAACATGCATTGCACATAACGTGAGTGATCTTAAGAACAATAATATATAACAATAATACTAAATTAGAATAAAAACACATACCGTAAGTTAGAAATTGAAATTAAGCTACAAACAGACACAAAATGCATGTTAATTATGCCTCAATCACAGATGGATTGGTCATGCTCTTTCTCGCCCTTTTGTGCTCGAGGACTTGGAGTTTGTTGCACCTCAAAGTTTGTGGTTTTGCTTGGTGTTACAGCTTCCCAATCGGTCCGATGTAGCTCATCGTTAGGCTTCACATGCACAGCTAAGAAGTACTTGTAGATTATGTAAAGCAACATTTGAAGAATCCCCAAGACGAATCCTAGAATGTTTGGGACCTGTAAAAGGATGTTTTGTGTTCAAACCAGGACAAATTAAGGAACCACTAATCTGCTATGTTGTCTAAGTGACAAAGGGTTAATTACCACAATGTACAAGTCTTTTAAGAGTAGGCCATAGAAGAGCCACGTAATAGCACTAAGTGTAAGGAAAAATGATAGGTAGAATGGCATGAACTCCACGCTCCTGGTTCTAATCACAAGTCTCTGCAATTGTTCAAACAAGATTAAAGAATTAATTAACCTTTAATTAACATATAATATATATATATATATTACCCGAAATGGTTCAAGCTAGGTCCGCTTATCCAAACACACTTAAAACTTTGGTTAAATTAGTGAACATTTGTTGTATCCTCACCATGACACTTAAAGGAGCAGCAAATACACTGATGGAGAGCACCATACAAATCCATCCAAGAACTGTAACCCGGTACGATGCTTTTATCCATAATTCAGTAATGAGAGTAAGCGAGCCGAACCCCACGAAATTTATCATGATGAGTGATATCAGAGTGAACCTCTGCATTTCCATGTTCGATGAAATTTCATCAGAAAATCGCAGAAGATACCATAATTAAGAAGAAGAAGAAGAAGAAGAAGAGTTTGATTGGAATATATATATATATACCTTAGCTTTCTTTGGTGCGAAAGTGATGTACATGACAATGTAAATGGTCTCCATGAAACAGCCAACTGAGTTGATTGTGATGAGAAGGAAAGTATTGGACTTGTGTGATGCATAGTACAACCAAAGCATGGCACTGAACATTGCTGCAATGTACGGTATCGAATGAAACCCTTCTGTCGATTTCTTCTTAAAGATCCTTAAGAAGGTTGGTCTGCAAGGAATATTCAGACATGTTTAATTGGTTAAAAGTGACCATTGTTCTTCAAAAACTAAGCATTCTGACCACAATAGAGGTTTGAGAAGGCAAAAACTTACATTGGAGATAGAAAAACCACGAAAGAGACTATGTTACCTGCAATAAACAAAAGAAAAAAAATTAATATGCATCTCATAATAAATTAAATGGACTTAAATACTAAAAATTTAGATTTAATAGAATTTTTATTAAAAAATAAAGATGATAAATTAAACTAAAATAATATATTCTATCATGATGCTAGTTTTAATATATACCTAGAAGGCCAAATGTAAAAATCCAAGGATTCTGAGCAGAAACTATGGACATCTCGATCTCCTTGTCTGTTCGCTCCTCTTCCTCTCAAAACAATGATTTCCAAAGGAAGAAGAAGGAGAACAGAGAGCCTAAGCTAGTTAACTTCAAGATGCAACAAGAAGCGAATAAGCGATAGTTCATATTTATAGAGTTTGTTGCATGGAAAAGGTTGAAATGATTGCTTGTGGTACAAAAACACGTGCACCAAGTTCCAAACTCGGCATCAAACTTCGTGATGACAACCAAATCAAATCTGAATCAACCAATTAATTCGTTGCACATCCCACGAATGTTTTTCAGGACTAAACCTCTCTTTAGTACAGCAGTAGAAAGCTTATTGGCCCTTGTAACGGACAAGAAGCAGGTTTCAATTGGTAGAAATGCATTAACGTACGCTCTCTTTCCAACAAATCAGTTCTCAGGAGTTGTTGTAATTATTAAGGTTCCATGACTTTATAATTAACATAAGCATAGGTTAAACTTTAAATTTTTATTGAATTCTTACATATTAGCAATAGAATTTATTTGTAAAATGAATATAAAAATCTTAATCAAAGATATGCCATATAATTATGATCACAAATATAAATTAAGAACTATTTATAACACTGAGATTACTAATTTACTATACAATGGGAGATAAATTATATGCAACATATGTCATTATGTATATGATTCAATTATCAAATTAAATAAGATTAACAAATTTTATTATTGACAACATAATTTTAATTAATTTAAGCTAAACTCTTTCATGGATTTAAGAAAATTTAGAAAAACTCCCTAATTTTTAAAATTATCAAAAGAATTTTTAATTTTCAGTTAAAAAAAAACTCTCTAATTAAGGGATGAGAATGTTAAACTACTCACACCAATCATATTTGATTAATAATATAGTATTCTAATTGAACTTAAATATGACCCAAATTAATTAAATTTGATTTAAATTAATATAAAGATATATATATTTACTACCCCTTCTTTCTTTTATTATCCTCTCTCGCTAGACTAACTCTAGAATGAGCAAGAATTCTGGTGCCTCTTCACCTTGTTATGACATAGAACACTTCTTTCTCTTTGCTAATATCACCATAAAGTAAGTTTTATGTTGCGTTCTATCTGATTATCCTCAAATCTGCTTTTTTGACTAGAACGCGTGAACTGAGATTAAGAGTCAAGTTCTTGTTGTGACACCTGGGGCTTTTGCATGGTCATATGACCATTATTTATATTGTATCTAACTCCTGTCATAGAGATTCCCTTTCACAAATCGCACTCCCCCTGCTTCCCTGGCATTTTAAAGGAAATAGGTTACATGAAAATGGGGTTTCGAGTGTGGTAGGTGATGAGTATAATATGAAGAGCACCTGAGGATAAGATATGAAATGGAGTCTTTCCATGCACCTTTGATTTATGTAATAGTGGTGGATGTTGTTTTCAGAACCTGAATGCCCAGATATTTGTGTTGGATATCAAACCATTTTTTTGTATGAATCAATCATCTAAACTTAGATATTTGTTGGATGCAGATTTTTTTGTAATGAATCACTCGTCTAGAATAAAATAAAATAAAATTGGAACATTCATAAATGTTCATTTTTATAAATTTATGTATTAAACACTCATTTTTGTGCATAAAATAACCATATCAAATTTACTAAAATTCTCACATCAATTATGAACCTCATAGCTTAATGTATAAATAATGTCTCCTTCAGAAAGGAGATTAACAAAATTTTAAATAATATATGAAATGTTTGATTTTTTTTTTTATATTTTCTATTACAAGACCAATCATGAAATAGCCCTTGCTTCCTAATCTCAAGATTACACTCTGTTCTTACAAATAGAAAATCTACTTTGTGGGTTATTTTCATTGTAATTTACGTGTTCATGCATATCATTTTGAAGATATCATGCCAATCAAATAAATAACAACAAAAATTCAGTAAATATCTTGCTAAAATATGAAATTTAGAGATATCTAATAAAACTTAGTCTTATCCTTAATTAGATCTAAATTATCATACCTATCAAATCTAAATTACCATACCTATCAAATACTGTACACATATTATATGTATATTGAGAAATGTTTGGGAGTTCATTTGGCAAATTTGATTAGTACATGTCTGAATCCTAATATTACTGCAGATTTCTACTAATTGTTTTCTCATTCAAAAAAGGTGGTAAGATATATTTGGACCCTTTTTTTTTTACTTGCATGCTCAGTTCAAATTATGTATCTCAGCTTTCCAGTTAGGAGATGTTGGTGAGGTTTGGCAGTGAAAAGACTAATCACGAACAATAGCTTCTTCCCTTTTATCCTAGTGCCACATTAATGGAGCCGATAGCTATTTGAGCAATTTAAGGATCTTTTACTCAATCTGATAGAGACAAAAGTTACTTGCTACCTTTCGAAATGAGCTAGAAGTTGGTATCGAAAGCCTGGTGTTGTCTCAACTACGGCAACCTAACTTTTTTTCGACATGACATACGTCATTCATTCGTAACCCCTAGTGACCTTTGCCACAGAACATGACACGAGTTCACTATAACTAATTTTGATGTAATAGATTTGATAGTTTTAAGTTATTTAAATAATTTTTAAATGTATGTAATGATTAAACAAACAAATATTAAATTATGCAATTGAAGTGACATCTAAATATATGAGTCTTAAAATATTACGGACCTAGGAATTAATAAGTACGGATCTATTATTTAAAATAACCCTATTTAACGTTGAAACGATGTCGTTTTGAACATTTGACATGAGATTAGACAATACAATAAACAGATGAATTTGTAACGTTTTATTTTACGACGAAACAAAAATGGTTGCCAAAAGTTAACATATTGCGACGATTCAAAGGATTTGTAATTAAAACTAACTATTTAACGACTAAAATGAAAAGAGTTGCAAAAGGAAAAACCTTTAACAACGCATAGCAAAAATTGTCTTCAAATGTTAAATATTTAGCGACGATTAAGAGAAATCGTTATTAAATGATGCACAATGGGTGATGATGTCAGATATTTGTTGCTAAATAAGCTTATAGCAATGTTTTTCAAAAACGTCATTATAACTTATCAAACATTTGGTGACAATTTCGGGAAATTATCACCAAAGGGTCTATATTTGGCAACGATATTATGAAGCGTGACCAAAATATCAATATTTAGTGACAAACTTTTTATTTGGTCGCAAAAAGTTTAACATTCAGCGACAATTTTTTAAAATCATCACAAAATGTCAAGCATTCAGCAACAATTTCTAGAAATTGTCACTAAATATATGATATTTTTTAAAATTATTAAACTAATATTTTATAATCTATCATAGTTAAGATATGTTTTATTGGAGATTTGTTTTGAATGTTTACAACCTATTATTAAAAAAAACTCACAACATAATTTTAAGTGTTAAACAGTTGTATTAATTAATCATTAGTATTTACTAACATTGTAAAAATTAGTTATAAAAATTTTAAATAATTTTATCAATATAATAATATGATATATGGAGTAGTACAAACTTTGAATTAGAGGTTACCCAATTCATACAGTCATAGAACCAGAATAATAACAGTTCACATTCAATAGTACACAACTTGACCCTTAAGTAGTAGATATGTTGTTTGACAAGTTATTACAGAAACAACAATAAACTAACTTTAAAGCTGAGTTCATTTGATTGACTCGCTAAATGACAATGATATAATTATTTATTTGGATTTAACGTAACATGAGAGTCGGTAAAGGTAAACGAATCCTCGATATCTGGATTCCCGAGAAGGGTTCTTGCACGTTCGAATACACCAATTAGAATAGTAACAATTATTCCCTCAAGTGTAGGATTTTCTACACCCTCTTTCAACAGCTTTTCCGCTATAGCTAAACTTGTAGAGGATACAGTGAATGAGTCACTAGATTTAGTACCTAAAACACAATCATTATGGAACTTAGATATTTTCATATTAGTAAATTGTTAAATGAATTGAAATTGGAATGACATGCATACTTAAATGAGCAGACGAAGTATATGGAATTGACAAATTTTTCAAAAAATTGATTTTCTTAATCCTTTACTGACTGTTGTGACATTGCTCCCACCTCCATGGCCATACATGTCATCTTTGAGACTAAAGGAAGCTTAAAATAATATGTAGTATAAACTATTAAATGTGAATATATATAATAGCTTCATAAAAGGAAATGAGATGTACATAATAAGGAAAGTGACGTTCGGATGATACTAAATACCTTGAAGCAAAAGATCGGTCATGGAAGGCAAATGATGATTAATGTATGAAGTGGAGATTTTTTTTCTGCATTGGTGGTTTTTCCAGTAGGGATAATTTTGCCACATTCCTCCCAACGGAATGAATTTGGGTCATCCAAAACTAGTCTCCATGTCGACATTTCTTGATTAATAATGTTAAGAGGTATATTCTGCAAAAGTCGATTTAAAATAAAATGATGATATATTTAACTCTAATTTCGATGACAAGTGAAACTAGTCTAGTTTAGCGCTTATACATTTCAATGTATCTAATGATATGAAAGTTACCCTTACTCAAATTTCAAAAATATATTGTGTAATTTTTATCATATGCAAGATTTAAAATTTAAAGTAGAATAGACATGATTATGTTCTTGATGTACAGAAATATAGTATTATCTATATGTCTCTATATTACTACTAATGGAAATGAATAAAAGTAAAATAGTCTTGAAACAATTTCATGAATGCAGAAACAAAGCTTTGATGAGATTAAGCGTTAAAAGTCGGTGGGAAGACAAACATAAAAAAATAACAAAGTTAGACAGTAAATCATCTTCAAAACACAACCATAAACACAATTCAGGAGTCAAATGCATAATTAAGAACTCACAGTAAACACCTAAAGGGTTTTAGTGAATAATCACAATAGAACAAAAGAATAATCACAATAACTCACAATAGGACAAAAGAATAATACTGACTCAGTGAATAATTGTTCTTCGACAATGATGAGCACAAAACAAAACCCAAACAAGTTATCTACGAGAGGATTTTGGATTGGTGTTGACGGTTTGAATGAGAATGGAGTAGGGTTTTATGTTTTTGTCTTTAAAAACCGAATACAAAACTACATCGTTTTTCTAGTTTAGATAAATGATGTCGTTTATTGTTTGCTATAGCTGTTTGGAAGTAGTATTAATGAATTTGTGACGATCTATTGTATTTAGTCAACAAACGTCAGATGTAGCGACTAATACATAGTTCGTTGCTAAAGCCTGTCGGTTCATAAATAATTTGTAATAAATTTATTTTCCTATTCCAAATAATTCATAATTTGAATTAAAAATTAAATTATTCAATTGAAAACTATTTGCAATTAATTTGTTGACCGTTCAAATAAATTAAAATTGGCTTACAATTTTTAGAAAATTATACATTTTCATTATTATAATTTCAAAAATGGAATTTGAAAAAAATTAAAAAATTTAATTTTGTAATTTAGAAAAATAAATAATAATAATAATAATTTTACAAGAAATTATAATATAATTATAAAACTATTTCTAACAAATTATATTTAAAGATTACTCATTCCCAAAAAATAAGCAAATGAAGAACAATTGCATATATAAGTGAGAAGATTAATTTTTCATTTTGTTATTGGTAATAGGAAAAACTCATATATGTTAATTAATTAAGAAAATTAAGAATGTAAGGAAAATGGTTAGTTTTTGCAATGTTTTATATAATTGGTAGCAAAATTTGAGTATTAGGTGACGAAATTTGTGACCGTCGGAAAAGGTTAAGGTTGAGTTATGGCAACGATTTATCAATTTGGTAGTAAAAGTATAACATTTTGTGACGAAATATAGGTCCGTCGCGAAATGTACAGGATCAGAATAATATAACTATGTCGTTTTCTGTGTTTTCCAAATGCATTGACGAAGGTTATCAAATAAAGTCGGTAAATGTTGGGCATTTCACGATGAATCATGGTTTCGTCTCCAAATGTTGCAACAGTAAAAAAAAATTTAGGTGGGACGTCGCCATTTGTTTTAACAGAAACAACATCGCCGCACCTAATAAAAAATTTAACTTGAAGCCCCTGCCCCCTTCCCCCCAGCTTGCCTTTGCATTTTCTTCCTCCTCTCTCTCGTTGATTTTCTGCTATTTGCGTCCCTGAATACATGCAACTTTCTTTTCTTATCTTCAGTTGTCATCTAGCATCTCCCTGGAATTGAACTGAACCTGGTGTTGTGGGTTTGTTTTTCATGTTGTGTTTGTTAGTAGCAAATGTAGGATAAGTTATGAGTTTGTTTGAATGGATTGAGATTGATAATTGTTGGGTGGGTGTTTGAATTTGTTCATTATGGTGAAGAAAAGGAATAGACACAATGAATAATTGAAGTTTCGTGGTTGATATGTTATGGTTATAAGGTGTTTGATGAAAGTCCTGTGGGGGATTATAATTGTTCTATTTTGATCCAACTTGTTTTATCCGATTTGAAATGGTGTTGAAAGACCAGTAGCTCTTACTTCCTATCTCCATCCTTCTTCTATCTTTATATATATACACAATTCTTTATTATTCTCTATCATCACCTGAAGTTCTCTGTTGTTGGCAGTGTTTCTCAGAAGAATATTTTGATGAAGTTTCTGTAATCACTTTCTTTTTACAGGTATGATTTCGATGCTTCCTTCTCCTGTCTATGTTTTCTGTTTTTTTATTTGTTCTCAACATGCAGGAGGAATGTTTTTAGTGTGAGGAGTTTCTTTGTGCACGTGTTGGACATTTTTATGTTTCACTGTGAATAATATGGGTAACTGAGCAACTACTAGATTCCAGAGTCTATATTGATTAGTGCAGTAGCTTGGATAGGGATCTTTTGTCATAGATTAATTTCTAGTGTATTTTGTACCAGTATATAAGAAATATTGGCAAGAATTTGGAAATTGGCGTTGGTGTATGCATGACTAGCTTAATAAGTGTATTTGATGTTTTTATTAGCATTGATGCATGAATTAATGAGTTAGATAATGTATTAGTGTTGAATATTTTTATAGTCCCGTTAGAATAAGCATTGGTGGTGTTACTTCATTTATTGATGAATTGACAAAGATTATGATATGTGAATCCAATTATGGTGTTAAAAAGAACCTATCTTGAGCATTGATGCATTGTAGTATGATGTTTATACTGAGTGATAGTATAAATCCAATGGCATTATGCCTAACATAATAAAATATTGAAGTGGGCTATAAGTACATATCTTAGGGAAGGTGTATTTCAAGCTTGAATATGAAAAAGTTTTATGGTCAACATGATGACGATGAATTGATCACATAAGTACTTTTATCCCCAACAATTCTTAGAATCGTTATCTTTTTATCTAACTAATGCTCAACTAAATTCATATACTTTATGAAACAACATAATTACTTCATACTTATTCTTATATGATTTTATTCACTAACAACTTAATATAAACACAATTGCAGACATCATAAAATCTAAAAATATAGTTTTCTATATAAATAAACATATCTAACAAATAACTATAGTATAATATCAAAGTTGATAAAGTTTATATCCTTGAACTTTTACAGATGGACCAATAACTAAAGTGGTAGTTAGCTCGTAAAGAAAAATCTTGATAGAAGACTTATTAATGATCAATGCCTTTCAAATTTTGTAAAAAACAAGGTCAACTCATTCATTGAAATTCTTTATATTGTAAAGAAATAGATAAGAAAGGCTCCACTTTGATTTAACAATTTTTTAATAGGAATAGAGGATTATAAGTAGGTAGTGAATAATGGTTTGTCTTCTTTTTACTAAAGTTCATAGGCTTATTTTTGTTTAAGGAAACTTCAGAGCATTTAAGAAAAGCTAAAGAAAATGAAGAAAGCCTATGAACAAAACCTTAGAAAGCTTCATTGATAAGCTTAAAATCCTATATAAATAAAAACATTTTTTTGTTATATATGTTCTATTTTCATTTTCACTTCCACTAATCCTTTGCTTTGCCATTAATTTGACAAGGATGCTACACTTTTAAGTTGACAATGGGGGTTGACAAAGATAAATTTTAAAAACTTACAGTACCTTCAAATTTAAGATTGAGTTTAGAAACTTTAATATTTACAGTTAAGATAATAAGAACCTTAGAAAGCTTCATTGGTAAGCTTGAAATACTATATAGATAAAAAATCAAATATATTAAAAAACACTACCACCTTATCAAAACAATACTACTCTTATGTACAAAAAGTACCACCATCCACATTAATTAGGTAACATAAAAGAGATAACTTTTGCTTTATATAAATACCTAAGGTGGGTCGACATTGAAATTCTTTAACCTTTTTTCTTTCATTTCTTAATTATTGGCATATCCTTTGCTCTAAGTCCCATCTCTCACGGAACCTAAATCTTATTTTATTAGCTAACCATCAAACCTAAACGCTTAAGGATAAGTTTTTAAAGTGGCAACTATGTACCATCCTAAATCTTCCTTCTTTGTGCACAATTTATATATTTATAAATTATGTCATTATAATGTTTATGCATATTAAATATGATTTTAGGCCGTTTAACCTTTAATTAATAGTTTTCAATTTATTTATAATAGATTTTTTTGTTCACCAAAATCCTTTATCTATTTTATAGATTTTGTGTTCCTCTTTTTGCTTGGAACCAAAAACTGCATAATTTGTGTGGCATCTTTAGGTACATTTTTCTCTACCCACCACATTTAGTCCAAAACTAAGAAAATTGTTTCAGTTTTAATCCCTTTCTTCTTTCTATCTTTGTAAATTTGTATCAGAGTGTCCTATTCCATCTCAACAACATAAACAACTCAAGTCAACTGTATACAACTATACATCTTCAGGTATGCGAATTAGTAGTAACCTTTATTGTTTTATATATCAGTTGTCATTTTATTTTGTTGTATATTGTTTACTTAATTGGTGCATATGAACTGATACAACGGTGTTGACTGGATGTAATATTAAACATAGTTTTTTTAACGTAATATAAAACAAAAAACGCATGTTATAACTCTGTTATCTTCTTATATTGTATAACTAAATGGATAAGAGTTAGATGTCTCATCGAAAATGGTCAACTGAATACGTAGAAGGAGTTAAGAGTTTCATGCAATTTGTAAATGATCAAATGGGTGATAAATGTAGAATTCATTGTCCATGCATTGATTGCTTCAATGTGAACTTATAAAGTCAAGATGTGGTATACAGTCACTTGCTCATCCAAGGCATAGACAAATTCTATACTCCATGGCTTTATCATGATGAACGTAAGGAAGTAAGTTATAGTAGAATTGCTAGTAAATCTTATGATGATAGTTACAATAATGATGTTGATGATAGTGATGATGGGGTTGATTAGATGTTAGACGATTGTCAGCATTATATGGAGACTACGAATGAAACAGGAATGCCTAACATAATTAATAGTATGACAGAAGATAATTTTGGGAAGTTATTGAAAGTTGTTCAAGAACAATTATATCCGGGGTGCTCTAGTTTTTCTCAACTATCATTTGTTGTGAAGTTGTTGCTTTTGGAGGTTTATAATCAATAGAGTAACAAGCCGTTTGACATGTTAATTGACTTACTAAATGATCATTACCTATCGGACATAAGTTACTGAAATCATACAATGATGCGAAGAAACTGTTAATGGACCTTGGATTGGGATATATTTCAATTCACGCTTATAAGTATGATTGTGTTCTTTATTGTAAGGAAAGTAAAGAACTTCAGGAGTGTCCTATTTGTGGTACAACAAGGTGCGGGTGGATGATAAAAGAGGGAAAAAGATATCGATAAAAATCCTTCTATACTTTCCTATTAAACCACAATTACAAAGGCTGATTATGTCAAAAAAAATAGCCATAGATATGAGGTGGCATAAAGAGAAACACATTGATGATAACATTATGCGTCATTCAGCAAACTCAATGGCATAGAAAGAGCTTGATAGAAAGCTCCCATGGTTTGGACAAGATTGTCGTAATGTTCGACTTGGATTAGCCTCAGATGGATTTAATCCTTTCGGTAATATCAGTAATTCATATAGCATGTAGTTGGTGATTCTAGTTCCATATAATTTACCTCCATGGAAGTATATGAAGGAGTCTTTTATGTTGTTGTCTTTGCTTATTCCAGGACCTACTACTTCTGGTAAAGACATCGACGTTTACTTGCAACCATTAAATAATGACTTAAACAATATATGGGAATATGGATTACAAACTTTTGATGTTGTTGAAGGCAACACATTTACAATGCATGCTATTGTATTGTGGACTACAAATTCTTATTGTATTGTCATGTACTTTTTTAACAACTACTTCCTATTGGAATACGTGGGTGTTTGTCGAAGGATTTTTCCATTACTTTGGGTCAAGTGGGAGAGTTTTTTAAGCAATTATGTTACAAGACACTTAAAGTTGAAGAGCTTGATAAATTAAAGAAAGACATAGCATTGATTCTATGTAAGCTTGAACTATTATTCATCGTTTTTTGATGTTATGGTTCATTTGGCAATTCACTTACCATATGAAGCAAAACTTTGTGGATCGATTTAATTTGGATGGATGTTTCCGATTGAAAGGAAATTCATATTAAATTCAACAAGTTTTTCCTATGTTATTTGTTTGTAACAATTCCTAAGTTTATAACTGTTTATATTCAAGTTTTTATGCTCCCTTAAGCATTATGTAGTAATAGAGCTCGACCAAAGGGATATATTGCAGAGGCTTATATAGAAAATAAATGATTGAATTTTTGTTCAATGTACTTATCTAATGTGGAGACAAGATTTAATAGACCAAAACATAACTTTGATTTTAATGACGATGGTGGGTTGTCTATTTTCTCCCATAATGTTAGGCCACTTGGTGTGGATAAATATGTCGAGTAAACTAAAAACGAATTCGAAGTTACCCATTGGTATATTTTGAACAACTGCACGAACGTAAATACATAAATGAAGTACGTATATTCTTTTTCATTATCATATTACAATTTTCTTCTTTAACTCTAAGATCTTACTGTGTTTTTCTTTTCAATAAAGAGCACAAAGATACAATTTACAGCAAAGGGATCATTAATGTTGAAGAAAGACATAGGAAGAACTTTGTATCATGGTTTAGAAATCGAGTAAGTTTCATATTAATTACATATGATGAAAATATGAGAATATGTCTCATCCTCATATTTATTTTTAATTTGTCATACAGATGATACGATTACATAACCGTAACGTGCAAGAAGCGACAACAACATTATATAGTTTGGCATGTGGACCTCATATTTGTGGGAAGAAATACACAGTTTGCATTGTTAATGGGGTGAGATATCACATACAAGATCGAGGTAGTCAAGTTAGAAGTCAAAATAATGGGGTTATCGTTGAAAGATGTCATGATGACGAAATCATTGACTTATACGATGTCAAATTTGAAATTATAGAGTTGCACTACATCAAGGATAAGAAGGTTGTTATACTTAAATGCAAATGGTTTGATCTAACTGATATGAGAGTAAAAGGGCATATTCATCATCATCATCACACCCAGTTTGAAGTCCCGTAATTAAGCGGGGTTTGGGGAGGTTTGATAGTACGTAGCCTTACCCCTATATAGTAGAGAGGTTGTTTATGATAGACCCATAATGCAGATGTGATAATAAAGGAGTGATGCAGGTTAAAGAGTAAATACGTAAAACTTACGAGCTAAAAGATTATGAAAATAGCAGTACAATAAATACATAAATAAATAAAAATAAATAATCAAAGCATATACCTAATATGGTGTCCAGATCTGCTAGTACCTTAAAAAAATTGATATGGTAGCCAGCTCTACTAGTACCTGATAAGCTGTCAAGTCCGGCTCGACTTGTCTCTATTCAAGCTAGGAGTCCTTGCTCAGAAACTCTGAGGGTATGACAATCTGACGGTTGTCGACGACCTCGCAATATCTTTCCTCATACACCTGTCCTGAAAAGCCAGGTTGTAGGCCCAAAATTCTTGTCCAAGCCTTTTCACTAAAAGAAGACAGAAAGGACATAGGGTTGTTGGTCTCTTACGTGGTACAGACGTAGCACGAGCAGTAAAGTAAACCTCTCTTGATAACTTACTCAACCGTTTTAGTGAACGTTAAAGGTTAATTATTTACCCTTATCCGATCACGCTATACTTTTCTATTTCTAACCACAACCTCAGTAAGGGCCAAGTCTGACATATCTTTCTTGATCACTTCCTTCCAGTTCTTATATGGCCTCCTTTTTCGCCTCTTGTAGTCACTAAGGGTTATTTTCTCACAGCTTCGTACCGGAAAATTAAAGGGCCTCCTGCACACATGCTTAAACCACTTAAGCCGGGTCTTTCTCAACTTGTCGGCAATATTAGCCACCTGTAGTATATCTTTTACCAAACGATTCTGAACCTTCTTTATGTTGGTAGAGTCACACATCCACCGAAGCATATGCACTTTTGCTATCAACAACTGTCTTGTATGTCTACGGTTGACGAGCCAACACTCTGCCCCATATAACATGGTTGGCCGAATCACCATTTTATAAAACTTTCCTTTGGGTTTTAAAGAAATCTTCCAATCACATAAGACCCCGATGCGGTTCGCCATTTGACCCACCCAAATCGAATACGATGTACTATATCAGCATCTATATAACCATCTATTTGGATGATGGACCTGAGATATTTAAAACTCGAATTTGGCGGTATGACATCAATACCAATTGCTACTGCCTCCTTATGTACCATCTGGCTTCCCGAAAAGTTGCATTCCAAATACTCCATCTTATTCCTGCTCATTCTAAAACTTTTCGATTCTAACGTGTCTCTCCAACATTCTAACTTGAAATTAACCCCCTTTTTGGTCTCATCCACCAAGACAATATCATCCACAAATAACATACACTAAGGTACCTCTCTTTAAATATGTTTGGTGAGTTCATCTAACACTAATTTGAACAAAAAAGGGCTTAAAGCGGAGCCTTGGTGTACTCCAACACCAATAGAAATGCTTTCGTGTCACCTCCTATCGTCCTTAAACTAGTCAATGCTCATACATATCTTTAATTACTCTAATATAAGTCTCAGGAATGCCCTTTTCCTCTAAACACCTCCATAAGAGTTCCCTAGGAACCCTGTCATATGCCTTCTCCAAATCAATAAAAACTATATGCAAATCTCGTTTTCATTCCCCGTAGCATTCCATTAGTCTACGGACTAGATGTATTGCTTCTGTCATGGAACTACCAGGTATAAATCCAAATTAGTTGGCCGATATAAAAACAGCTCTCTGGACTCTCTTTTCAATTACTTTCTCCCACAGCTTCATGGTATGACTCAGTAATTTGATGCCTCTATAGTTATGACAGTGATGGATATCTCCTTTGGCCTTATATAAGAGGATCAACCTACTCAATCTCCATTCATCTGGCATTTTGGTTGACTCGAGGATCACATTAAAAAGCTGAACTAACTAGTCAATACTGACCACTCCTGTCTGCTTCCATACCTCTATAGGGATCTCATCCGGCCCTACGGCTCTTCCACTCCCATCCCCCTCAAAACCTTTGTAATTTCTCCCCTCGTGACCCTTTCATATGAGGGCGTATTAAAAGGGAAGGTATAGACTATAATGAGACTTTTTCCCTGGTCTCTACTAAAGATTCATTACGTATTGTGATAGCTTTGGTTGCTCATTTTGATTTAGAGCTCCATCAAATGGAAGTGAAAACTGCTTTTCTAAATGATGATTTGTATGAAGATGTATTCATGAATCAGCCTGCTGATTTTGTTGAGAAAGTTAAGGAACACATGGTATGCAAATTGAGAAAATTCATTTATGGATTGAAACAAGCCTCTAGACAATGGTACTTGAAGTTTGACCAAATAGTTTGCTCCCTTGGCTTCAAAGAAAATGTTGTTGATTAATGCATTTACTTGAAAAATAGTGGGAGAAAATTCATTATTCTTATCTTATATGTTGATGATATTCTTTTAGCCAGTAATGATCTAGATTTTCTTTCTGAAATTAAACAAATGTTAACAGCTCATTTTGATATGAAAGATCTTAGCGATGCTTCTTTTGTTCTGGGCATTGAAATTCATCGTGATAGATCTCGTGGTGTTTTTAGTTTGTCTCAAAAAAGGTATATTGAAAGGATCTTGAATAAATTCAACATAAAAACTTGTAATCCTTGTAGTGTGCCCATCTAAAAGGGTGACAAACTCTCGAATAGCCAGTATGCTCAAAATAATAAAGATAAGTCAGAGATGGAAAAGTTCCCATATGCTTCTACTGTTGCTAGTCTTATGTATGCTCAAATTTGTACACGTTTTGATATTGCTTTTGTTGTTGGTGTACTTAGGAGATACTTGAGCAACCCTGGTGTGGGTCATTGGCAAGCTGTGAAACGAGTTCTGAGGTATCTACAAGGTACTAAAGATTATATGCTCACTTATAGGATGTCTGATCACCTTGATGTGATAGGTTATTTTGATTCTGATTATGGTGGCTGCCCTGATGATCACAAATCCACATTAGGATATATCTTTATGCTTGCTGGAGGAGTTGTATTTTGGAAAAGTGTTAAAACAAATACTTACAGCATAAATTTTAGTAAGTCATGGTATGATAATGATCCTTTTGTCCTTGCAAGTCAAGCCAAACAAGTTTTCTACGTCAACGATATTGTATTAGAGCAATTGGAAGGTTGTTCAAAAGTGTTAATAAAGGAATGTTTTTTATTTTTGTAAAAGGGATATTGGTGAATTGGAAGAGGATGCTGATGAAGTATATCAAGATATTGGATTGGAGATCAATAACGAAGGCATTCCAATAGAAGATGCAGATATATATCATTCCATAGGAGAGATGTCGAGCCCAACATAATTCAACTGGATGAAGTTCAAGCCCATCTTGTCTTACAAACAGATGAAGACTATACTCCGGATGACTTCAATGACAATGATGATACTTTGCTCGAATATATTAGTGATGAAGAATCAAACGATAATGTACTTAATGATGATGATTTTCTTCATCTTGATCATGATGATTGAATGTAAATAAATTGTTTGTATTGTTTCAAATGTCAATAAGATAATTGCCTTATGTTGTTGATGTTTTAGTTATGTTAATTTACAATGACTACAAGCATATTTTTAATGTTTCATTTATGTTTTTCCAGATGATGATGATTTTCAAAATCTTGATCATGATAATTGAATGTAAATAAATTGTTTGTGTTGTTTGAAATGTTAAGAAGATAATTGTCTTATGTTGTTGATGTTTTACTTATGTTAATTTACCATGACGACAAGCATATTTTTCATATTCACTTAATGATGACATTTTTCAAAATCATGATCATAATGATTGCATATAAATAAATTGTTTTTGTTGTTTGAAACGTCTCCAAGTTGTAATTGCCTTATGTTGTTGATGTTTTAGTTATGTTAATTTACCATAACTATAAGCATATTTTTAATGTTTCACAAAATGTTAATTTTATTTTTCAATTACAAATATATGTTATGTTCATAATTCGTTTTACACAGGTTCATTATAATAGCACCTGGTAGAAACAAGAGAAAGAGCATGGTAGCGGCAGATGAAGTTTCTCCTACAAAGCAACCATAAGAAAGTCAGCAACAACCTTTACCAACATCGTCTAGTAGTCATGAGGGATCTTCAGGTCTGTTATTGATAACCAAATATATTTACATTTATGCTGAAATTGTTCATTACATGTTTATTGTGTTTTTCTCATTATGCTTTTTTTCAGGTTTCAATACTAGCATCAGAAAACGAGTTAGAGGTAAGACAAAAGGTGTTGAGTTTCAACGGATGAATGTTGCAATGAATACCAAGTTGTCAGTGACGATTGACCCTATACAACGGCACCCAATGGATAAGATCCAAGCTGCAAAATTGATCAGTGAGTTGGGCGTCATTGTGAGGAATCAATTGCCTTGAATTCAACATGTCGGGCAATTGAAGGAAGACAACTTACTCCAAAATGCTTTGGACAAAGTTTCGATAATATTTCAATTCATTTTAATGTATGTATTGCGATTTTACTTAACAAAAATAATAACTTAACTTATACGTGTTTTCACAGATGAAGCTCAATATCGTTGACATCGACACGTCTTAGGTTTCAAGCAGTATTAGCTCACTATTGAAAAAAGGGTGAAAGATCATCGATATCGACTTCATAAATATTACCAGTCTTTCCCTTCCGATGAAGAGGCAAGGAGATATGTTTCGGAATAGGTGACTCCAGAAAATTGGAGTGAAATGTATAATTATTGGCCTTCAGCGAAGGTTCACGTTTGTTTTTTCTCTTCATATTTCCTTTCATTAATTTTGTTTATACATCTCATGACTACTTCTCTTAA
Organism: Erythroxylum echinodendron; assembly: GCA_027575705.1. Taxonomy (NCBI): domain Eukaryota; kingdom Viridiplantae; phylum Streptophyta; class Magnoliopsida; order Malpighiales; family Erythroxylaceae; genus Erythroxylum; species Erythroxylum echinodendron. Next base: position 27,324,081 of record JANZXR010000007.1, read on the forward strand.
TTTAGGAAAAGTGTGAGAAAGTCAACGCTAACAGAGAAAAAATGAAGACTCCTTATAATACCAGCTCTAGATCATTTGTCGTCGTTCGACAAGAGTTTGTAAGTGTAATGTTTTCAATATATTATTCTATTTTTTAATAAAATATATTCTAATTTGTTATAATTTTTTAAATTCATAGTACAGAGCCAAGCATAACCCCAAGGGCAAGAATGTGATAGAATCACATTGTACAAGTACACATACTATAAGTTAAGGCAGGATGTCTGAAGATGCACAAATTAATTATGTAGGTACAAATAAATTAATATTACAATTTATTTTTCTATATAATAGTAAGTAATAATTTTTTAGTTAACTCAATTTTCTACTTTAAATTGTATGACAAGATGCAGGAGTTGTTGCAGACGTGAGACGTTTTTGGCTGAGGAGAATCAGCCCAATGTTGATGACATTTGCAACAATGTTCTTGGTACACGATAGGGCTATATCAAAGGTCTTAGATATGACCCTAAGCCTTTTGGTGCCTCTTCGTCACGACCAGTATATGTCACATGTCACGACACCTCAAGAGGAGAACCAAACACTGAAGACTAAGTTACAATGTACAGAAGACAAGTTAAATCATAATATAAAAGAAGTGAATAAGCTTAAAAAGATCGTCAAATAATTACTAGACTCAGCATATGTTAGCAGCAGTGACAACGATGAGGAGTCTTAGTTTGTATATGACATGTAATTATTTTTTTTATAAAATGCATTTCATTTTTAATGTTTATTTTATTTCAACTTATTATTATTTAAAAATAAGTCACTAACATTAATTATAAAATAAATAATTTTTATATTTCAAACTGTCTTAAAAATTGTAATAAATTAAAATAAATTTGTTTTAAACAATTATAATAATATTTAAATTCAAAATTAAATTTTTTTACTAAATAATATTAGCTACCAAAACAAAATCATCACAAAAAGTTATTAACTACGTTTATAAGAACGTTGTTAAAAACATTTTGCTAAAACCACAAATTAGTAGCTAATAGTATTTTGCCACAAAAACAAAATCGCCACAAAAAACTATTAGCTACCAAAATCAAAATCGTCACAGCATATTTTTATCTACGTTTGCAAGAACGTCTCTAAAAATATTTCTCTACAACAAAAAATTAGTAGCTAAAACTTTTTGCTACCAAAATGAAATCGTCACTAAAAATAATTACTTACGAATACAGTTTAATAGGAAAAACTTTTAGCTACGAAATAAAAACGTCGCAAAAATTATATACAACATTCTTGATTCTTGTCGGTTATACTTTTTACCGACGAATTATTTATGTTGAAAAAAATGTTTTGGCGATGATTTTAGCAAAACGTCGCGAATGATGTTTTGCTACTGGAATTCAACGACGATTTAGGCGAAGATAATTTTTCATCGCAAATTAGTATTTGCGACGATTTGTTATTGTTTAGCGACGTTTATTTTCATTGCTAAATGTACTCTTTGTTGTAGTGAGAGAATGTTTAATTTTATCTAACGCCGAAAATGACATCATTTTAAGCATTAAATATATATGAATAGGATTATTTTAGATAATTTTAAACTAGTAGCTTAACTCCTAAAATTACTTGGAAATTTTCATCTAATCTTATTGGTCACCCTTCAAGATGTCGAAATCCAACCGTGATCGAATCACAGGCGTAGCGGAAAATAAAAAAAAATTTACGAATTCCGAGCGGATCCCGATAATTGTATAAACTTAAATAAAACAGTAAACGATTTAGAAATCATACCTTGTTCGCTTTCCAGTTGAAATATCTTTGGAACTTTTCTAATAGATCAATCACGAGTTGTCCAAGCGTTCAGCCTCTGATGGTATCCACAGAGCAATTCCCAAACTGTTTTTGAGAGGAAAAGAAAAAGCGCTAGCTTCTAAAAGCTTTTCCGTATTTATAGAAAAATCATGAGTCTTTTATTAAAATTAAATATCTTTAATTATAATCAAAATCAAATTCTAATTCTAATTAATTTAATTTTAATAAA